>JADRCH010000166.1:3251047-3334225 GCA_019843965.1 Rhynchomys soricoides | reverse complement strand
AGAGACTGTATGTCTGTGTGCGTCTGTATGTCTGTGTGCATCTGTGTATATTTGTGTGTCTGTATGTGTTTATCTGTGTGTTTGTGTGTGTATCTGTGTGTGTGTGTGTGTGTGTGTGTGTTTCCAGTGCTAAGGATATGCCATGCATCCTGGAATTTTTCTGGGCATCTTAGGATTTCCATTACAAAGGGAAAGGATTTTGTCAGAAAGGAGAAGCCTAAAAATGGGTGAGAGGTTATGATTTGTTGAAGAAAAAGCCAACTAGGAGAACGTTGTACTTCCCAAACTACAATCTGGAAAAAGCTCTCCTTCGAAATTCCTGGGGAAAAATGTGGTGCTGTGTTTTTCAATCTGTATGCATGTCTGTCTATCAATCTTAAAGACACACACACATTTTATTTATTTATTTCTGAAGCCCATTTTTTTCTGAGAAATATATACCCTATAACTTCTTCAAGAGTGACAAGACCCAGCTACCTGCTCAAATATCTCAGAGGTCTTCAGCAAAGTGGAATTTGGTTTACTTCATGTTCATGCTTTGGAAACACATTTGGCTAAAGAAATCTTTGAACTGCTTGCACAGCAGAGTAGCCAGAGATACTATGACATATGACATTGCAAACCTGGAGTGTAACAGCCTAGCGTGAGCTGTCTAATAGAGTTATCCTTCCAGGAAAGGGAGTTTAGAGATAGCAAACCCCAGAACAGCATCCATTCCATTATCTCTCCATTTACCCATTCACTCATTCATTCATTCATGCACTAACTCTCTGACTCAGCACCACTGATAAAATACACAACATCAAGATTCTCTGTATAGGGAACATGGCATCAACTCTGGTGTTGGTTTGCATCTTGGGGACTATGCTTCTTACCTGTCATATTTTTTTAAGTCCTGGTCAGATACTGTCTCTTTCATAAATTCTACCCTTATGCTTGCCTACTACTATCCAGTGGATACTATCCAGCTGTAAACTCAACACATCATTAGCAAGATGATTTATAAAACTTTTGCCATTTCTAGAACTTGATTTGATGCCTAAAATGTTATACTCTGGCCAAGGACTATATTTCATATAATTCAGACTCACAAACCTAATGTATTTGGCCCAATAAATCATTGTTCATTTGATGTATGTGACAACATTGCACTCTCTGGTTTTGTAAATGACATCATCCTAAAATGGCCACAGCTGAAGGCAGTTGCCTCCTCCTGAAATGTAGCAATCAATACAGCATTTCCTAGCCTGTATTTATAAACAGAAAATTCACTGCCTTCCATCATTGTTCTAATTGACCTTCAGCTCAGGTTTGTAAGGTAGAGACCTCAGCCACACAAGAGACTTTATTGATGATATCAGTCCATTAGTGGTACCGTTGATTTCATTATGATGGTGCCACATACAATAAAGTTACACATTTCAAGAGTCTAGCCGGGAGGAGGGGCATTCTAAAAATGGGTTACCTCTAGACAAGAAGATATTCTTTAGTCCATGTTCCTTTTACTTGAATTCAAATCTGCAGGGTGTACTCATCCTAGCTAATCTGCTACAGGAAACAGACATAAGTGAATGCATGCTTTTCAACCTAGCCTCCAACTTGCAAGGTCATATTTTATTAGTTAGTGCCTAAATTCCCCTCACTTAAAAAAGTCAAGTACTGATGTTAATTGAGGTGTGTCATTTGATGTAGTCTGGATGGATGTGTCAACTATTTATTGTTTTATATTTTCGATTAAAATAGAGTGTTGGTTTAGTTGTGAGCAAGGTGTAAAATATATTTCAGTTTCTGAGAACTGCTACTACATATTCAACCAGCAAATGTCAAGGCAGCCTTTTATGTAGCCCAGACATTATTTTATGAGATCAAACCGTCTAGAGCTAGAGTGATCAACTTGAAGAAGAAAGGCAGGTTTCAAGAAAGGCTATTTTCAGAGGAACTAAACATCATTAATGAAAAAATAAGGTCTCTCTGTGGAAATCTATAGTATTTGGTAGAAACCAGGCTTCTGAATGGAACATAATGAGCACAGATTCTTACACATGGGAAAGCAAAGAGGTTAACATAACAGACATGCCTTTGTTCTGTGTCCAGTGAAATGCAGATAATTAAATAATGAAGCCCAGGACCCGAAAACCTCTCCTCAGGCAGTGCCTACAGTTGAGACATGGTCAAGGAGACCACATTACTTTGCTATTAATATGTTTTTTATTAAATATAAAAATACTGTCTAAATCCAAACCAAGAAATGAAATGTAATTATTAAACCTGCTTCAATTTAAATTTTAAATCATTGAATGAAATGTGCAAATGCATTAGATTCCTAGTGGGGCCGTAGTAGAGTCCCTGTGAATTGAGCTCAGGGTAACAGGAATTTGCTTTCTCTCAATAGTGGGTGCTAAAATTCAGCGGGACTATAACGCCCCCAAATCTAGGAGGAGAGAAATTTTGTCTCTTTTCATTCCAGGAATTTTGCTTCATTTTTGTTTTGTCTGAACAAGTTATTCTTCAATTTATGTGTTTCTTTTGGGGTTTTGCTTTGAGTAGCTAACACATACACACACACAGACACACACACACATAAACACACAGACACACACACACAGACACACACACACAGACCCAGACACACACACACACACACACACACACACACACACACGCACGCACATACACACAAACACACATACCCCAAACAAACTAGGGTTCTTGAAATTTCTTATTTTAAATATTCAAGCTCATAGTTTACATATTTTATTTCCCACCCAACAGCAGCATATGATTCAGCTAAGCTCTTTGCCCCTTACAACAAAGTCTATGCTAACTCAGGCCACCAGGGAACAGGCCCTCATTGCTATCTGAGGTCTACTCAGAGGCACCTGTAAGGTGCCTTTTTAAGGTAGCAGAGGCTTTCTTGATGGCTTTTCTTTTGCTTTTTTTTATCTAAGTTCCTGCCAGAACACTTCCATATTTTAATCAATAACTTTTTAAGGGCAATTCAGGGCTTTTTTGGTCAAACTAGGCATAGCCTGTATTACTCAGTTTTCAAGTCACATTTACATTCTCAGATACACACTGCCACTCTGCTCCACTCCCTAGTACCAAACTCTCTATTGGTTTCTTGGGGGCATCATAACATATTATAAAATTATAAAATGGACAACTTCAAACAAAAAGAGGCTGGTCCTGGGAAGGTTGTGGCGACCAGAAATCTGAAATCAAATAGCCAGCAGGCCTATACTCCCTCTGTGATGCCGAGGGGAGCTTTTCTTGCTTCTCCCTTTGACCAGCAGAGGTGCAATTTCAGTTGTGTTAGATGGCACTGTCTTAGATGACACTGCTCACAACAGATGACCCTTTCCCTAAACCTAACTTTATTATATCTGCAAAGATATTTTGCCAAATAAGGTCACAGTCCTGGTACTAGGAGTTAAGACTTCTGCATGGCTATATATCTATTATAGCTTATAGCTATAATAAACATATATAATAAGTTGATACAAAGTAAAAATCTATTGCCTCTCTACTTCAAGTTCAACCTCTAATACATGCTTCTTTGTATTGCTCAGGCAACCGCCTCCACCATCGAGGTAGAGAACATTTCTATCTGCAGACAGTCCTGTTGACTTTTGCAGTTATTCTCCACTACCACCTTTGGCACCCAGGCAAACTGGAGGACGTTGTACAAATGGTATCACGCAGTGTGAAACCTCTAATATCTCATTTTCTTTCATACAATACAATGGTTTTGAAACTCTTCCATGCTATTGTATATATCAGCAATTCATCCCTGTTTATTGTCCATAATTCCAGTGCATGACTGTCTTTAGGTATATTTCTCTCAGGGTGTCTCAACCTTGGCAATATTCAATTCAGGCCAAATAATTCTACATTGATCCTATTTACTACAGGATGTTGGGTAACAAACTCAGTCCCTTACAACTGGCAGACTGCAGCATGCCCCTTCCTACTGTGAGAGACAAAAAGGTCCGCAGGTGTGAGCAAATGTCTCCCTGGAGAGCCGCATCATCCCTGATGATTGAGCAGACTGGCTTTACCCATTCATTTGTTAGTGGATGTTAATGCTATGCCCACCTAGACTGTGAGGAAAGCTGTTGTGAACATCACCACCTACAGTCACAGCACCTGTAACATAGTTTCTAGCCCTCAATGGAATTACTCCTAGGGATGAAACTACTTTGTAAGTAGGTGGGACTATGATTGGAAGTTACAATGTAAGACCCATGCTGTCTGCCTGGATGAGAAACAGAATGATCTATGAAAGCCCAACTGCTCATTATGGTGGAACAACTTGAGAAGTGGGCATAAGGCAAGCAAAGAATGTGCTCAGAGAGAGAAGAGGAGAAGCCTGTAACTTGCCTTGTACTGAGAGCACACCCTGTGGGTGTGGAAGAATAAGCCTTCAGAAAAGCCTAATGAGTGGTTCCATCTGGAGCCTGACTGCTGAAGAAGAGTGGAGACCATGAAACCTGCAGTGTGAAAGAGAACAGCGATGCACTCAGCAGAGATCGGAGCTGAGGTGACTGTGGTGGTCAGACAGTGGGAATGCATGTAGACAACCATGGATAAAGCTGAATGGAGAGTTGAAGGAATGCAATGTGCTTATGTCTTGTGATAATACAGGCTCCAGATTCAAGCTGTTGCCATGCCTGTCACCTCCATGGCCTTTAGCAAACTCAATGGCTTCTTTCTGCCCCAGTTTGTTCATCTGAAAAGCTTACTAATGCTACTATCTCTATCACTGGGCTGATGAAGACATAGTCATGAGCAGCAGTACCAGACAGTGGAAGCTCTGTAAAGGCCAGGTGCTTTGCTTAAGTCCATCAAACCTGGTAGATGCATCCTTGCTAAATATGATGTCTCAGCACAGATCGAACTGTGTGTGAACAGCCAGTGGTATGCGTTCATCTGTGTGTACGTATGTGTGTACGTGTGTGTGTGTTTTAATGTTCTTCTCTTCTTCTCTTCCCTGGGCAGGGTAAACACAGGATGCAGCTAATCTAGAAGATTTGTATTTTTTTTGTAATATCTTAAGTGATAAAATCTGGTAGCTAGTTAGAACTGGAGAGATTTCCCTGTGTCCACACAGTTTCAAGCCCTCTCTACCATTAAGATTCCATCCTATAAAGACAGCTCCATTTTTGTCTAATGGACTTTGATTGAAAACTGCTGTCAAGATTTAGAATAGACAGGTGAGCACTTACTAAAAAATTCCTTAACAAGGCATGTTCTGGCTACTGCTGAACATAGTATCTGCCACATATATTCTTACAAGCAGCACTAGGACCTCCCTGCTGTTTGGCATCTGTACATTAATCAAGGCCCTTTGGGCACAATTGTTCAGCAGGCTGTGAGCTCACCTAATTGTCCTGCCATCTAGATCATAACTCTCCATCTTGTCCACAAGCATATAATAAGAGACTTTGTCAAATGCCTCTCAGAACTGAGACCACACGTCTATTGCATGAAACTGATTCACTAATCAAGCCCATTAATTTGTGACAGAAGGAAAGGTGTGGGAACAGTATAGCAACAACAAAGGAGAGGGGACAAGGGAGGGAAGAGAGGAAGGGAGGAAGAGAAAAAGGTGGAAAAAGGAGAAGAAAAGTAATAGAAGACAGTAGACCACATTTCTGCCTCTGTGGAGATACAGAATACGAAGGGATACGTCAGGAACGATGGGGCTCTAAACTTTCTCATTTATATTAGTTTGCTATTTCAACACTTTCTATTCTATGTCTGAACTACCCAAATATTAATTGAATGGGATTTCCCTCCAAATCTCTCCCTCTCTCTCTCCCTCCTCTCTCTCTCTCTCTCTCTCTCTCTCTCTCTCACACACACACACACACACACACACACACAATTGATTTTTTTTCTAATGCTGATCTAACTTCCAGGTGCCCCCTTTTTATTTGTTTCCGGCAACAAAGTAATTTAAGTTCAACATAATATTTATTAAGATCAGATAATGAACATCAATGCTCCTCAGTTGCTCCATCAGGTTCAATGAATCCAAGTGGTCTTTCAGTAAACGTTTCAGCTTTCTGTGTGCAATCCTCCTTGTGATTTATCTGAATTTTCTAGAAAAATCCAAGCTGAGTTTATGAGGAACTTTTTAGAAGGTCTTTAAGAGCCTGCTTTCTGAATGCTCCATCCAGAATGCACAGGAACATGTAATGGACTGCAGGTTTTAGTCACATGGCTACACCTCTTAGCTCTGCACCCCTCTTCACACAGAAAGTGTGGATGTGGTAAAATGGACCAGTAGGGAAACCACATTGTAAAGCTGCCAGTTGGATGATATGTCCAATCTCTGGGAAAGGTGAGGAATTCAAATATAACTCAAAAGCTTTCTAAGGGGACCAAGACAGAACAATGTCAAAATGCAGTGTGGAATGGGCCTCCCTTGACTAGCAGCCAGGGTGCAGAGGACCCTGGGGGAACTTGAGTGTTCCAGGTACTCTGATCCTGCCATGGGGGACACAGAGCTTTGGGCTTTCAAATACAGCTATCTATCTCACCAAGGCAAATATCCCTAAGCCAAGTCAGAAGGTTTATTCAAGGGTAATGTTGGAGATACAGTGCAACGGTAGACAGTTCACTTCCCTTTTCCCACGAAGTCTCAGGACACTTCCTCCACCTTTCCATGTCTACCCTGCCCCCACAACTCAAAGGGTTTCTGAGGCATTGCGCCAGTTACTAGAGATTCTGTAGTGAAGAAATCCAGAGTCGGTTCTGCTCTTATAAAATGTGTGGCTTTGAATAAAATCGGAATAATCCAAACAATCACACAGACGAAGATTAATTGTACGCTGAGGGTAAGACAAGCTACGGACCGGAGTGTGTTTGATAAAACGATCTGACTGCAGATAAAGACCTCAATCTCAAAGGCTAACTGATCCAGGAAGGGCTAGCACACATTTGAGTGCATTGATAACACCCTTTAAGAAGCTTGGAGTAAGGACTTCTGACTGTCATATTTACTATAAACGCTCCCATGAGTGAGGCTTCCTTGCCTGTGTACACATCCCCGAAAAGCTGCCTGCTCTTCAAACTGGCAACTGCCAAGACAGTGCATTTACGCAGAAATGCCCTGAAAATTAATTTTCAGGTAATGTGAGGCTATCTCAAGCATATCCTTCCCCTCATGCTGCTTTGCTCTGTGAAAGGAGAGAATTGCCAAAAGAGTCCCACGGAGAGTTTGCTGCTGCGCAATGTCTCGCCACAGACCGCAGTAATAAAGAGACGAAAGAACCACTTTTCTCCGTCATGCTCTGATTGAGAAATCAATATAATTCATCCCCAATAGAGTGCTCTAATTAATGTGATCTCATCTTACCTTGTGCAAACTCAGGCAGGTGGTCAAACTGAAGCTGATGTTTTATGCAACAGGTACGGAGTCAAAGCACAGGGCTGTGAAGGGAATTGGGGATCATGCTGGGGAGAGAGTCCAGGGCAAACTCCTGAATAGACATAACCAACCCATGCTGGGGGTGCCTCTGAGACTGCTGAGATCAGGAACTGGAGACTTCAAACAAGGAAACAGTGGCGTGAATTGGGACTGTGGTATGAGACTTAAGATAGAGAGGAGTGGCTGTCCAAAGTATAAGCTTATAGTGGGAATGGATGCTGGCTTGCTCTATTTAAAATTGTCTCACCCCACATACCCACAATTTCCCCAACTATAAGAATTAGAATGGAGGGTTCCTTGTTCACTTCCAGTGATTAAGTGACCCAATTCTACCTGGGCTCTGGTGCAAGAACCCAGGAGTCATTTTTGTTTCTACATTATCTCACCCACATAAAATCAATCAATTCCAGGAAATTCACCAAGGACTAATTTGCACAATTATTCTTACTCAGCCAGTCTGTGCCTGGACCAAGTTCTTTTGGCCAGGGAAGGAAGAACCCCACCATCTGTCCTTTCATAGAACAGGCTCCATTTTTGAATAGTTGCCTAGGATAAATTAAATTAGGAAAGTGAGTTTGTTGGGGAAACCACAAAACACATCACAAGACCAGGAAATAAAAGAAGCTCTCGGATAAGGTTTTCCTTGATGCTCTCAAGCTGGTTGAATGTCTGGGCTTCTCTTTCTCCTTCTGACAGCAGCACAACCTTCTACATGGGTTAGAGCCACAAGAATGGTCACACTTCAGGTTGGGAAGATGGTTTAGTGGGTAAAGGCACTTGTAACCAAGCCTGAGGGACTTCAGTCTGATCCTTGGGACCCATTTAGTAGAAGGAATAAACAGACTCTGGCATGTTAGTCTCCATCCTTTGATCTCCATCTGCATGTCATGGTACATGTGGATGCAGGATAAAATTAATAACTACAATTCTTAAATGTTAAAAATCAATGTTCACAGCTATTCCCAGTTTCTCTTCTTCCCCTAACCCAGTGTCGCTTTCTTCATAATCCGCTCTGTCCACAACACCTTTTTTATTTTGTCTTTTATCCTTTTTCAATATACTTCACTTTTCCAGTGTATTAGTGTCTTCAGGGAATATATATATATATATATATATATATATATATATTTTACTGGATAACACCTGTTTTCTTTGACAAAATCAATTTGATTTGGCTTGAAGGAAGACAAGATTCTATACCTGTGTCTGCTGGGGTTTAGGGGCTGGAGCACAAGACCTTCTTTGACCCATGTCATCCATTCAGCATGGATTTTTCTCAGGCCAATTGTGTCACAGGCATTGAGAATATCAGGCTAGAATAGCGGCACTTTGGCTTTTTATCACAATCATATTTTTATAGGAGCTCCTGAACACTGAAGCCTGTGCTTATGGATTTTTCTATTTCTAGAAACTAGCACGCTACATGGAATAACAACACATATCCCCAAAAGCTTGATGAGGGAATGAATAAAATATTCTAGGTCACATTAAGATAAAAACAATATGCGTGTTTTCATATGATGCTATGAGTTTTCCATGCAGGGAGTCAGTTTGTAGGCACTATATGATGCAAGTTTGCAGATGAGCCCAGAAAAATTACATGAGTAATTTCTGCTGCCAACAGTTCAGGGAGAGATTTTAGGCCAGGCATGCCAGCTTCTTACCCATACTTATTACCATACGTGGTCTCATTCTCAATCTGGGATGAAGGAAAATACCAATACAGTAATAATGGTATGTTTTATATATAAATATATAATGCATGTATTAAACATTTAGATCTGTGTGTCATGCATATGTGTATGCATGTCTCTTTGCACATAGGCACACATATGTGAATATAGGTGTGTGTGTGTGTGTGTGTGTGTGTGTGTGTGTGTGTGTGATTATCCCAGAAGCTGACACTGGGTAATGCCTTCACCATTCTTTACTGTACTGATGTAGGACTTCTCCTTCTACCAAAAGATTACTCATTTGACAATCTGGATACCATATTTGTCCTATGGATCTCTTGTCTCCTCTTGCTGAGTCCTGGGATTACAGAGGGTCTACCATTCTTGCCTAGCTTTTAACTTGGATGTTGGGATCTTGTCTCCAGTCCTGACACTTGCATGACAAGCTCTTTATCCATGGAGCCATGTCTCCAGCTCCAGAAACTTTTTCTTTTTTCTTTTTCATCTGAAAGATTTCATTTTATATTGTCTCTCATCCCCAAGTGACAAAAATACACTTTAAAAGCAGGGGTTTTTAGTTTTTGACCTTTGACTGTGGTTCTCAATTTGCCAAGAATATGAAAGTACAAGAGCTCTAAATCTGGACTTTTTGTCAAAGTCTAACACTGTTGATGAAGATTCTAAAAGGGCAATGTTAGAGATTAAAACCTACAGGGCGTGATACAGACAAATACAATGGACACAACTCAGTGGACACTAAGATATGTGTAGCCACACAATTCTCTCTAGAGCTTTCTGGGTCAGAGTTGCCAATGATAGGGGCTGGAAGCAGCAGTTTCCAGGGTAACCTTTCAGTTCAGGCCACTCAGTGGCAAAGGAAGTATTCATCAGTGAGCATTCCACAGAGCCCTGTTTACATTCTGCTGGAACATTCATTGGTCTATTACCAAGAACGCTAATGCTCTCAATTACACCTAAATTAAGATAAAGCAGTAACCTAGTTACTGTAAAAGTGGTTTTATTTATAGACAGCAATTTAATCTTTAATATGCAACCGCCATCTGTAAAACTACTTACCCCATCTATCCCATTTATGTGTTTATTATCCTCTTGTAAAAACACATGGAGCATTCTTGGTTATAGATGTGAAATGAGTTCTTTCTCTAACACTTTTGAAAGCTTAGAAATGTTGATGTAATTACACTGGATAGATACATTTTCCTGCTGAATCTCCTTCATCCATTATATCCTGTAATGAAATTAACCACAATCTCTCTGGAAAGGAAGGGAAAACCTATTTATGATCACGAACAGGATCTTTTCTGTCCCCTACACCACAGAAGCATTTGTTTGGGTAGGAGAATAATATGTACGGGGGGGGGGGTTGGAGATGGGGAAGGCACAGAAAGTCTCCTGTGTTCTGAACTGTCAACCTTTTCAAAGGAATCATTTCTCCAAAGCAAGCGCGCTGTTGTTTATTTTTGTTTTTGGAGACAGGGTTTCTCTGTAGCCCTGGCTGTCTTGGAACTCACTCTGTAGACCAGGCTGGCCTCAAACTCAGAAATCCGCCCGTCTCTGCCTCCCAAGTGCTGGGATTAAAGGCGTGCGCCACCACTGCCCAGCTGCAAGCAAGCTTTTAAGTACACCCAGTCAGCTCAGGGCCTTCAGCAAGCATTTCAGGTAGTCCACTTTGAGACTGCAAGCTACCCTCAGAGTCAAGACACACTTAGATGCCTGTTTTTTTAAAAAAAATGTATTCTCTTATATATTACATCAAGACCACAGTTTCTCCACCCTCCTCACCTCTCAGTCCCCATCCCCCACCTCCCTCTCTCCCATCCACTCCTCCTACTGTTTCCCTTCAGAAAAGGGCAGGGCTCCCAGGGATCTCAACCAAACATGGCATATCAAGTTGCATTAAGACTAGGCACCTCTCCTCATATTAAAACTGGATGAGGCTACTGAGTAGGAGGAAATAGTCCCATTAACAGGCAAAAGTATTAGAAACGGAGCCTGCTCTTTTTGGGGGGGAGTCCCACAAAACACTGAGCTGCACAACCTTAACATATATTCAGAGGACTAAGTTTAGAGCCATGCAGGCTCCCTGATTCCTAGTTCAATCTTAGTGCTCTCTTAGGAGTCCATGCTTGTTGATTCCCTGGGTTTTCTTGTGGTGTTCTTGAACCCTCTGGCTCCTACAATGCTTCCTCTCCTTTTTCTCCAGGATTCACTGAGTTCCACTTAATGATGGCTGTGGGTCTTTGCATCTGTTCCCATCAGTTGCTAAATGGAGCCTCTTGGATGGTAATTATACAAGGTTCCTATTGAGCTCTGTCCAATGTTTGGCTGTGGGACTCTGCATCTGAGCTTAAATCACATGTCAAATCTCACCTATTAATAGTGAGAAACTTAAATATTCCACTCTCACCAATGGACAAAATAAACATAGGAATAATGGAGCTAAGAGATGTGATGACTCAATTAGACCTAACAGATCTCTACAGACTATTTCACCCAAACACAAAAGAATATGTCTTCTCAGTACCTCATGGAATATTCTCAAAGATTGACCACATAGTCTGTCACAAAGCAAGTCTCAACAAATACAGAAAAACTGAAATAACTGCATACCCACCCCCTGTATCCTATCAGCAACAAAAGCTGGATATCAGCAGGAACAGAAACCAAAGAAAGTCTACAAACTCATGGAAACAGAACTACTCCCTACTGAACAACTATGCCATCAAAGCAGAAATAAAGAAATGAAAGGTTTCCTAGAATTCAATAAAAATGAAGGCAGAACATATCCAAACTATGGCACACGATGAAAGTGATGCTAAAAGGAAAGTTTATAGCACTAAGTGCCTTCATAAAGACGTTGGAGAGAGCTCATGCTAGCAACTTAACCACATACCTGGAAATTCTAGAACACCAAAAAAGAATCCTCCCTGGTTTGTAACCTTAGCACTCAACAGAGGCAGCTATTCTACCTCTTAAGTTGCCTTTGGTCATGGTGTTTTATCCAGTGATTCACTGGTGAAAACTGCACATAGTCATTTGTGAATTCATTGTGGTAAAACAAGTTTCATCAATAATTTAGCTATGTAATCTATCAAGGGTCTGTGAAACTATTGCTACCATCTATAACGGTAGTCTCAAGTTTTAGCATTTTTTTTTTTTATCATAAAGAAATCTCTAAGACGGTGGGAAAAGTTACACATACAGAAGTTTACATCCTTCCTAAGATAGGTCCATTCCCTCTGATGGTCTGTCATAGCTATTTCTTTCAAAACCACTATGTAAAACTTAAGATCATTTTATTTTCTTCTTTATTATCTCCTCCACCAGAATGTATGCTCTGTACTGACAGTATAGCTATTTGAGTGAAAAATGTCCCTCATAGGCTCATGTCTTTGAATACTTGGTTCCAGGTTCATGGAGATCTTTGGGGAGATCATGAGTACTTCAGAAGGCAGATTCTCACTGGAAGAGGCACATCACTGAGGACAAGTTCTTAGAGTTTCTGGCCTTACCTCACTTCCTGTTAGCAGTCTGCTTTCTACATGTGGAGGCAGAGGAGATCACTCAGCTTTCTGTTCTGTCCACCTGCTCCTGTGCCTCTTGCTCAGTTATTATGGACTCTCCTTCTGGAGCTGTAATCCCAGATAAAGACTCTTCCTTTAAGTCTCCTTTGGTCATGGTATTTTATCACAGTAGTAAAAGGTCACTAATAGTGACAGGGACATTCTCTCTTACTCTGTGTCTTTATCCTCCAGTACTTTGCATGACATTCAATTTAAGGTTGAGTGCCGAAAATATCTTAGTAACTTAGCGAATAAAGCCCAAAGCATTTCTAAAGAGAACACAAAGAGCTTTTACATATAAGAGCATCTAAAATGGAAACTATCATGCAATAGCATAAATGATAGTTATAAAGATGACTTGTAAACTCGGGAAATGCTCACACTGTAATGGAAAGAGAAGGGAGTTAGGCAGGAAATTGGTAGTGCACCACAGACTTAAACACACTCTTGTTTCTTTGAATTGAATCACATGGTTTGCTCACTTTGTCCTCCAGAAAGTGAAGAGACTGTAAAGCCACTAGAATGCTTATTCCACTCTGATCTTTTTACTGCACGGTTGAGAAAAGTGACTCCTAGAGATGGGGGATGTGAAAGGTCCAGGAATGGAAAATGGTGGACCTGGGAGCCAATGAGTATAAACACAGTCCTTCCAAAGCTACCATTCACAGACTCCTAAGGTTAGGGCTACTTTTGGAGAACTGTTAACCCCAACACCCTTACACCAACCTGATTTGAATACATTTCATCAGTTGAGAGAGCACAGAGAAGCAACATACAATTTCCTTACCCAGAAAAACAACCCTACTTTCCCATGATGAAGTAAGTCTACTCTTTTTTATCTCTGTGCACCCTGTTCGGTTATAATTGTCACCTAAGAAAGAATACCATCATTTGAGGCCCAAATTGGTTTGTGGGTTCCAGGTGCTTTCTGTTTTCCAACAAGGGCTTGCTCTCTCTTCATGTGGAAGAAGAGTTAATCTTACAGTCTAGAAACTTCTCTTGGGACAGTGCACACAATTAAACATTAATTCTATCCAAATCAACTATGTCTACCCCTGGCACTGGGAAGCACTCACCCACTTGTGGCACTCAGGGAGTACCTGAAGTTAACTCCCAAAGTCCGACAGCATGATTTTGCTAAGTTGAAGAGAGCTGAAGTAAAGCAATGGCTTAGATGGAAATTCTCCTCCTTTCTTCTGGTCACCCTGAACTTCTCCGGGTGACCAGAAGACACACAGAGCTGTATCTTAATGGTGAATTTTGATTGAAAAAAAAATTACAGACTTATCAAGGCAATCATCTTTCAATTAGTCACACTGAAAGAGGACCACTTAAATAATGTAGAACCACTCAATGTGGAGATGATTAGACATTTCTAATTCCTTACTATATGTACTGGTTAGAATAAGGAGATTATTAATAGCGTTGGTAATGATGATAACATTTTCAAGCCTGCACTATGTAGCAACTGTGTTATGAATGTATTAATGAGATGTCCTGACAAGGGAGATAATCATCGCCTTTACTGAAAAAGAAATGATAACACTTCTAGTAACTCACTCTAGGAAGTTGCCACTTTCAGGGAATGGTAGATTTAAACTGAGGTCTATTTGCTTTAAAAGCCATACTTGTGAACAGTGTGCTACACCTTATAGAGATGTGCTTTCCGTATCCTCAGGGTGAGCAGCTCAGATAGGCCAGCTTTGAAGAAATTGCTCAAGCTCGTGTTCACCCAAATACATCTTGACCCAATCTATCACAGGGCCTAAAACCACTGCACTGACTCTTAAAGCCTGTTATAAAGTTAACAACTTAATAAGCCCATTACAATAGATATGACAACAAACAGATAAAACTAAAGAGAATAATCTCGATGAATTTTACTTCAGTCAAACTAAAACTGAGTATTCTTTAAAGGACCTCATCTGTGGCTGGAGACAAGGCTCAGAGGTTGAGACACAACTTCAGTTCCCAGCACCCACACAGTGGCACATAACGGACGGTAACTCTTGTTCTGGGGGTTCTAATATCTTCTTCTGCCACTTCCAGGCACTGGGCTCACACATAGGATGCTGACAAATGTAGGCAAAATACTCATCTGCATAAAATAAAACAAATAAATAATTAAAGGGAATTGCCAGTGAATTGTAAAGAAGCTGGATAAAGTAGCAGCTGTTTATCAGCTCAGTACTTAATGGCAGATTAGGAGTTGGACTCTAACATTTGCTGTGCATTAAGACCCTGGTTTAAAGCAACACAAAAATAACTCATGGAATAAGGGCAAATATTTGCACTCTATGTCTCATATGGATCTAGTTTCCAGAATATATAAAGAGATCTTGAAACTTTGAAAGTATTTTTAAAAGGCATTTATCCAAAGATAATATACCAAAACAAGTAATGATACTCAAAATTATTAATCATTGCAAAAATGCAAATCAAACTAAAGTAACATATTATTTCATAGCCACTAGAGAAGACAATTATGGTGACACCAAAAATTATAAGTGCTGCTAGTGAGTGTATGAAATAACTGGAACCTTTTTGTGACTCTGAATGAATGAAAACTAGTACTGCTCAATGGGAAGCAGGTTGGCAGGTCCTAAGTTAAATGAAGAGACTTGATGCCTTAAAATAGAAGAATTGAATATATTTGTCTGCATGCAAATCCACATACCAACTTTCACACTGTATTGAAACATATTAGTATTACACATAGTAGTCTGGAAATGAGAACTCAAATGTACATTATTGACAGATACAATGCAGGTTTATTCATACAAAGGAACACTAATAAGGGAGAATTTGGTATAGGTGAGTGAGTCATTATGACAAGGTAAAGAAGCCAGGCTCAACAAAGAAGCTATAGACTACACACTTCCAACTACTTAAGATATTTGGAATATGTAGATCCACAGGACTTGGGTACACATGGCAGTTGCCAGTGGTTGAAGGGAGCAGAAAGGGAAAGTCAGCCTGGTGGACATGAAGTTTCCTTTAGAGGTGAGAAAAATGTGTGGGAATTAGAGATGGCAGTTAGACAACATTCTGAACATGCTAAAAAGTATCAAATGATTTATTTTAAAATGCTTGTTTTATATACAACATAAAATTTAATCTCAATTAAAAAAGAAGGGCACTGAACTTCTATTGAGCAGATTTCTGTGAGTTCTGAGCCTCAAATGATAGAGCAAATACCACAGATGGCAAACCTTGCTGATTTCAATTTTTCCCCAGGGCAGTCTGATGTTACCAGGCAAAACACATTAAGTAAGACACAAACATCAAGCGGATCAAGTTGAGCACTACACTGTGCACCATGCTTTCTCACCTCTGTCAACATTGTAGCTGGCTGTATTTAGCAGTGTATGGCTAAGTATCTTAAAAATAGGGTCATATAAAGACTCACTCTTCCCTTCTCATTTTTATGTGCCCAACACTGTTTATGTATGGTTAAATTGTTTTATTCCATTTGTGCATAAAGCATAGATGCACAGTCCATAAACATATGTGGTGTATATCTGCAATAGTAACATTTTAGAGAGGGCAATTTTTGTGCTTGTCAATTTGACAGAATGTACAGCAACCTGGAGATGGGGCATCTGGACATGCTTGTGGGAGATTAACTTGATTATGTTAATTGAAGTGGGAAGAACTGCCACATTGTGGGTGGCACCATTCCATGGACCGGATCCTGGACTGCATAAATGGAGAAAGGGACCTAAGCACAAACATAACATTCACTGTTCTCTGCTCCAGACGGTGGATACATTGTGATCATTTGCTTCAACTTCCTTCTGTCTTGACTTCCTCACAGTGATAGACTGTATCTTGAACTGTGAGCTAAAATAAGCCCTTTCCCCCTTAAGTTGCTTTAGTTAGGGTATTTTGTTACAGTATCAAGGAAACAAACTAAGACAGGAAAGATTTTTATGAAATGCCACTAACACAGAACCTTGACAGGGTCATGAAGATGCTAATGGTGTGAATGACCATGGGATGATAAGGAAGACATGGGGGAATACTATCTCAGGGCTGCATGAATAGCTTACAATTACTGTGCTTGCTAAGCATATATGAGGCCATGAGTTACGTTGTTAGCAAACACATACCATCATCATTGTTGTCCTTATTGTCGCTGTGGTCATGGAGTCTGGAAAGTAGTTAACATCACTTGCTACTCTTACAGAGAAGCCAGGTTTGGTTTCAGACACCTGCAGGTTTGCTAACAACTGTCCATAACAGCACAGGGGATCTGGTGCTCTTTTCTGGCCTCCATGAGCACTGTGTGTATGTGGTACACAAACATACATGTAGGCAAAACACTCATTCATAAAAATCTTATTTTTGAAAAAAAAAAAAAAAAAGGACTGTAAGTATATAAAAAAAGTAAAGTAACAAGCCTGGATTCTATTAAGAAATGAGTAAGTTTGCTTAAAAAAATAAGGCTATTTTAGGTACCTGGCATTTGTTCACCACCTAGGTAAATTTCACACAATAATGCAGAGAACAGGTTCTCCAGTAGGAATTGGGCTTGCTTGCTGCTTGACAGTGAGCAACTGACAGCCATTTTCAGCCTTAGTTTCCTCAGATGGAGCCACACTACAGTGTGCTGGAGAGAGCATGCTTTTTACTGTGTTGAATAGGACTGTCACTCAAAGGTGCTTGGCACAGCCTCAGGAGAGTGGGACCCCTCTGTAATGACCGGACACCATTCCTTACATTTCACAGCCTAAGTAAAGCCCACAGGTTTCAAGTCAGGTGTATGCAGACAGAGACATGGACTTCGGTGTGTGCTTTCAATCGCATCATATCCTTCAAATGTCTTGCCTTTACTATCCCCACAATTGCTCACGTGGGTGAAGGCACAGTCGTTCCCTTAGCATCATTCAGAGTGTAAAAGACTTCCTTCTGAGAAAGCTTAAGCAGTGTCTGCCACCTAAAACATATTCAATCCACGCTAAGTTGTCATCAGAACTGTTATTACCACCACTGCAGCCACTATTCTTATTAGCCTATGGGGCCATCATAGTCATAATTAAGCCAGGTAGTGGAGAGCCCACAAAAGACAGATTAAATATGTGGCAAATGGCCACCATTAGGTTGGGTAGAAAAGGGAAGGAGAGAAGTGAAGGGAGGGTAGACAGTATCTAACGGCTAAATGCCTCCTCTGATTCTATGTGCTGCATAATTTTATAAATAAGAAAGGACACGGCGTGAGCTGGCACAGGTGCAGACTTCCTGGGAGAGGTGGGAGCGGGAATGTCATTTCCTTTCTTGCATTAGGAAGATAAAGCCCTATTTAGCTATGTACTCCTTGCTGCTGTGCACGGAAACAACCTTGTCAAAGGAATCCTTCTGTCATTACTGGATGTCCCACAGGCCACCTGCCAGGCTGAAACTTGGCTACCTAAAAGCACACAAGGAAAAGAGCCAGAGTCCACCTCACAGCCTAGTAGGTCCTCAAGCTGTAGTAGCTGCCAGAACATGCCAAGTTTCAGAGCAGGAGCATTTGGTGAAACGGTTACAGAGGCAGTGGGAATTTTTATTGCAGGTTTTTTCAACAAGCCTCCTATGAGACACCAAGTCACAGTTTGCCTGACTACTATACTAACACCTTTATAGTTTCCCAAACATGCTTTATTTCCCACTGTCTCCAAATCTTACAAATATGCTCTCCTAATTCCAAACCCACGGGGATACCTAGGGTTCCCAAGCCAGTGTGGAACTGGTTCGGGAATGCAAATTCAGCCTGCCCAAATGCATTGTCTAGATAGTACACCTAGGGACCACCCTTGGATCTCTTCTTGGGCATCTAAGGTCTTGAAGTTCCTACATCAAATGTAGAAAATGTACAGTGAAGGACACTTGGGGTGCTCAAATATCTCCTCCCTTCTGTATAGATGTATATGTATGTGTGCGCCTGTGTGTGCATGAGTATAAAATTTTCCTTCTCCAAAAAATGATGCAAACCATCTCTACTTCATTTTATTTCCCCCAAATCACCAACCCCGTTGTTAGCCTAGATTGAAACAAATGGCATTCAAATTGTGATTCCCTGTGTTGGTTGGCAAATACCAATCATTTCTATCTATTTCTTGGGCACTGATTTCTTGAAAACCATGTAAAGATTAGGTGCTGAGGCACCGTTTCCACTGCTTAACCACCACACTGGATCTGCTATTGTGTGCTCTCAAATCTGCCAAATGCACATAGGAACCTTAATTTCCATCTTAGCCCTCTGGGCCATTCTTACATCCTTTAAAAATAACCAAAGTGCTCCAAGCAGGACCTTAAAATAGAGGACCCTGAAAAATGCTTTGTTGTAGACAAAACTGTAGAGGAATTAGATGTTAGTACATGTCTTTATTTCCCTTTAATTTTTAAGCCACCAGAATATTTCCTTTGAAATTCAGTGACACACTCCTTTGGGATGCTGTGGGAAGAAGAGAGAACCCAACCAAAATAATGAGGAAGGTGTACCCAGAGCTGTGTGCATCCTGGATTACATAAGAGAGCGCTTACCTATAAAACTATGGAATTAGAATATTTTAAATTCGTGTGTGTGTGTGTGTGTGTGTGTGTGTGTGTGTGTGTGTGTGTGTAGGCCAGAGGTTATATGGGATGCATTTATCAATCACTCCCCATGTTATGTATTCAGACAGGCTCTCTTATTTGAACTCAGAGCTCAATAATTCAGCTAAGCGAGCCAGCCCACTTGCCCTGGGCTTGCATCTGACTCTCCCTGCTGGGGTTACAGGTGTCCTGTGACACCAGTTCAGCATTACACTGGATGCTGTGGATCTGCACAACAGTCCTCATACTTGCACAGCAGGCACTTTTGCCTATTGGGTCATCTCCCGAAGTCTAATGCTAGTAGAAGAAAGGCTGGTACATCTAACTTACTCTTCCAGGAAACCTGTTGAGGTGAATTCCCTTTATTTTTAAAAGTTCCTTCTTTGGAAAACTTCATCTTATACTCTCCTTACATGTTTAGAGGGTTTAGTAGATTTTAAGATGACCACCACGCATGCTTAGTAAACTACCATGCTGGCAGGAGAGTGTGTTGGCAGTGGTTCTTTGTGCTACATAGCGCACAGCACATGAAAATGGAATGAGACATTTCATTAGAAGACATGCTCTAATGACTCGTTTCTATTTCTCGAGGTTTCTAGAACCTCTCGAGATTTTCACTGCCAGCTAGGAATGAAGTGTTGGAAACCTGAGCTTGTGGGAGACATTTTCCATTCAAATAATAACATGGAATATTACATTTGGCTACATTGCTTTGCTTTGTAGGGGGACATGGGGAAGAGCTGGTGTTAGTTACACTTAAAATTAAAAATGTAATATGTGTTGAGTCATTTAGAATAATTCAATATGTATTTAAGGAAGAACAAGTAAAAAGGTGTTTGAGGGTTTTCTACAGAGCAAAATAATCAGTAATTTCCCTTAATTGATTATTACACACCATTATATTCATGAGCGAATAGACAAATAAGTTAATGCATAGAGTATTGAACTTTCATACTGTACTGTAGAAACATGTTACTAATGGGCATCAGTTAAAAATAACTTAATATTCTGAAAAGCCAGAAAGTTCAGGTATTCCCTTAAGGGTTACTATAGCAACACAACCACTGTGGAGGGAGCCAGGTACAAAGGTGATAAGATGGCATTGAGTCTGACCCTGCTCGTTAATGTTCTCAGTATCCACAGACCTGCCTCGTCTCTTTCTATTCATTGGTAGACTGGGGGTGGGAGGAGACTCTTCACAGACCCTTTAAAATTCCTAAATGTCATTGCTTTTCAACATATGCAGCATCAGTGATAAGAAATGGGATCCTACGCTAGGAAAGCAAGGACTTCCAATTCCTGTGCAATGTCCTTACTCCATGATTTGATGACTGACCGTGACATGCCATGGCAAAGACATATTGAGTAGTTGCCATAGCCTGTCCATCCTTTCCTTACCTGAAAAAACAAAACAATAGTGTTCTGAAACCTTATGATACGGAGATATAAAGTTCTTGGTATCCATGTGCCCTCTGATGAAATATGGGCCACGAAGAAGCAGTGGAGATATTTTTGTTGATATTGTTGGAGATAGAAGCTCACTGCTTAGTCTGGCTCTGAACTTACTATGTAGACATGCTGACCTAGAACTTAGAAAGCCGCACCTGCCACTACCCCATGAGTACTAGGATTAAAGCTGTGTGCTACCATGCCCAGAATACAACTCAGACTTTTAATTAGGGATTAATGTGATTTTAATGTGCATAGAGATTAGACTACTCAAGAAACTGGTCTAGGAAGAGAGACAGATAATAAAACAAGCTTATTTTATTCATTTTTTTTTTTTTTTCAGATAGATACCTCACAATGCTGTCCAGGCTAGCCCCAAACCATTAGGTTTAGTCAATCCTGTTTCAGCTTCCCAAGTATTCATGACCCAATTGAACCACTGTTGCACCTGGATATTTTAAAGCAGAGTGCAAGATGCCATGATAGAGACTTAGTACTACCTTAATGTTGCCCCAGCCTCGTCTAGGGGCAGAGAAAGCTACCTAGCATGAAGGATATCCAAAGCGAGCTTTCACAGATGAGAAGAATTTCATTAACTCAGAAATGAAGAAAAGAGACATTTTGGACAAAATATAGCAGTGAGCAATTACTGGCATCTCCGAGTGTTTGCCCTTTCTAACTAAGAGGGACTGATACAGAAGCCTGCCAGACAATGATGCTGCTCCAATCTCTTCAGAAGTATTTGTGGAATTCGTGAATGAATAGACAAACAGGTCAATTTAAAAAGTGGCTAGTAACCCATGAGGGTCAGCAAGTTCAGATTCTGGGGACCTGGGCCAGGCATGGGCCACAGAGCTTGCAAAGAACATTTATTTCCCATACCATGAACCATAGATAGTCAAGATTAGACAAGGAAATACTTTGAGTATTTATGTATGGTAAGAGCTGATAAACACCTGGTACCCCTGACACTCTTAACAACCACTTGACAAATCTTGTCATCTACCATGTAGATTGTCATCTACTTCACAACAACAAGCACAGATGGATAATAAGATTTACAGTAAGTGTCTCTGTAATAAATGTCTTAGGATGTTCACAGCCTGGTAACAAGAGGGCAAAATGCTATGACAATAACTAATTCACAGGTTACTATACAGATACATTTGTGCCTAAGACACAAATTACCCGGCACCAAGTGATGTGATCATGAGCAACTGATAAAGCCAGACTATACCATTTTTTTTTCTTATCAATAAGTTTGCATGGGTTGGAGAGATGCTCAGTTGTTAAGAGCCATGTACCGCTCTTGCAGAGGTCTGAATTTAGTTCCTAACATCCACATCTGGTGGCTCACAATTGTCTCTAGTTCAGGTTCCAGGGGATCCTGAGCATATGACCTCTGTGGAAGCTTGGCTCTCTTGCAATATTCATACAGACATCCACATAAAAATAAAACAAATATTAAAACAAAAAGAATGGCATGATTACACAATCTCCAAAAACGGTTTCTATTCCACCAGCCCATGAATTAGTCAAAGAATATTCCTAGAGTAATTAATTAATCCTCTGGGGATCAAACAAGATAAGCATTTGCTTTCATTCTCTGTTCTTCCATAGATGATCTGTCCTTTACCATAATAGATCTGAAGAAAAATGAGCATGTGGCATGCTTAAATGTAATGAGACTGCTTTCTAAGAGATCCTGTAAGTGGAAGACTGGTTTCCTTAGGTAGAGATAAGCTGCTTGGAAGTTATAATTCCCTCTCCTCAGTGGCTGAGCCAATTTTCTCCTCCAGCTCTCTGATACACCTTTAATGAATCCGTGTTCCTTTGATTAAATTAACATTTTTGTTTAGCTAATTAGCCTGCAAAACCTATGCCAAACGGATCTGGTAGCATCTTCATTACTGCTCATTGGTGCATGTTTGAGACCAATCACTGTCAGCTCAATCGCCTAATGATTAGGGAAACATTAAGTTTGGCTAATTTGGCTTTCCGTGGCTATCATTCCATTCCCAGGGATGGGCCAATCACCACCCCAAATCGAACCTGTTTGACAGTGACAGATGTTTTAATCATACACTGTCATTCATTAACGTCCATCAGCATGGCCCACCAGGTTTGCAGCAAATACCTTGATTGGAAACCTAAACTAATTAAATGCTATCTCTGTAATTACCTGATACAGTTACCCTTTCCTAAGTGGGCCAATATGACAGGGACTGAAAAACAAAGCCTTCAGTGGGGGTAGAGAGGTAAGAATTTCTCACTAATGAATTGTGCTTTCTAGCTGCCCAGGATCGCAGGGTATGTCTGTGAGGAGCTGAATCTCCACTCTAACTAAACTCTGAAATACTCAGAAAAATTCATCTCAACTTGTCCATTACAGGCAGGATGTGATGCTTTAGTCAGATTTCACATACATATAACAGTGTGAAGATGCCATTGGCTCTTTCTGACCATCCACAGTAGCAGTATTCTTGAATTAGCCACTTAGAGACCATACCTTCTATTCTACCATTTTAGGAGCTAACAGTCCTAGAGGCAAGGATAGCCTGGGGCCCAGGTCCAGCCATGGAAGATCTGGCAATTCCTGGAAACAGGGATGGTTTTCTGCTCAGATATATTAGGTAAGGGATGCCAATTGCAGACAATGGGATTTGATTGTGGGATTCTCAAAACTGTGGTTTGGATATAGTTGAGTATTCTCCCTAAGGTCTCAAAGGTGGTATACCTGGTCTACAGTGAACTGATGCTGATAGGTGTCAGGACCTTTAAGGGACAAGCCTAGTTCAACATAACACAACCACTTCTCTTTGAGTTGATTTCCATCTTGCCTCAAGTTTGCTTTTTCTTTTTTTTTTTTTTTTAAACCTCTGGCCATTGTGGTTGCACTGGCAAAAGGGAATCCAGCCAAAGGAGTCCTTGTTACAGTCTGCAGCTGGTGCTGATGCTACCGGACTTCTGGCTCTCCCCCAACTTTGAGTTAAACAAACGTCTTCTTGATCAACACACAGCCTTGGGTGTTTTGTTATAGTCATGAGAAATGACTTGCTGCACTAAGTTTCCCTCCTATGTCATTTCACATTCTGGGACAAAAAGGTCAATGAAGCTAGAGTCTTTTTGTAACCATGGTGAGGGCTGCATCTGTGGGTAGGACTTATATGAGGGGAAAGGTCTGAATCCCACAGAGGAAAACCAACTTAAGTTTACCTGTTAGCATTCTCGTGAGGTTTCATCTCATGAATGACCAGCTCCCAGAATCTTTATTTTCTAGTGATTACTATTATTTCTTTTGTACACAGGAGCAATAACGACAGTGGTCCCCTGTCAATCACTGTCAGTGTTTTTACACTTCCTGCCTTTTTGATTTCCATAACAGTGCAATGCAACTGTGAGTAGGGACTGACATTATACATATACATATATCATATGCATATACATAAGCACACATATACGCATACCTACACATACATACATATATAAACATATACTTATTTTAAAGTGTTGGAGAAAACAAATGCTCTGTCACTGAGCCATACCATCCCCCACACACCTCTGAAACTTTGTGTAACAGTGTCTGGCTAAGTAACTTAGACTGGTCTTGTTGGCCTTGGACTCCTTTTGTGTCTCATTTTGGACATTTAACTCCCCATTCTCCTAATTCAGCCTGCTGAGTTGATGGGATTACAGACTTATGTCACCAGGTCAAGTTAAGTTTCATGAATATATATATATATATATATATATATATATATATATATATGTGTGTGTGTGTGTGTGTGTGTATATATATATATATATATATATATATATATATGTATTTATGTACATACTCATTTTCCTCTGTTGTACAAAATACCCACAATCCAAGCTGTTTAAGGAAATACACTTTGCTCTCAACTACAGGTGCAGACACAGGCTACACTTATGTCAACTAGGTCACCTAAGGTTTTTCCCAGAAACTGCTTCTAAAATTAGAAAATGACAGGTCAAGTTATTTTCAGCCAAGAAAGTTGAGATTATCAAGTAGTGTACATCTAATTACTGGGGAGGAGCTGGAGTTGAGATTCACTGCAGAGGAGATGTCAAGATGAAAGCCATTTTATAGACCTGTCTTCCAGGAAGCCTGGCTACATCCCGGCTCTCTTTCTTCTGAGCTCTGAGATTGGGAGCACCTTACCTAACCTCGCAAAGCTTCGCTTTCCTCATTTTGGAACAAGAATATCATTATCTGCTCTTGTGTACACCAAAAAGAAAATTGAAATACAATGTGCAGAAAACACTGAGCATGAGGGGCTTGACTGACTGCTGTTCTTACAAGCCAGCCTCTGTGTGGAGCTCAGAAACTTCAGAGTTTAGGAAGAATATGCTATTGTGAGAACTGCTGAGAATAGTCATTCTTCTATTGCCTGCACAATGGGCTTTACTGCTGAATGTCTACGTTCCCTCTGGAAGTCTCCAAGTTTGGCTCAGGCATCCCCTGCCCAGATGACTGAGACACTAAGAGCAAGCTCTTCCTAGCAGGCAACACTTTACAGGTACCATCACTCCTAATAGCTGGGGCATGTAGTACTTTGTATGACTTCCCTGGGAGAAGGCTGAATTCTTCCATTTCATTTCCTGTGTATCTTCTTTATTAAAACATCATACCCACAAATAAAGGCTATCTGCTATATACTCTGGGGTCTCTCTATTACATAACTGAACCCTGAACCCAAGTGTGGTCTCTGAAGCATAAAATACTCAATGTAGTATCTAGCTTGTAGAGAGGCAAGTATGCAGCAAATAGATCTCCTGTTGAATGGTATCTTGGTGTCCTGGTGTGGTTGCCGAGCAGACTTACCAAGAACAGCAATTTTGATACCACAGGATCAGAGCTTTGGAATGCTTTCTAGCTTCTGAGAGCAACGTAAGACAATAGTTGTCTAAATGCATTCTCTCACACTTGTATTGTTAGGGCCAGTAGATGGGGATACTCTCAGTGGCTCTATCTAGCTAGGGAGAACTAGAGAATACAAAGACATGTTGATTCTAAGTGTGTAAGCCTGCGGAATCAGGCTCTGAGAAGAGTTAAAGAACAGCACTTACAGTGTGCTGTCAGTGTTGCAGATTAAGGGGAGGCAGAAGGAAACTATACATATTTCAGAAGATAACACACTAAGGCACTCAATAATTCTATGCATTTTTTTCTCTGCTCAGGGGAAAGATGATAGAAATGGAGGAATGCAAGATATGCAGTTTACTCTTAAGATAATAAAAAGGCAGGACAAGAGATGGCTTAGCAAGGAAGGGCACACGCCTGAAGATCTGACTTTGATCTCTGGGAACTACATGCTAGAAAGAGAAAACCAGCTCCTGCAAGCTGTCCTCTGCCTCCACCTTCATACCACGACATGTGATCTCCCTGCAAAATACATGTAATAAACCACTTTTAAATGTCTTAAAATAAGACAGTGGGGGCTGGTGTTGCATCCCAGTTGGTAGAATATTTGCTTAGTATGCACAAGGTCCTGGATTCAATACCCAGCATTGCATAAAACTATAACTCTCTATTCAGGAGGTAGAGATAGAAAAATCAGATGTACAAGGTCATCCTCAGCTACTGAGAGACTTGGAGATCATCTTGGTATTCATGAGACCACAGCAAGAGGGAAGAAAAGAGAGATACAGGGAGGGAAAGAGGGAGAAAGAAGGGACTAACAGAACAGAACCTTTCCTGTATCAATAATATGCGATGAATGTAAGTGTATGTTTAACTCCTCTTTCTGAGCTCCCTTACACACTGGTACTCCAATGTGCTGGTAACAAATGGGCTAATTTCAATTAACTATCTAATATAGCAGGGTCCTACTTGTCACGTACCAGATTATTTAATCCTTCCTATGATTCCATGAAGTATGCCCTATTCACATCTTTACCATGGCAATGAAAGTCAGTCACAGAACAGCCAAACAACTTGCCAAGATTACAGGCGATAGACATCGAAGATCAAGAACATGAATGGAGCCTGGAATAGAGCTGGCATCTGGGGGGGAAAAGGGCATTGGCCCATGCAGGGTCTGGCGCTGCTCCTCAGAGCCTGTTTTCCTTTCTCTTTTGCATTCATACTGTGTGTCAGGGTGTGACTTCACCACCAAGACTGCAACCTTCCAAAGGGAAATAAATTAAAAGACGTGGGAGGTATCTTCACACCCATGTGCTGGCATGTGCGAGACTTGAGCAGACCCTCTGCCGTTTAGTATCTCATGTGTGGTGATTTAAAGACTTTGGTGAAATGGCATCTCCTGTACTTTGTCAAAGACTAAACTCCTCCCTGGAATTTGATGACCAGTTTAAGCACTTGTTCATGTGCGAATGCTGTAGAATACCCTGGAATTCATGATTTGCTGATTCCTTGGCCCCACCTTGCACTGAACTTGCTTTAGATTCACCCAGTAACCAACAGAAGGAAATACAAATTGTACTGGGGATGGCTCTGGATGGCTCTGGGACCCATGGGTACTTTTCTATGCTGGGAACACTGCAATGTCTGAAGATATTTCCAGTTATAGTTAATGTGCATGATGGTACAATATTGCCATTTTGGCATGGGCCAGAATGCCCAGAATCTTCACCACAACAGAGTCAACCTCCATCCAAATGCCAACAGCATGGACTCTGATAAAGGCACTCTGAGAAACACACTCCTGTGCCCCTAAACTGAGGGATGTGAGCACACATTAGGCTTCCTCCGGAAAGCTTATCAAGCATCTGATGGCATTACATTACTTTCAGGAACCTCTTATTTCAAATACAGGTTTCTCATAAAAGCTGCTGCTGAAGAAAACAAAGAGGGTTACATTGGTAGACACGTGTCTGAAAGCGGGCTTTCCTTAGAAGCCTGAGAATGAGAACCAAAGATAAAGGCAAAGGGGAGGGGGACACTCTTGGTAGGTCATCCTGCTGTGACAGTAGGAGATAGGTTAAAACTTACATTGGAGGAGTCAACTGTGGCGCTGTTTTGAACACACTGTTTCTACACAACTTGATTTTTTTTTTAACTTAGCTTCCTATGCACAGCAAATATTTCCCCCAAGTGAGCAGTTCTAAGCCCGCAGAAAGCAATTGGAATGGGAAAAAGAGGCTTGGTGATAAGATCAAGATATGAACTATCAACCCTAGCTACTGGGTGATAAGTTTAGCTCTCTGACCTTCCTCGGAAACCACATTAGTAAAGTGCTGATGAAACAGTTTGAGCCAGTGGGTGGATGGTGTACATTTCCCAGAGTACTCGGGGACTCTGGGACCCCACATAATACGAGACTGTACTTATCTCTGTAATTTCCGGAGGGCACACAATGTCATTTCATGGTTATCCCTAGTGCTGGGCCTGTTAAAGACTGGCTGATTGGGTGTTAGGACTTATCGTTAAACCGAAGCTTAATCAGAAATCTTTCCAACAGGCAAGAAGACTAAGGCAAGAGACATTTGCCCAGCCTTTGTAAGCAGAAGCTATGGGTTTTAAAAGCTGGGCCTCTTCAGCTTCCCACCAAGAGACTCAGCACTACTTACTAAGGGCTCTCATTTGCTTAAGGACCACTTTGCAATGCAGGTTCTACAGCTGTTGAGATGTGAGCTGTTTGTCCTTGCTGTCCTCTGCTGTCTGCCTCTCATGTTGTGCTCTATGTGTTCCATCTCCACTTGAGAGGCTCTTGGGCCACCCTGAAGAGGATGGTGCAGTGAGAATAGAATCTCAGGCAAGGCTGGATTCCTTCACTGCAGGGAAACTTCTGCAGAACTAAGCTTGCCAAAGTCATTCCCTGTTTGTGAAGAATGCAGTGGTGTCAGCAGAACAACAGAGGGGGTAATCTAGTCCTTTGGAGAAACCAGCGTCAAGAACAATACAGCAAAAAGGAAAAATGTGTTAATATAATTACAAGTTCCTGTATGCCTCTAAATAGACTGTATGCATATACGGGGGGTGTGTGTTGTGTTGTGTTGTGTGTATAAATAGCCTTTATTGAAAATATTTAAGATCGGAATAATTTTGTGATTTCTTTGTTTGGGGGGCATTGATATATTTGCAAGTGAACTATGAGATACCTGGGGGTGGCATCCTCAAGGTTTTTAACAGTGAGAGCACCTTTTCCTAATGTTTTTTCACTTATTTTCACTAGTCAGGCCCACACCACTTTATACAGCTTCCCAGTTTCACTGAGCGTGACAATTTCTGTGACCATGGTGATTTAGCTCCTGCAAGTAAAGCCACCTATTTCTTTTGATTTTTGATTGTCATGCTCTAGGAGCCCCTGATAATGGCCAGTCTCAGAAAGACATTTATTGGCCATTTCACGCACTTTAAATGACTATTCACAATTTACCCCTAGCAATGGTCAACTGTGGGTCAGAAACGGAAACTTTTCAACTTTTTTTCCCCAGTTCTGCTGCATTCCTGCCCTGTAATTAACCAGGTTTGTAAGCAGGTTATACTTGGATTCTTACAGTGACACACCACCACTACCACCACTTCTCCTGCTAAGGAAATGTCTGTGCCATCCTCTCTCTGTCTTTCCTTCTCGCTGACCTAGAGGATCCCTGAACACTTGGGCAATCCTGGTCTATGTAATGAGATCTGGGACAATTGAGGATATACAAGAGATGATATCTCAAATCATTAACAACTAAAAATAACAACAATATTTTAATTTATTTGTAATATAATCTATATCTATCACTTCAAAGTCACGTATTCTTAATCTATAGTCTACTAGTTGTGATCTTGTAAGGGTCTTGAGATAGGACACTAATCTATACTGGACAAATCAGTTGATCAGGGAGAAGATCTTTAAATCGCATGAATGTAGGAAAAGAAGTAATTGAGAACCAGAAGTAAAATAATAATAATAATAATAATAATAATAATAATAATAATAAGTGTTTAATGAAAATGTGACAAGAAGTGTTAGATTCTTTCACTTATACCTCAAAGGGTAGTTGGTTGGCTCAGCATCTAAGATACAACAATTACATCCATCAGTGTTACTCCTTGTTTGAGGATGAGCTACCTAAGAAAAAGACATAGATTGAGGTTTGATGGTTTCATGTGTATACCTCCAGGAATTAACTAGTACCAGGTACACACTAGAAGGTCAATAAATATTAGGTGTTAATAAAGAAGGCTTGCAAAATTAACAATAGGGCCCTGGTTGGATGCAGAGTCCAGCACCAATCTGAGAGCTAAAATTTACCCAAAGACATGGAGCTTACAGATGTGGAGTAAGGATGCAAATCCATGCAGTCTAAGAGTTGCTGTTTTCCTTAGATGACTCCAAAGATCTGCAGCCCAATGGCTACGATGCTTTACCAAAATTCATTTAGTAGAAAATCCCTGGACACATTGCACAATTGAGGCTGGGTTATTGCCCCCATAACAGTACAAAGGGCTTGAGAGAAACTAGGTCATCTCCATTTTACACTCTTGTGCACACTTTCTGTGTGCCTTTTCATAACAGTTTCCTGTAAAGGATCCCATTGAGTCAATTTGGAGTTGAATATGAATATATATATATATATTTTTTTCTCCCAGGCTTTGCTGAAGTAAGCATTTGATTTAGGAGAAATAAATAACAGGTTTGAAAGCAAGCCACCAGGAAACTTAAATATTACAGTTGCTTGTTGGCAGATATCGATTGAGCTGCAGTGAAAACCCTACTCTCAATCTTAAAATCCACAGATATCTGTTGACTACAACCTAATCATAACCACTTTAAAGTACAGAGCACCAACAGATAGCTATTTCAAAATCATCACATCAGGAATGGTTTTGCCAACACCACTGTTACAATGCAATTCTTACGTATGGCTGTGTCACTGACTGCTAAAAGATAGTAACTATAGCTTGAAGTTAATTGTCATGGCAATGATACTGCAATGAATCCTTTTATGAAGCTGAGGCAGGGATATGGCAGGGGTCATCAATGATAAAATCCTCAACAGGGTTGCCCTAGTGTGCTGAGAAGAAGCGAAGAAGTATTTTGGAAGAGTAGAAATTGAAATTAGAATATAGTTTCAGTTGGATTGGATTTTTGTGCAAATTGCATAAACATATCAGGAAATGAAATTTATAGTCCTGTGAAAAGCACAGAAAATTAGTAACAAGTTATTTGATCTATTATGGAGAATTTATCCAATATTCACTAAGCTCTTAATAGTGTACACTTAGAAAAAAAGCACCCAAGGGCCAGGTTAACAGGGAATTCTCTCCTGATTTGCATGTTTCTTATGTGCTTCCCCTTCGACAATGTTCTATTGTGTATGTGACATGGTGCTTTTATCCAAGGGCAAGTTCACATAGCAGGCATGTGTTCTGATTTGCCTCTCTATTGCTGTGTTAAAACACTATAGCCAAAAGCAGGCTAGAGAAAGAAAGACTTATTTTGCTTTCACTTCCATGGCAAAATCCATCACTGAGGAAAGTCAGGGCAGGAATCAGGAGGCAGGACCCATGGAGGAACACTGCTGATTGGCTTGCTCTCTTCCATGTTCATGCTTAGCAAGTTTTCTTATATAGAACAGGACTACCTGACAACATATGGTGCTACCCACAGTGTCTGGGCCCTCCAGCATCCGTGAGTAATCAAGATAATCCCCCACTGGGCCTACTGGCCAATCTATTTCAGGAAATTCTTCAATTGAGGTGTCTCTTCTCAGATAACTCTAGTTGATAACATTCATTTAGCATTTAGCTGCACACAAATCAAAAAGATGGCTTCTGACAATGCTCTTGACTGACTGAAGGAAGATAGAAGGTTTAGAGAAGATGTGAGTGCTGTAAAGTGAAGAAGAAGAAAAAAAAACTTGGTAAAATTGGAGTCTAAATTTAAGTATGTATATTTGTAGTCTTATGGACCGAGGATGGGAACACTAAAATAGGATTCACAAGAGCAGGAAGACAGTACTCAAGTCATTAGTAAGAGAGGACATTCGTAGAGCAAAAAGAGTATCTCAAAACTAGGTTAAGCTAGTTTCTGCTCTAGAGTTATATTGGCCAAGGACAAAGAAGAACTATCCCGCTGTGTTACAGTGCAAGTGTATTCCTTGGGTGTAGTGTACAGTGATATGGATGTGTACCAACTTCGCAGTTATCACTTCTGAAGATGGAATGCCAGTTCTGCCGTGTAATCATGAGACTGGACCTACATATTAGTTCCCAAAGGTAGTTTTTAAAGATACATTTATTTTTATTTTATCTGTATGAATAGTATCACCTGTATTTATATATATGTACATCATGTGCAAGCAACACCCACAGAGGCAAGAAGAGGGTATATGATTCTTTGGTACTAGAGTTAGAGATGATTTCAAGCCACCATGTGAGGCCTGGAAATCAAAACCAGGTCATCTGCAAGGGCAACAACTGTTAACCACTCAGCTTTTTCTCCAGTCCCTAGAAAGAATTTTTAAATGGTTAGTTAAAGATCAGTTTCATGGACTAATGTAGCCCCTCTACAATTTACAAACCACTTAGAAAGCAAAAAACTATTACACAAGGTAGCCTCCAGTTCCTACATCCCACCTTAAGCCGTATTTCTTGAGGTCTAACTAGTTACCAAGACTCTACCATTCTTTTTCCTGACAGGTTGCCAGTGACAGAGATAACTGTCACTTTTTTCCTGTTCTATGAATAGCCTCTAGGGCCACTCTGAATGACAATGTTACTAATTGGCAGAAGCCATAAATCTGATTCTGAAACAAAGGTGTTACTGAGGACAGCCATTAGATAAAGAACTCTATGTTTCCTCATGAACTGAACACTCTGTGAATGTCTGTTCTTCATCCCCACAGAAGACATATGAACTGAGATGGCAATATTTCTCTTGGCGGTCCCACTGTTTCCTCTGGTTAAGATTTATTTGTCTATTGTTCTTTAAGGGACAGATGGAGACTGCGACTTCTGTTTTAGGTCTATGTGTGGCTAAAGAAACTCTATGGTTTCAAATACTCAGATGCTTATAGAACTTCCTGGTGGCTAGATCATGAAGAAACACATGTGCATGCATTTTGTGGGTGGTTGGGACATTATATCCAACACTATATAGATGACCCTTCTTAACTGTGTATTTAATAAAGCTGCCCTTCATTCTGTATCATCTATGTTGCTGTATTTTTCTAAAGTCAATAACAACTTGTATAGAAGAAGAAAAGTCAACGTGGAACTTCCTTCTGAATGGGAGAATAAAAGGCAATGTCAAATGTATCAGCAACAGACCAGAGCGCTTCAGAAAATGCTTAAAGAGAGAACTTATTTGAAATAAACCTACCTTGACACATATATCTTCAGTTATAGATAACTTATGTGAGAGGGTGTAGCAGATACTCATTTGCCTCTGTTTTGGTTTGGGGGTATCCTGCATGGAACTTTTTTCTATTTGGGGATATGCCCTATTTCTACGCAACAGTTCTGAAGACTGGATTTCTTATTCATTAGGGAAGGTATGAGAGTCTAATCTTCCTTTTCCTCTTTCCAATCTCTGCCAGGAAGGGCATAAATAAATGCATGATCTATGAGATCTATCAAGCAGGCTGTTGAAAGTGTCATTCGTTGCACGCTAGCATCCTGTGAGGCCCCTCAGAGACATACCATTGATTTGAATTCATTCCAGGAACATCTGCAGATGCTATGCCTGCCAGCAGCAGTGTGGCACCTTGTAAATGATGCTAATGGTTCCTCTACTCTGTGGGTCCTGGGATTTCCTAACCCCCGATCTAGGTACCAGACTAAGTCTTATGTGATTTATTGAGTCTGCAGTGTACTCAACTTACGGTATTTGAACCACAAGCATTCTGATAGGACTTACTTCATGACGCTGGAGTTTGCTTTCATAAAATGTTCACTCCAGTGCATGCAGCATTGGTTGGAGAAACAGAAAGACTTAAGTAGAATTCCAACAAAAGGGACTGTTAGAAGAGCCTGTGCCCAAACTTGTTCTCTTTCTCAGCACTGCTTTGTTAAGAATGGGAGTTAGAGGGGCTGGAGAGATGGCTCAGTGGTTAAGAGCACTGACTGCTCTTCCAGAGGTCCTGAGTTCAATTCCCAGCAACCACATGCTGGCTCACAACCATCTGAAATGGAATCCAATGCCCTCTTTTGGTGTGTCTGAAGACAGCGACAGTGTACTCATATTTATAAAATAAATGAATAAATAAAAAAAAAAAAACCAGGAAAAGGAAATTATAAGGGTTTTTTTTTTTTTAGTTTTTGTTGTTGTTGTTTTGTTTTGAATAATTTTTTGATACTTTATTTACATTTCAAAGATTTCTCCTTTCCAGATCTCCCCTTTGGAACCTCCCTATTTCCTTCCCCTCCCCCTGCCTCTATGGGGGTATTCACCCACCCACACACCCACCCACTCTCATCTTCTCTCTTTGGCATTCTCCTATACTGGAGCATCTAACACCCTCGGCTAATAAGACCCTCCTCTGCCGCATATGTGGCCAGCACCATTGTATTCTAAAGAACAGAAGCTAGAAATTGGCTAGGCATTTAAATGCATAGAATCCCCCAAAGGGAACAGGATTTCCTTGACTAAAATCTGGAAACACCCTGGATCCTATCAGTAGCCTCCTCTGTAGTATAGACCAAAATGTCTTTAGTTCTGCCATGGCTAGAGGTCAAGGTTGCTATAAGGGAGTACTGCTTTTCCTTACCTCTTCTCCTCTGGAAGAGTTCCCATTTTGTAGAAACCATACCTGAGAACCTGACTGACCAATTGTATTCTTATTTAGGAAACGCCAAGGTAGTGACATTCAGCATGACCTCACTCCCAAGGATTTGCTCTTGCTATATAGGAGTTCTGCTTCCTCTCTCTTGAATAAAATATCTCTTTCTACAGTTCTGAGCTCTATGAGCTGATGGTCTCCTATAGTCTTCAGAGCTTCTCAGGGTGGATAGACAGTACCTGACTCTTTTGCTGAATCATTTTATCTAATGTATGCTTCTTTGTAGGGAAAGGCTAGAAATACCTGGCTGTTAATGAACTAATCACAAGAAAGGGTGAGTGTGACAAGCATACTTCATGGATGGATGACTGAGCTCTAGACCAGCACTAACTCAGTTAGCACGCATACACTGGCCAAATATGCTGTGCCTTCCTTCCCACATGCTGAAACTCTAAACTCTATGTCATTGTACTGAGACAGGACCCTGCAGGACAGGATTGCTAATCCAAAAGCGCCAGTGCCCTGGTTCTGCTTTTATGATTCAGATAAGGATCTGGCTGAGGGCAAGTCTCAAGGCTCACATCCTTGCCTGGACTTGAGATAGTAGTAGTGAGAGCTTCATCATCCAGGTGGAAAAGAAAAGGGAAGAAGGGCAAACTGTGGTCCCACTAAGAGAGAGCTTATTTTAATGACAATGGAAGAAACTATATTTTTCCCTATGGAATGGGCTGCTTTCTCCTAGACACTCTAGGACAAGGCTCCACTTTTCTTCCACCTGCTGACATTTCTACCCCTAAACCTACTTCTATTGGACTTTGAGTATCAGCTAAACACCGATAACTACTGCCTCTAACTTTACCCAAACTGGAGAAAAACCTCTAATTTCAGCAGAAATAGTCCTTGTATTTTCAAAGAAATTTATGGATGGGAATATATATATATTTAGATTATCCAGGCCCAATGGTTAATCAGGGTCACTAGAAGGATTGTGTCGTTTTCTCATTTTAATCAGTCCATATTCTACTTTACATATATATATATATATATATATATATATATGATGAATTCCCTTATAAAACTAAACTTGCAGATCTCCCCATTTTAGACATTTGGGTGAATGGTCTTGGAGGGGAATACAGGGCTTCAGTATGTAAATGTATGTAATTATTCATCATCATTTTGCAAGGTTTTCATGATAATTCAAGTTATGTGCTTTTGTGCTGGGATGAATCATTAAATGCCCGTACCATCCAGGGCTCTGCTTTCCATCACTGCTCTTTCTTGTCCTGGGGAGGAAGCTATAGGAGATTCATGTGATACATGTTCGTATCTTTGGGAGGATCTTGAAAGCCCATACTGTAAACTGTTTCCCCAAATTTGGGGTAAAATTGTGCCACTGTCTGCAATCTCAGGGTACATTAGTTTCAGCACAACCTTGCCAGCCAAGGTTGTGTGTCTCCTTTAACCTTTTAAACAATTTAAATGAGTTAAAAAAGGTGACTTGCCCGGGTGTGGTGTCTTTGGTGGTAATTTCTTCTACATTATTAGTAAAATTCAGGAAAACTCCTAAGGCCAATGCAGTTTCAACTTTATACCATGCTCTTAGATTTTCTCTGCAAGAAAAAGAACCACTTTCCAGTGGCAGGGAATGTAAGAATGGGCAGGTGAGGATGATGCTACAAACTATCTTCAGGAGCAAAACCTATCTCAGAAGATGTTCCTTTGACACTTCACACACTCCTAACATGGGGACGCTAGTCAAGGTTTTTCATTGGATAACTCCATTTCAATCTCCAAGGAAAATCCTCAGCGGTCTCTACTTCTACTCCTTCTCCAAACACCCAGTGTTTATTTTCATTTTTATCTCAATGCTGCAGATGCTATCCTGAGCAGCAAAGCAAGGGCACACGCCTCTTGTCATCAGTAAAGAGTTGTGAACACTTGAAAATGCAAAACACTGTATACAGACTCTGGAAGAATTACTACAGAAACACCTGACCGAGAAATTGAAATAAATGACTTACTTAATTGAAGTTTACTTAATATATTTTAATTTGTGACAGTTTGTTACTTTTGTTTGTTTGTTTGTTTGGGTTTTTGAGACAGAGTTTCTTCATGCAGCCCTGACTGTCCTGGAACTAGCTTTGTAGACCAGACTGGCCTTGAACTCAGAGATCTGCCTGTCTCTGTCCCCTGAGTTTGTTACTTCTATACACGGTGTGGGCTCAGATCCTGTCCTCCATTTTTTTTTTTTTTTTTATTCTTCTTTCCACATGTATTGGCCCTTTTATGTCTCAAACACTACTGCTGTCTGTGTCTGTCTGTCTTTCCATGTCTTTGTCTCTGTCCCTGTTTCTCTCTCTCTCTTGCTTGCTCTTGTGTATATGGGTGTATGGACGTCTTCACTTCATACTTGTGAGATGTTTTCACAAGTTTGTGAATGCCCTGGATGCTCTCTTCATCATTTGGCCTGCCATAACGAAATGCAGCACTCTCTGTGGGGTTGAAACCTGTAACATTAGCTTTCCCTCTCACTTGCCTGGTAAGCTCCAAGTCAAAGTCTCTCAGGGTTCAGTTTCAGATGAAGCTTCCTTTTCCATGTGTCGTTGTGTGATATATGTGATAGAGAGGAGGAGCTTGAGGTATTCTTTCTCTTCTTACAATGCAAAAGTGAGAGCCCTGCATCAGGGAGCTTGAGACAAACTGCTTTCATCTTTCGGTGGTGCTTGGGAGCACCCCATGTTAGAGTGGAAGCTAAAACAGTTTTAGGATGCAGGGCAATGCTGTGGGAGAGGCCTGACTGCAGAAACATAAAGCTGTGGAGACATCGTCATGTTTAAGACTGGGCATTCCCTGAAGCTCTGCATTAAGACTCACCTTCCAGAACTAAAACGGCAGTATAACTAAAGACAGATGTTTGGTTATCTACACAACCTCAGAAACTAAAACCTGCCCGTAATTGGTGCTATTTAACACTCTGCTCCCGGGTAAATATAATTACTTAGGAGCTGGGGCTATAGCCCAGTGGTACAGACAATCTGAAAGCCTTGAGTTTTCCAGAATTCTCCTAAACTTTTTTAGTTTGATCCTGTGTTTATGTGATGCCTCCAAAGCATAAATACTAGCCACTGCCCTGGAACAGAGTCCAAATAAAGATAAGACTTATTTATCTAAATCACAATGGGTATAAAATCTGATTGTCCATTAGCATTTCCTGGTTTTACTGCTTATGACACAATCATTGTGTGTTATGACATGGCAGATGCTATTGACATCATTCCACTAGGCTATCCTTCAAGTATCATGGAGATCAAGCAATTTGGCACACACCTTTTAAAATATTTAATTGCTAGGTGGCCAATTATTTCCCACCACTCATTTATTTATGGGATTTATAGCAGGGTCTAAAAATGCCATACTGTCAGCCTGTGGCCTGTTTCTCAGAAAGTTCCTCCTCAGAGCATCCCTGGATTGCTGTCATACTTGCAGCTTACCTATTGTCTGTAGCTGTTTTCATGCCATGCCAGCAGAGAGGAGACCATATGGCCTGCAAGGTCCCAAACACTCACTGCCTGGCCTTTGACAGAAATGTGCTGGCCCTCTCACAGTCCTCACCAACTGCCAATGTTGTATATCAGGGAAGTTCTGCCTCTGTCTTACTCTGATCAAAAGAATTATATTAACTGAATTTTACTAAAAATGTTTAAGTTAACATTAATCCTATCAATCGGGATTACAAATTATTTTTTCTAGGTTAAACTTATAAATTTCAATAAACAGAAATTAAGAGGTCTTTAAATATAGAGCTTAACAAAAATGTACAAGAACCAGGAAGAAAGTACTACATATTACTTGACATCTTGTAGAAAGTGATTCCCAAGACACACATATACTTTGAATAAATGAATTGCAAAGCTCAAAATTCAGTCTTTTTGGAAGTTTCGAAAGCTTCCATTAACCTAAGTTTGAATGAATTGGTTTTCTGGGTGTGTAGCACCATTGGGAAGAAAGCAATCTGTGGGGTTCCATCGCCAAAGCCCCAGCATTAATTTAATAGCAGAGCGCTTTGCAAAGACACTTGTTTCTATGAAAAAGGACTCCTTTGCCCCGTGTTCTAGCCTCGGTCCAATGAGGAGCCTACACTATTAGAAACCCACTCTGGATGAGTGCTCAGGCCAGGAAGGACAGGCTGTGAGATCTGTCTTCTCATGCCTTCTCCATAGGAGGGGCCATTTCCTTTTTAGATTTAAAATGTAAGTTGACCTCAAAATCTGAAGCAACATCTTAGGCCTAATCTCTTCTAGACTTCATGTCCTATTTCATATCCACATTAAAGTGTCAAGGAAGTTCTTGGTCACCTTCTCATGGTATGGGTTCCACCATCAATGCCATTCCTTTTTGAAGGACCTTCCTTCAACCCCTGATTCAGACAGACTGCCTTACCCTTTATCTACATCTCAGGCCTTGCTACTGATAGTCTGATTGCAGTATTGACTCTCTTTCATGTGCTTATGTATTTAACATGCTGAGTTATAAACGCAAGGACAAGAGTCAAACCTTCCTCTGTCACTCTGCTCCCACCGTGATGGGCACCCACCTGACACACATCAGGTAATTAATAAATACTTTCCACTTTAAAGAATTAATAGTGGGATGATTTCTCTGTATGATGACTGAGCTGATGGGCTGCTCATATCTGAATACTGGTACTCAGCATTCAAGAGATACTGTGGTCATAAGCCACTTGGATTCTCTGGATTCCTCTTTGGTCATTAGTAAAAGGCAAACAAATAAAACTCAACTCATAGAATTCCTTAGGGTTCAAATTAATGTGGTTTTGAGGCATAAAACGATCTGACCTTACTGACCATTTGTAACATTATTTATTTGCCAATTTGTCACCATGGATAGAAAAAGACTCAGTTTATTTGTATTCACAAGACACAGAGCTACAACTTTTCAAGCACTTTTATATATGCCCAGGCTAATTTGGAAGTTTGGCCAGCTAAAGGCCATGCTAATTATTCTGAGCAGAAATAATGATATGAAGGCCACAGTGCTGGTCGCTCTCAACAGGGTAGCAGGAGGCCATTAGAGGTACTACCCTACTCCCATTCAAACTAACGATTCCTTATTTAGCTTGTGAGCAAGGGAGGGAGGAAGGAAAGGAGGGAGCAGGGAAGGAAGGGGGGGGGATTTGTGCATGCATACACGGTTGGAGACTGAACCCAGATCCTTATACATGCTAAGTGAATGCTCTATCACTAAACTAAATGCACAGGCCCCTAAAGTCAGTTTAAACACATAATCATCAAATACAAAGGTGGAACAAACATTTTATCAAGGTCTACTCTTGAATGTACAACTAAAAACTATGAGCTAGTGTCCCAGGTGCCTTATTAAATTTTTCTCTTTAGGGAACATAAAAATTGCTTAACTCCTGGTAACTCAAGGTAAAAGGAGAGAGATAATTTTCAGACTTTCCTGTCTGGCTGTCAAGTAAGAGATAAAAACAGCCCTAACTCATACAGGTATTTTATCACATTTCCTTCCTGTTTCAGAAGCATAGCAAAATGCTGCACTGTGGGATTGGATACAGGCAAGACATTATTGGCAAAGTTTCTGGTATACTTATAAAATGACTTCTGCAGCAGTTTTGCATGCATGGTTGGAGCCATTCAAACACTTTCTGGGCTTGAATAATAAAAACACTGCATGGCATTTTGAGACAATACCCATGTTGGGAACGCTACATATATCACCTCTAATCTTTCAAGAACACTTATAAAGCAGGTATTGCTGCCTCTACTCCATGGAATAGCCAACGAAGATTCTCAAAAGTTAACTGACATGCTCAAGGACTCAAACCATACACCAGGCTGAACCTGGATCTGAGCCCAGGCACATCTGCCTTCCAAACACCTTGTTCTTTCTCATGTACAGAGCTGCCCCAGCCTGGTTTCTGTGTGCCATGGGGCATAATATCCCTCACCAAGGATTTGAAACCTTCAGTTTATTTTCAAATCCTTACCACTCCAGCAAAGCCCTGTTTTCACTTACCACAAACAGGAAACCCTTCTACTTTTACTGTTTACAAGACAGGTAGAAAGGGAACAGTGTATGAGCTAATTTCTGCGGAGCATATGGAACCTCACTGAGAAGACAGGTCTATACTGTACAGTAGACAAAAAAAATAAAATAAATAAATAGCATGACTTACTGATCATATGGTCTAGGAGCTGTGTATCTTCTAAGAATCCATGTAAAACTGCACCAATAAGAAACTGAGTATATGCGGAGTGAGCACAAGAGTAGTAGAGAAAAGAGAGGGATGGAGAAACTGCAAATTGTATTTGAAAATGCCTTAATGAAATGGAATACTTCAATGCTAATTTAAAAGAAAGTTTAGTTTTTAAAAGGTTGAGGAGATGGCTTGGTAGGTAAAGCTCTTGTGTCATTAGCAAAAGGGTGGAGTCTTCTACCTAGCACTTTCCTAAATGCTTGGTGGGTGTGCTAGCCTTTTTATATTCAGTCCTTCAGATGCTGAGATAAGAGATCCACAAAGCAAGCTGGCCAGCTAGACTCAACAAATCAGTGGGCTCGGAGCTCAACTGAAAGACCCTTTTTCAATACAGAAAGTGGAGAGAAATAGAAGATACCTGACATCAGTCCTTGGTCTTCCCATTCACACATACCTACACAAACACATGTAAAGGATGCAGACACACACACACACACACACACACACACACACACACATACTACTACTACTACTACTACTACTACTACTACTACTACTACAAACCTGCTAAGAAATAACAGCAACAAAAGTGTTTATTAACTTATACTTGACCAATAAGCATCTTGGTATTTCAGGGCAAACAAGACAGCAAAAGTAGTCACCCAAGGGTGAAGTGTAAGCTGAATGAGGAAGCTTTCTTAAAGTCATAGCAATGAGGAAATTGATGCTCCAGATGATGTGTTTATAAATTCAATGTAGGAAGAAGTCCTTCTGCAAAACAGCTTAGTAAAGTACATATCCAGAGGCATCTTAAGCACATCGATCTGGTCCTAGGAGAACTAGAGGTGAAGAAACATTGAGAAAAGAGGAGGATGGGGTACTTTCATGAGGTCACTTGCCCACAAAAGGGACTCCTAGGAAGATAGGAGCATTGAGACAAGACTGAGAGTCAACTGTGGATGAATGTGGCTGCCCATCAAAGCTTTTAGAAATGTCTTTTCCACATCAAAACTATGATATCAATTCTCCACTCAGTGAGAATTTTACACTAGACCCAATGATAGGAATTAGTATTTTTAGTTCCTATACCTGTTCTACATAAGAATTATAACCATTTTGATTTTCCAGAAAGGGTAACAGAACCTCACAGACAGAGGTTCAGAAGCTTGGTCAAAAATATTCAATTCCTTGAGGGCAGAATTCATACCAAGGTATAAATATTTGGAACCCTATATGCCTGGAAAGACTCCTGGATGACACCTCCTAAGTCTTCACAACAGTGCAATAGTAAGACTGCCTTACTATTGTACAGGGATAAGGAGAGGAAAAGGGGGGAGGTGGAAAAGAGCTTAACGATAGAGTTAAAGTGGGAACAGTACCATTTGTGCCAGTAAAGACAATCTAATGAGAGTGTTCTAGTGGCTGATAATAGCTAACATGTATTAACTACTCAGTGCCCAAATATATAGGACTATCTATCTGTTATTTTGTTTAATATTTGGAATGACTCTTGGGTATAGAATGTAGGTGCTGGAGAAGAAGGAGGAAGAAGAAGAAGAGGAGAAGGAGGAGGAGAAGGAAATTACTGATAATTTTCTTATCAGTAATAGGAATATTCACTGATTTCCTTCTCCTCCTCCTCCTCCTCCTCCTCCTCCTCCGACACCTCCTCCTCTTCCTTCTTCACACTATGATTTTTTTCTCCCACAGCCAATAGACTCTAAGCCTCATTTCCTTTGAGGAGAAATTCTCCAAGCACAGAGCCTGAACACAGCAGAAAGATAGCAGCTATTATCTCTATTTTGTAGATGTGAAATAGACCTATAGAATCCCAGGAGCTAGCCTAGACTCACTCTTTCTCAGTAGTGAATCTGGCCCTAAGTTCACCCTTGGTAGGCTCAACTTCCTCCCTAGACACAGGGGGATGTGGTGGGAAGAATGTATTCTAACTTTACTCCAGGGCAGCCAGGAACCAGACAGAGGTAGTGCCCATATATGAAGTACATCAAACACACACACACACACCACCACCACCACCCTATTTCCTGCTACTAGAAGCCACATACTAAGTTTTCATCAACTCTCAAATTAGCACCACTAGTGGGACACACTCTATATACTCAACCCTGTCACAACACAAGATATGAGCACAGTGTGAGCCACCAAACTGAGGTGGGATTCTTTGTGCTGCTCCAGTTGTCAGGTCTCTATGTTCTAATCCATAGAACAAAGAATGGAAACATTATTTTGTTCTTACTGTAAAATGCTTATAAAATGCACAGAGACACTCGTTCAGGGAAGTGGAAAGAGATGAGTTAAGAAAATGGTGGATTTTTAACTTTATTAAGATGTGATGTGATTTTTGGAATTTCAAATTGTATTTTTGACTGTAATACTAGAATGGGCATGTAGATGTCACTTGGCACAGGTCTCCAATACAACACCATCCTTGAGATAGACATTTATGTTTCAAAACCCCATCTAAAATGTCATTCTGTCACCTTCTGCTTCAAAGGACATGTCATGTACGCCTCCACATCTGTTATAGATCAGTATAAAGTGGAATATTTGTAAACATGAGCTTCAAAAGTGCAGACTTTCACTCTTGCCCTACACACTCTAGTGTGGCACAAAGCCAACCTCATCTAATTATGTATTAAATACACAGGATAAACATCAGTGCTCAATAAATGCCATAAGCCCTGGGGACTCTGTGGGTAAAGCTCTTGCTGTGCATCCGTAAGGATCTAAGTTCAGATCCCCAGTACTCATACAAAACTCTAGGTGTGATACACACCTGTAAACTCAGAACTGGGCTGCAGAAATAGGAGGGCCCCCAGGGCTTGGTGTACACACACACACACACACACACACACACACACACACACACATTTTTAAGAGATTCACATGTGTTTTCATCCCGCCCGTGAAGTAATTAAGAGAGTGGGAACCGAATCCATAGTGTTTAGAGGTACACAGTTAGGGTGATTAAAATTGAAGAAGTCTATCAGGGTGGATCCCCCATATCTGAATCCTGATGACTTTATAAAAAGATGGACAGAGACCAGAGGAGTCACATCATGTCACATGTCACATTTGTTGCCATGTAACAAGTCACATGCTGTCCAGGTTCTACCAGTAAGATGAAAATATTTGTTATACAAAACTGAGTTTTACATACTTAAGAAAAAGCAATCTAACTAGTCCTGCCTTCTTCAGGATGCTTCTTAAAAGCTAAAGATGAAAAGCCAGCTGAGGTGGAATCTGGAATGACAGCTGCTTGGTGAGAAGTGATTTGAATTCAAAGAGATAGAAAGCAGGAGAGGAACAAAAGGCTTGTCACATCTTGGGCAAGACAGCAGTGGAGGGAAGTCCCCACAGTGACTCAGCAAAACAGAACTGACTTAGGAGGTAAGGCATGGCTCAGGAAAATGTCAACATCTTCTACCAAGTCTTCTAGAAAATACATGTTCTGAGACTTCAGTTTCTGTTACAAACACTAAGACGTTCAGGGTTCTATACCAAAGGCAGTGTAGACAGACAGCATGCCTGTGGAGACGAAACCACTACACGCACATCTACAGTGGTCAGTTGAAGGGAAGGGAGGCAAATTCTTTACATTATTTAGTTTCAATTCTCACAATTCCAGGGGAGGTATGAAATATCGGAGAACACCATGCCCCTCCTCTCTTGGTGGTTTTTACCTTCTCCATGAGAATTGGGAAAAATCATCTCTAGTGACCAGACTGAAATGAAGCCTAAATCTTGGTTTCCCAGAACTGGGCAATTCCAGGCAAGCCCACGCCTCAAAAGTTGCCCCACCACCTGGCATGAGGCAAGGACAATGGATCAGCTCAGTGTCCAGACCTCCCTCAGCAAGTTTCCAGCCCCCACATCCCAATAATGGAATGTCCATAGAGATGGAACCAACAGATTAACATAGAGGTCACCTACCCTGGAATTCCCTAATGTGCTTTAAATCAGGCCTACAAGCTCACTTGGGTGTCTCTCTTTTCTGGTAATGGGAGACCCCAGAATGCTGGACTTCTGCAGAATAACATACTCTTTGCGTTTACACACTATTTGAGTCTGGTATTATTCTTCAGCAAATCATGGATCCTTACACAGACATTTAACTATCAAAGCTGCAAGTGAGTGACAAGACCTAGATCAGTTCTTAAGAAGCAGTGAGGATTGCATCAGAGGTAAAATGCTCCTGCAATGGAGGCTGCGGTTCTAGATGCTGGCAGACACAGGAAGAAAGCAGATCAAGTCTTTTGCAGTGAGAAAATATCACACAAAAGACCATGCTTGTCTTTATGTATGACTCATGAGACAGGAAGTAGGAGAAAATGTGTGGGTTAAAGGATCTGCCCAGGGCTGCCTCACAATAGGGAGGATTAAAACTCTCCAGTGCCTTAACCTTAGGCCTTTGCTCAAACTCAGCAGACCCCATGGTCTATATAATCACAAGCTTTTTCTTTGGACCATGGCAACAGAATTATGGAAAACTCAACAAAGGGTGGGTGATTCAGAGGCATACATTATAGGTCATCTTGACCTGAAGTTCGTAGTCTCTTATGGTGATACTGGACTCTGATCTGGGATGCTCTGTCATCCTCTCTGTAGGTGGCAACAGGAGGATGAAGACAGGGGAAAGGCAGGATGGAGTAGATTGTGGGTTTGCAGTCTGGAGCCAGAGTTAGGCAACACAATAGACAAATTTTGAAATTTCTGAAGCAGTTAAACCAATCACATATAAAATCCAGGCAGGAGTCTCTCTTTGTTATCTTCCCAAAATTAAAGACTGTAGAATAAGAGTTGCCATGGAAAAACCATGTGGGTCTTCATTTATTTGTAGATTGACCATATGATCCAGCAATTCCACCTCTAGGAGCTATACCAAGAAGACTGGAAAGCAGGGACTCAGGCAGATATCCGGAACACCTGATACATTGCCAGGCACTGATGGCTGAAAAAAAAATGGGATTTGTGCATGTGATAGGGTATTCCATCGGAAAGAGGATGTGAATCCAACAATCCAGTTAGAGTTGTGAATGAAAATTTCTGAAAAGAAGCTCTGTCTAGCTGTGAAGACTCTGCAGGGACTGGTGGACCGACTAGACAGCCAGTATTGTGGAGGGATTGGAGTTCTGTAGGTTCAGATAGTAATTAATTTATCTTGGGTTAGTTTCAGCTTTCTGGAACAGCCATTCCTTTCCCCACTTTCTATCTGAACTAACACCTTGTGATAAATACAAACCTCTTAGAAGCTATTAAGTTAACGGAACACTGGCCTCCACTGTTCTAATAGCTAAAAATGCCATAAGATAACATCTTAGGCCTATAGCCAAACCCCCCCACCCCCATTTCATTGTTCCTGCCTGTTCAGTGTGCCCACCAATCTATTTTAAACTTGCCTCAATTTATGTCTTTCTTTGTTCTGCAAAACTATAACACCCTGAGAAATTGCTTCCACTTTGGAACACAGACTTTGGGGTAACCTAAATCTGTGCTCCTGATATTAGAGCCAGGTATGTTTTAACTTTTAATTATTGTGCCTAAGAGATCATTGAACAAAAATGCCTCTAGCCTGCAAGTCCCTTGACCAAGTACAGATACTTCCTGAAATGCTGCTTATCGTTTATAGGAGATAACAAGTCACATGTTTTCACACCTCCTAAACAAGTTTAACTCAACTGTATTAAATATGCTTATTTACAAGTAGGTGGGAGGTATGTAAGTATGTAATATGTCAGTGTATATGCTTGCTTCTGATTGAGTGTAGGTAGGGTGGTACACCGGCAGGAAGTGTGTCAGGATATATGCTTGCCCTGATTGGACATGATGGGAAGTATGGTGGCCTTATGTGTTTGCCTTTTTAAGCTTCTGCAAAATAGACTAATCTCCACTTTCTAGAACCTAGAAATGAACCTGGCCAGAGCTCATTATCCTGGCCAGTATTTAATTAAAGCTTGTTTCAAATCTTGCTCAAAATTGTGCTAGTGGTCTTTATTCTCTCCCAGTGTGATTAACACTGGGCTGTGTTCACTCAAAATAGCTGCAGACTAAACTATCTCTTATTCCCTTCAAGATGAGAACTGTGGTTTTTATGTCAACAGCGTACCCTCTGAAGATGTCATTTAGCTTAAATAAATCAGACACAGGAGGGAGATGCCGTATAATTCTCTGTATATAGGATATATCCAAGGAAGTCAAACTCATGCAGATAGAAAAAATGCAGAGTTGCCAGGGCCTGCAGACAGAAGCACTGAGTGCTCATTAAAATGGTGAAGCATTTAAATGGGGGATAGAAGGTAGTGATGTGAATGCACTTAATACTACTGAACTGTTATATTCTTGAAAACGCTTACAATACTAAATTTTATGTTATGCATTATTTTCTCAATGTTTTTAAAATCGAGCCATGAAGGCAGGGCATGGGTAACTATTTGCTAATGGTCATCTCTCTAGTATCTGACATGTTTCTGATATATATGAAGTTTTCAGTACATCTGTAAGTGACACAACTGACTCTGATCCAATCTTGTGGAGTCCAGTACTCCTGGCTTTCTTTGTCACAGGTTCCTATGTTTTGACACATCACTTTATGTCTCATTGTTATGCTTGTAGACTCTCTGCTGGATGAGCCTTACCTAAGCTACAGAGGCCCTACATAGCTTCCAGTCCTATCAGTCAATAAAGGAACAAGAGCCAGTACCATACACTCAATGAATAATAAGTGAAAAAATAACATGTCTGGATTAACCACTTATACCAACAGTATACTGAAGTAGAAATTTCTGATTTCTTTGGAGACTCAGTTGTATCATGTGATGTTTTTCTAGAAGCTGTCTTATGAGAGGATGTTTTGATGAGGCAGACACTTCAGAGGATGTCTGATGTTTGGAAAGAGTAAAAGTATAATCCAACAGACAATGAATGACATTCTTGTATTGGCTCACCTTGCAATGCTTTGCTTGTCTTTGATTGTTGTGACTTCATAGAAAGAAATGCACAAAAAAACTTCTTGTGATATTCCAGCTGCTTCTTGCTACTTTTGTGGCCTTGTGCCAATTTGGCAGAGCCTCGAGGTTTCTTCTGGATCAAACCACTGCTACCAATTTGTGTTTGGCATTTGCAGATTGGATTGAACTGCCATTGATGACTGTGTTTGGTGTTGCCTGAATGGACTGGACTGCCGCTACGAACTCATATTTAGAATTGCCCCAAAGAACTACTTCTAAACAGGTCCACATCCTCCTTTTCCTATTAATCATCTTTCTCTCCTGCCTTTGGTTAGTGGGCTAGAAAGGAAGTGGAAGTGTTTAAGTACCCTTATTAAAGTAGCTTTTGAAAACTCTAAGCTTTTGAAAACATGAGGTGCTCTTTGTTATAATAATTTTTACATCTGTTTTTTTCTTTCCCAGCCCCTGCTCCCAGAATGAAGACTCTTAGACTAATTAATTGTGATTAAATGCCTAGGCCATAAACTTTGTCTCATTCCCAGACTGGCTCTTAACTTATTTAATCCATTTAAACTATTCTGTCTCCTACCCAGTTAGTTAACTTCTTCTTCAGTCCCAGCTTGCTTCTTCACTCATGTTTCCTCCGAGTCTCCCTCAGCATCTCCTTGAGTTAAGCTACCTGTTAGTTTAAGGCTATCTCTTCAGTTCATCTCCTCAAGGCTCCCCATGTGTCTCTCTTTTATCTCTCACTATTTTCCAGAATCCTCTCTTTGCCTGCCAGTGTCCTACCTCCTATTTTCTGCCTCAGTTCATTGGTCATTGGCTTTTTTGTTACTAAGAGGTGATGTTGACAAGAGATTCTCTCTATAATATACAAGAAAAATTTATTCTTTGAAATTATCCATGGTGCTTTAAGACATACAGACTTCCAATTCTGCCTGGTCATCTTCATTAACTTGGAACTTGGTTAAAAATGTATACTCTCTGACATCACTTCTTCATAGTTGGTTTAGTAGGTCTGTGAGGTGTCCTGGGACTCTGAATTTTGGTTTATTTGCTTAAGCTACTATGCAAATAATATTGGAAACTTGAATTACCTCATATGTATGTCTCGTTTCAAATTAGCTCATAAGACATATGAGTGCAAGAAATATTTTATATATATTTGATTCCTTACCTGTATAGTGTCTAGGAAATTAATAACGGTTGGGCTAAGCCATCAGTTTTCCCATAAGTGTAAGAAGACCTCATCTAGAGCTGGAGGACCAAATGGTAATTCACACTATGCCAACATCATAAACACAGAGACCCAAATGTAGCTCTTCATACTTATGCAATCTTAGCAGGGGTTGATTATCCCTTTAGGTCCACATCTGTTCTTTCAAATACTTGGAAGTTATAAGAGCTATGAATAGCACATTTTAAATCACAGGAAAGTCCAAGAAGCAAAATGAAGCCTGCTGGCAGGGCCAAGCAATGTGTATTTTTTGAGAGGCACAGCTGTGGATATAGCACATGGGAAGTGCTTTAAGTAGAAGTAATGTCACTGATTTGTGCTAAAAACAGTTCTTTCCCAAGCAGAATAGGTTGATATTAAATCAACTTTAGGAAAAGAGGAGTGGTTGATTTTTGTGATCATCCCAATTTTGCCCTTACTATTTTGAAATTAAGCCTAAATTCTGTCAACGTTATCATATTACTTATGTTCCCAGAGGTTCAGATGTGCAATTTTTTTAAACGAGGATATACTAGTTTATAATTCATTGGTACTTGAGTATAAAGTAGGTCAGCATCTTCAAATTGGTATGACTCTAGGTTGAAGATGGCCTTCTACAGTGGAACATATTTGGAAAATGATATAAAGTACATTTCTTTCCTCTGAGTGACAAAAGCATATCTCCATTGTAGCTCAAGAGGGATTGCAGCTAGACTAGTAACACCAGAATTATTAGAGAACTTGTTAAAAGTGAACATTTTTAGGCAGCCTCTTTAATCACTAATTCTGAGGAGTGGGATCTAGAAAGGTGTTATTGTTGAGACAGGATCTCACTGTATAGTACAGGCTGGCCTGGAACTTACTATGTATCCCAGGCTGGCCTTGTACCTATGTGTCAACCTCCTGTGTGCTGGGATTGCAGGCATGAGCTGTTTCATCCAGCTTGCAATATATGTTCTTATAATATTTAAGATGAGCCTGACAGGTACCACAGTTTGAGAACTATGTTACATTGTTCATGATTCAGAGACCCAAGAGGAAGGTCTTCAAAATATGGATATTTAAGCAACCCTCATACAGACACATTAGGCCCTTATACCTCTGTTCATGTAGCATTTATTAAATTCTACACATATTGAAGTCCATGAGTTACATATCAGAAATTACTACCTCAAAATATATATTTAAGAAAGAACCCAACAAAACAAAATTGATTGAATGACTGTCAACATGTAGTGACAGGAATTAATATTTATTGCATTATATTAGCTGTCATATCCCTAGAATATGGCAGCAACATTTGACAGACATATTCTCTTCTTTGCCATAATATAGTGTCTAGGGAAGATGATAGATAAACAACGAATGTGCAGAGAAGACGATGTGTGAAGTTTATGCAGTGTAGAAGGAAGTCAGGGCACATTAAGACAGACAATGGATAACTCAACATTGTTTGGACCATTAGTTTGCTTTTCAAGTTATTCTCATCTATTACTTGTCTTCAGTGGCGTGGCCAATGGGACAGAAGTGTCTGCTTCCAGCAGTCATTAGATGATTCCAGTAAGGCATTCTTTCAAGAAGACTGTCCAAAGGTTGGGAAGGTCATAGCAAGGCTAGCCAGTCAAGTTCATCACACACCTCTGCAAGCCTACTTTCTCTTGGGTCCCATCATCCTCAGAACCTCCTAAGTCAGGCACTAGTTCAGTGACTAAACTATTGCAATCAAGCTGATAGTTGAAGAATTAGTAAAGAAGAATACGGTTGCCCCTTCAGACAAGAACCCAGATTTGTATCTAGAGAAATAATACCACTTGTCTTACTGCACTGAGATTACTGAAGTCAGGAAATCAGTTTATCATCTTTACTGATATAGCACCAAAAGAATATGGGACATATGCAAATGCATTGGGTTAATCAATATTGATGTCAATTTTATTTCACAGGATACAGAACCACCTATGAGACAAACTTCTGGGTTTGTGAAGGAGTTTCTCAATTGGGTTAATTGAAGTAGAAAAATAAACCCTAAATATGAGTGGCACAATTCTATGGACTGGGGTCCTAGGCTAACTATGAAGGATTAAGCAAGCTGAGCTCTTCTATTCATCCCTCTTTGCTTCCTGACTATTGTTGCAATGTGACAGTTGCCTCATGATCCTGCCATGGTGACTTTACTTTCAAACTGTGGGCCACAATGAAATTTTCTTTCCTTTAGTTTATTTTTATTTTTTTTCATGAATTTCTTGTCATAGTGGCCAATGAGAAAAATTAGTGTTATAGTAGCCAACAAATATACATATTTAGAGATCATCAAAATCTATCATCAATCTTGTTCAACTTTGGTTAAGTAGTTGTGGACCAACTGTGAAAGTTAACATAAATTTAATTATGTAAAAGCTCTGATTTGATAGGACAGAGCTACCTAGAAGAACTTTGGTCAGTAAAGGCAATGTTGCATGTCTGTGTTGTCCAATGTAGTACTCTTTATCCAGAGAAGCTCTCCAAAGATTGAAATGTGGCTGTGAAAGTTAAGAAGCTGTAATGGTTTTAAAGAGCTGAACTTCAAAAGCTATGAGTGTCCAGTGGCTGCTGTGTTGGGTAATATACCAAGAACATAAGACTCAGAGTAATGGGGACTCCACTATCCTCAATATACAACCTCTGAGTTTACCTTGGAAGTATTCTATCTATTCAGTTGGGAGAAGAAAAGGGGCATGAACAATATGGGATTACAACTTGATGGCCCACACAAGCAAGTAGCACATATAATATCCCCTACTACTGCATGGATAAGAACAAGCCACTCTTCCCATTAGAGTGTAAAAATCTTGGAAATGCAGTCTCAGAGTATGTGTTGGGCAATCTGCCAGCTACAAGACCACATCCTAGAAGGAAAACAGTCAGCTGACTCGGCCAAGTGTGACTATAGAAAGAAATCTATTTTCTAGACATTTCTGTTGCTTCCTCCTCTCCATCAACAATAGTTACAGGCTTCAGAGTTGAATGAAAACTAACATACTACTTCAATTACTGCCCATCAGACAGTCAGGGACTTCATGTTGGGATATCCTGAAAAACACACCTTGTTTAACAGATTCTTTGGGGGATATTTATGCTGTCCCCACATTCTTCATGTGCAGTCCTTTATTTCTCAATCCCTTCAAATCATAGTGAACTACATTGTACTGGCCAGTACAATATCAATCCACTCATTACCCACTCCTGAAAAGACACACTCACATTCCTCTCTCTTCCTACAGACAGGTCTTCTAGGTAACAGATCTGCTGGTAGAAAGAGGACTAAATAGGGGTTAATCTTGATTGGGTCAAGAATCAACTAAAAGACACATTTCATGGTGGGTGTAGGAGGGGATTTCCAAGATGAACTAAGGGGGTCGGGAAGACCCTTCTCCAGGGAAAAGACCTTCCTGCAGGGCCCAGATATTAACTGGTCTGAGGAAAAAGCATTGCAACATCCTTTCCCACTCTTGCTTTTTGCTTATGGTTATGTTTATCTCTACTGCTGCTACCATAGAACTCCAGATTCTTTCGGTTTTAATGTTGACTGAGAGCAGAGAAAGACTTTCCAGGAATCTTCTGGATCTCCATTATCAGATTAGAACTTCTGAGGTATTCAGCTTGATGGACTGAACAGTTCCTGTATTCTCAGGCTCTCCAAAACACAGATGGCTTTGTTGACCTACCTAGCCCATATCCATTTGGCAGTTTTGCCAAAGACAATCTTCTCTGCTCCTCTAGAGAACCTGGCCATGTACAGACCTGTGTCCCAGCAAAGGGAACCACCAATGAGAGAACTCTAGACAGGGACTTGGGGGGTGGGGGAATCTTGCCAACAGAGACAACTCCCAAATCCTAGGAATACTCAACAAAGGAATTAAAGTGGTCTGGACCACAATCCAAATGGAAAAGATCAGTGTGTTATTAAATCTTACCTCTAGAAGTCTCAGAACAGATTCAAAACCATTTCTCAGTAGGCAGCAGAAATGGAGAATAACAGATCCTTCTGCCCAGACATTCATCAAACTTGCCCCTGCCCTTGGTTAGGAACTGTCAAAAAATTACTTCTTTTCCACGCTTTTGTGTAACTCACCATTTAGAATGTCACTTTCCTTGAGATGACTTATGTACTGCTGTGGGGAGGGTACTGTTGTATTACTGGGGAGCTTGTTAAGCATCCAAGGTTTGTCTCTCTGTAGACTTGGAGGTGCCTCTAGGGGCAGGCATGTGTTCCCTCATCCAGTGTACATGTATCTCCCCCATAAAAGCACACAGGATCTACTCTTATAGCACATAGCATGTAGCCACTCAGTTTTGACCATCAAGATCTACAAAACTATCTTGAGAAACACAAGTTCTGTGGCCTTAGACAGATCATTCCCTCTCTTTGAACTTTGGGTTTGTCTGTTAGAGCAATGTTTGGCGGACTGGAGTCTGGGAACCACATTCAGTTTGCATAGCCTGTACACTAAGAATCTGTTGTTATGTTTTAAAGTGTTTATGAAAGTAAAAGGACACATGATGTGGATCTCAAAGACTAAAATCTTTACAATCTGGCGCTTCACAGGGAACGATGGTTGGCCCATGTAATACAATGAAAACAACAAGCTAGACACAATGAAATGTCTCCTCCAAACTTCTTCCTTTCCCACATTTTGTTGGAATCATCTTTCTAAGGAAGACCTTACAGGACTCCCTGACATCAACCTTATAACACAGATTGCAGCCTGTGTAGGCTGATGCTCTTGTGGGAACTGATCAACATCCTTTCCTCTCTGTCTCATAAACCTCTTAACCTCTGGATATTTAGTTTGAAAGCCTTGTACAACAGCAAGAAGTGGGAACCCTCCCTGTCCCCCTTCCTTTGTAGTTGTGCTTAGAAATGAACTCAGGTATTTACCCTGGCTAGATAATGTAAATAGCTCTACCACTAAGATATAATCACAGTCCTTGGCTCTGACCTGTTTCCTGGAGGCAGTGGAATACAGTGGTTAGCACTTTGGCTTGGGAGTTAGAACCTTTAGTTTAGTTAAGTCCTCGCTCTTCTATAGATATTTTAATTTACTTAATGTAATATTTAACCTTCACTGTCAACTTGAGTAGATTTGGATCACCATGGAACACAACCTGGATATATCTACATAAGTGTTTCTAAAAAGGCTTAACCAAGAAAGGAATGTGGGTAGTATTGTTCCAGGGGCTGAGGTTCTAGACTGAATAAAAAGGAAAACGAAAGCTGGTCACCTACATACATCTCTCTCTGCTTCCTGATTGTTAGCATTCTGTCTACGCTCCACACCACAGTTACCTGGCAACAGTTAGGTATGCTTCTCCCCCATGTGCTCATGGCCGGCCTCTACTTCTCTACTCTCTCTGCCTTTCTCTGCCTCTACTACCCTCTTAACTCCCCTCCCCATGCCTGGAATAAACTCTATTCTATACTATACCATCGTGTGGCTGGTCCCTCAGGGGGAAGGGATGCCTTAGCATGGGCCTGCTGAGACACCCCCTTCCTCCATACCTGACTACACCCCCGTTGAACATATTCCCCTCTTTCTATCTTTTTATAAACACATCATGGATTACGGATGCAGTGTGATCAGTAGCCTCACACTCCAGCTTCCAGGCCTTTTCTTAATCCAGCTGCAAGCATTTTCTTAATTAGTAAACAGTGGGGGAGGGTACCACCTATTGTGGGTGGTACTGTCCCTGGGCTGGTGGTTCTGGATTCTATAAGAAAGCAGGCTGAGCAAGTCATAGTGGGCAAGTCAGTAAGCAGCATCACTCCATGGCCTCTTCATGAGCTTCTGCCTCCAGGTTCCTGCCCTGTTTGAGTTCCGGTCCTGATATCCTTTGAAGATAATGTGGAAGTGTAAGCCAAATAAGCCCTTGCCTCCCTAACTTGGCTTTTGGTCATGATGTTTTGTTATAGGAATAGTAACCCTAACTAAGACATACACTTTCATCGCTCCTAACTTTAAATAGTGCAATTATAGATAACCCCCATCCTACCCCCTGCTGACTCTAAGGTTGCTGGGAAAGTCAATGCAATACTGTCTGGGCAACCTTGAGCAGAATGCTCTGCACAACCTTATATGTCTATTTGTACAAACTACTGATGTTATTGAAAGGACACTAGCTTTTGCTTTTTTCCCCAGTCTCTAAGGCATGCTTGTTTCTTGAAACAGCTTCCACAATACCATCCAGAGGCCAGTAAGCCACACATTGTAAAGTATCCCACTACACACCACACCAGGGACTGCTCAATACATATTACCCAATCAATACTGTTGGCAAAGAATTCAGCATCCCTTGGCTGAGAAGCTCAACAAAACCTTAAAATAATCTTTCCAATGCCCTACTTCCCTAAGCCCCAAACCTCTTCCTACTTTCCAAGCTGCAACAACACCCTCCACCCAAAGTGCTTGTGTACACACACACACACACACACACACACACACACACACATACACACACAACCTCCCTGCTAATGAGGGGAAACCCAACAGTTTTCTCACCACTCTACTGACAAGTTTATGTGCTGTACAACTGCAGTTGAGATATTTTTGCTGTTTTCATGATTTTCTTGGCTCCCTTCCCGAGAAATTAATCATTTCTCTAGCGTTCGGCAGAAGCCAAAGAAAATCACAAACGTGAATGAATGACATGATAGTGTATTCTCTCCACCCACTCGGGCTCCCTCTCTCTGTATAAGCAATTAAATCCTTCCAGGGCAGGGGGCTCATTGCTGCAGTGGGGAAAGTTTAGACGTGTAAGTCTTCAACGTTCCTGCTTCGAGTTCACGTGGCTGGGTACTTCCACTTTGTGATTCTGAGTTGTCCAAATCCGAATAAAATATATGCATTCCTAAGGTTTTGTGGCTATGCCTAAATTGAATTTGCATCTGAGAGTAGGCAGGAAATAGTTGTTTGTGGGAGCTGACCAAGGAAAGTTGTGGTAGAGAAAGGAGGCTCTGTGGTCAAGTTGCAATCAGCAAAGCTGACTCAGAAGCTACGTCAGAGACCGTATTAAACCTCATTTTTGTTGGGGAGGAACATGTATATCTCTGTACAAGATGGTCTGTAAATACACAAGCTTTGAAAATGGATGTAAAGACATCTGAAGCCCGACTCTGCTGCTCACAGAGAGCTCAGTGGTTATTTGAGCTCTCACGATGATATACTTCCTCCCTGAAGCTGTCTATGCTTTTTCTTCCTAGGATCACTGAGAAGAGAAGTGACTTTTAGCATCAGTCATGGAGCATGCAGACAATCTAAGTCTATAAATGGACAATGGATGAGCAGATGTAAAAACAGGAGCTGGGGAAGAGAAAGGCTGGGGTAGATAGCTTAGTAGCAAGACTTTGGTGGGCAAGCATGTGGAATGGTGTTTGATTTACCCCCACTACCCCTGATCACGCAGTTTTGAAAAGCTGAACATGATAGTACATAATTTCTTTTCTAATAATCTAAGAAGGCCAACTCAGGTAGATTCCTGAGCCTCACTATCCAGTCAGTCTAGTCTCCATGAGTTCTAGCTGCTGGTATGAATGCATGTGTCAAAACACAAGGTGGGTAACTCCCAAGGAGGAGCTGAGGTTGATCTCTGGCTCACATAGACACCCACATGTGTATATATGCATGCTCATCTCTCAGCCCCCACACAAAGCCATGTGTGCGTGTTCAAGCACATACATACACTCACACACACATACACACACACACACCAAAAAACCCACTAACAGCTTCATTTGACCCTGTTATAAGTTATAACAATATATCTAGAAAACTAACTTTCATTTCTAGTGAACAACCTAGGAAGCCAGAGTTGCAGCTTGCTAGATTGCTGTCCCTTGTGGCAATCAGAAAAAAAAAAAAGTAACAGCACTGAAATAACCTGTCTTCTATGTGTAGATATGTCCTAAACTAGTGGCAGCTTCTCCAAGTCTTGGCCTCTGAATCCAACTTTGGATCATCCAGAGAAATATAAATATGTGTCATTAACTAGTCATACAATGTGCTCTGGCCAGTTTAAAGCTCCCCAGTACTGGAGAATTTTTGAGTCCTGGCTCCCTTTTATCCATCATTACATCTCCCTCTCCCTGTCTTTGAGTCTCTGCTGAAATGTAAGTGATGAATGACTGTGAAGCTCACTTCCTAATTATGGCAGACTCAGAATAAATAGCCTTTTCTGTCTATGCATGCTTGGTCCTTGCTTATTTTCACCACATGTGCACACATCTGCCTGGTATGTACCCAGAATAGTCACTCACATGCTGCCATTCAGTGAATTATGTACAGGAGGTATAAAACTACACAGGCAGAACTAAAAGCATGAGGAGTAATCCATACAAATTCGGTTCTAGTCTAGATAAATCCTTTTTTGGTGTGTGTGGGTCCATGTGTGCATGTCTGTGTGCACATGTGTGAGCTAGAAAACATGCGCAGGTGAGTACCTGTCAGGGGACAGGGGATGAAGTCAGCATGCCTTCTCATAATTGGGCTCTATTTTTGTGAGACAGGATCTCTGACTGAATCCAGAGTTCAGTGTTTCAGCTAGGCTGGTTGGTCAGGGAGACCATGGTGTTCCCCTGTCCCTACTGCCTTGTGGTAGGGTTACATACAGTCTCAGCCAAGCTTAGCTTTTTACATGGGTTCTTTGGATTTAAACTCAAGTCTCTGTACTTGTGTGACAAGTACATTATTAATAGAGCCATCTCCACAGTACCTTCTGTCAGTGAAGGATATGGTATTTTAAAGAAGGCATGTTTGTGTGCCTTCTTTAAGAAGCTTTATGAGTGGGTGAGAAAGCAGAGATGACTTGGCCACTAAACAAAGCTGTCTCCATTGTAAAATGCAAAGTTTAACATCATTTGTAGAAAGGAGGAAAACAAGGGACCTAAGCAACTAACATCATAATGTAGTCATAGGAGTAATAAATAATCTTTCTGTAGGTATACACAGCGATGATCTCGGTTTTCTGTGTTAGGTTTCCTTGTAAAACTCACCTCTAGATCATGGCAATTCTCCAACTGTTCTCCTAGGTGGATTCCTCCCCCCTTAAATGTTGGGGTGCTGGTATTAATCTTTTCAATTATTTCTTTTGCAAATGTGGTAGTTAATACCTTCAAAAACATACAAGGGCTCACTGTACAACTTGTGAAATAACTTAAGATGCCACTGCCAGTTCATAACAGCTTATCATAATGTGGTCCTCATTTCCAATTCACTACTGTCTTGTTTCTCTCCTACAAAAGATTCCATCCTTCACCTAGGCATGACTAAATCATAATCTGCCAAGGCCCCTCTCTGCCTGTAAAAGGGTCAGTATAGTCTGCTAGTTTTCTAGGTCCCATGTCCTCTCTTCGATGAATTCCTCCCATGGGTCTGATAGAAGCCTTCCTTACTGTACTTTCAAAGCACCATTGGTTCAGAATAATTGCTGTTCAATATACATCTGTCTTACGAACCCAGAGTATGACATTTATGAGAGCAGGAACCGTATCACACAGGTGTCTTTTTTGAGGAGCCAAACCTGACATTTGGTTAGTGAAAGGCCAGGAAGACAAAACTGTGCAAGATGCAAAGCCGGTTCAGTAATCTGAAATATCTGGATCCTGACAGTTCATTCTGCAGCATCTTCATAGGTGCTAGCTTAGCAGGGAGCAGATGGACACTCTAGGGGTCAAACATGAAAATAAGACAGAGCTTTGTCAGTAATTATCTGACAGTAGATTCCTAGGGGAGAGGAACATTGAATTTTCCGAGTTTGCCTATTTCAACATTCTTTTGATAATTTGTCACTACTGAAAACAGAGCTGGTTTTAGTATACTATACTAAATATGTTCAAAGACCATCTTCAATTATAGTAGAATTAATTAGCAATGAGATTTAAATATAGCTTTTGAATTTTTGAAGAGTGTATTATTAAATTAAGTATAGTAAGGTTTGTGTTTGGCAACTGGGTCAGAGGCAAAACTCCTCATGACTGTGAATGAAAAGTCCTGAAAGGAGTCTGTCGGCAAAGACTGATGGGCAGGTTAGAGTTCTAGTACTATGGGAGGTTAGACATTTGCATCTCTAGAGACTAATTATCTTCAATTAAGTTCTGGCCTTCTTGAAAAGCCATTTGCCCACTTTTCTATCAGAACTAGCATCTTGTGACATTGGATACAAATCTTGCAGAATCCACTGACTTTGCAAAGAACTAGCTTCTACCAACCCAAAAGCTAAGAATGCCATCAGACAGCATCCTAGACCTATAGAATAGCTCCTCCTACCTTACCCATCTCAATGTACCTGCCTCTCGGATGAACCCACTAATGCCCCTTAAACCTGCCTTGAGTTGTATCTTTCTCTATTCTGAAAAACTATAAAAACTTCATAAAACTTCTTCGACATTGGAACCTGGAATTTGGAGCAACCTAGATCTGTGTTCCTGGGATATGTTCATTCAAAATATGGGGCCAGAACAAACTATCTTTTATTCCCTTGAAGATGAGAGCTATGGTTTTACATCAACATGATACAGTTTGATCTGACTCCACTGACGGATCAAATACAGGCAGCGAGAATGAATACAGCCATGAGAATGGTATGGGTGCATTAATTACTCAGCAGAAGTGCTGTCTAGATTATCCTTCATGGCTCACAGGTCTTCTTTGTCCCTGTACCATATTCCCCCACTTCAGAGTCCTTCTTGGCCCATGGGTCCCGTGACTGCTTGACCTAGCAGATTCCAAGCAGCTATTGAAGACTCACTTTTTAATTATGTGTTTGGTTTGTTGAGACCTCAATAAATGCTGCTGAATAAGTGGCTAGAGGCAAGGCACGGGCACCATCTACACCATCATTTTCATGTTTTCGTGATGAGGATAATGCAAGACACAGGGCAAGTATCTTGGGGTATGAACCAGAAGCCTTAAAGGGTACATCTTTAATCAGTATGGCATAACCCTGGTTGCTTTTGAGGGATTCTGGAGAATATGTTCAATATATGAGTTGCTAAGAGAACCACAATTACAAACAGGCCAGCTCCAGCACCTTTGCAAGCAGGTTTTATGATGCCCATCTGACACTAACAATGAATTAAAAGGTGGTCCGGCCAAAAACTTCCGGAGTAAACTGTGGCAACATTTCACAGAACACGATCTTTTTGCCTCTAACATTTAAAGGAAGAGGTTTCAGCAGGGAAGTCATGCTTTGGTTTCTTCTATCCCCTTTCAACCTACGATATCACTGACAAGTGGACGGATGAGTGGAAAGACAGATGGACGAATGGAGAGACAAATGACAGTACTTGATATTTGGGGGCACTCTAAATTAATTTAATCACAAACAAACCCTGTAGTATATGTCATGAGAAAACTCAAACACCAAAGAAGTAGATAAAGAACTCGGTCAAACAGAAAGCCAATAATAGCAACCTGGCTGCAGACCCTCTGAAATACTAATTACTACAGCTGGTAAAGAAAGCAAGGCTCAAAATCACAGTCTTCCTCCAAGTTGTACCCTCTTAGAGTTAGTCCCAGACACTTAGAGCAGAAGTTTCATCTTATAAGGGTCTCCCAGAGTAGGCATCCACTCTCTGGATAAAAAGACAAATAATCTAAGATCAAGGACGTATGAATGCTGCTTCTTCCCAGAGGGATAGGGAGTGTGAATTCCTCCTAGATGCCCACTTTGGCCAAGCCCTTCATGGCACAATTTCAGATGGAGCTATGTCGTAGAGAACAAATGTATTTATTTTCCCTGAGAGTGGGTAGCCAACAAGAATTCTGTAAGTATGAGACTTAACAGAATTACATCTTGGAAGAGGCTTGGGGAGGTGGGGGAGTTTCAGAAGTATAGGAGTTCAGACATAGGGCTATGTATGTGTATGTTTCTGGGAGGCTGGTGGGAGGGGCATTGCAAGCACTTAAACACGCTTTCTCAACAAGAATTTGCCTTCCTATGTCATGCACATTACAAAGTCAAGCCAACTGTTCAGGAATGCATACTGATCATACTAGATGGCCTGTGAGATACGGATTTACAGGGCTTGCTTGTATTCTGCATTTCTTTTTTTCTTTTCTTTTTTTGTTTGTTTTTTGTTTTGTTTTGTTTTGTTTTGTTTTTTGAGACAGGGTTTCTCTGTGTAGCCCTGGCTATCCTGGAACTCACTCTGTAGACCAGGCTGGCCTCGAACTCAGAAATTCGCCTGCCTCTGCCTCCCAAGTGCTGGGATTTAAGGTGCGCACCACCACTGCCCGGCTAGTATTCTGCATTTCAAACCAGTGTCTGCATTAGATTTTCTACCACTAGAACCATTTAAAATACCTAAAATACAACTAAGCCACTATCATTCCTTTTCCGATGCTAAGAGATATAGATTAATAAAGCTGTAGAGCTGCTTGGTGGTCAAAAGCATGTACTGTTTTAGCAGGGGCCAAGAATTGATGTTAGGTGCCTCACAAGTACCTGTAGCTCTAGCTCCAAGGAGTCCAACATCCTTTTCTGGCCTCTGTGGACACCCACAACAAGCCTTCTTCTTCCCCCAAATACACACAAATAAAAATAAATGTTGAAAAATAATAGTTATATGTTAATAAAATCACTAAAAGCTAGAGTGTAGAAAATTATACTTATTTTGTTAGGACAAAGTGAGACTTTTTGTGAAGCAGCTGAAGAGTTTGTATGTGAACTGATCCAAGCTCCTGGCTGTATTTTGTCATAGTCCAGATGTGGATTCAGGCACAGTGGGGTCTACAGAGTTCAAAACTCAAAATCAATTTGTGGGAGAAACAGCAATCAGTCATTAATTGATTTCTGATTCCTTCCTGCTTTAAATTAAAGGATACCTTCAGGCCCTTGCAGATAAAACAATGATCCGTGTTTGGGCCTATCTGATGGCAATTTGATTACTGCTGTCCACATTAGACCACTGGGTTCACCGAAGGCTACCATTTTCTTGGCACTCAGTCAATTTGTTTAATCCATTGATTGCCACTGTGTTAAGAAAAACCAGGGTCTATGGTAGGAACATGTTCATGTCAACTATCCTTGGGGAGCTTTATACATGAAAAACTGTGGTTCTCAGAATCAGGTCCTGAATTTCTTACTCTGCCCTTCATATCCCAATCTTACTCTGATAATATAGAATCTCAAGCTGCTGGTGGTGTGGACTCACTCCAGAATTTACGCATGATTCCTTCAAAGTCTCTACACCTGGAGTCCAGCTTCTATAGCTCTGGAAGATTGACAGCTCATTCATTAAGACCCTAATGAATGCCCATCCATACCTGGTGACTCTTATACTCCTGTCTTCTTCCTCCTTAAGATAACAGGTTAGGATGGGAACCGAAGAAAGAAACTAACATTCAGGGAAAACTTTGTTTTCAGGACTACCAAAACCAATGAGACCAATGGACCACAATATAAATGTAAGCAGTGAGTTATTCCTGTTCAACATCTTACTTGTAATTCATGCCAGAGATAGTAAGCATTTCTTGTTTAAAACATACCTTCTCCTGAACATGGGTATTTTTTCCATGGGATTGTGTTTTGGGGTGGTGTACTGTTTACTTATTGAAAATGCATTTTTTGATCAAACATCTCAAAAAGTTATTTAGAGACGATACTCAATGCCAGACAATAATTCTGTTTTTATGAAGCAACACCATGCTTCTATATCTAGGTCTTCATCTGTTGTGACAGAGTTAGCAAAGGATATTTATCTTCAGCTGGGCCCCATTAGCTCTTTTACTCAGCTTATAGGTATAATACATCATGCCTGGAGGCCCTTTGGTATTATATAACCTCCCATGCATAACTCGAATTAGCAAGGAAATGACATATTTATATAGCAATTAAAAATATGCTTAGTGTTCCCTGAGGTGCTACCCCTCCCAATTATTTAAACTCAAAGAACATTAATCATTGGGCAGCATGTACTACTATAGAGGTAGCAGTCATTTCTGTAGCCATGGGACATGGAGACAGAATCTCAATTTCTATAACCTTCATATGTCATCACACATTGATTATACTTACACTTAAACGTAGCATGCTCTTTTAAAGACCACCACTTGGAACTGTCAGGTTCCCAAACACATAGACTCACCCTCTCTTGTTCTCCACGATGAAACCATTCAAAACAGAGCACAAACAAGAGGGAACGCCAGCTCATTCCCTGAGGCTTTCTTGATGCAACAATGAGTGCTTGCTGTTTCTCTTAGTGCTCTAGGATCCCAGATTCCATTAGGCATTCAACAGTGCTCAGTCCTGACTGCACATGCATGGCACTGTTGAAAAAAACACTTTAGGTGCTTTTCTTGAGTATATATGTCCCTAGACAAATGATCAAATAAAAAGAGATGAATCCTGATACACCTTTGAGTTGGATTGCTATTGTGAAAGACTACAGCTCTCTGCACTGCTGGGATGATGCTCATATGGCTTTGGTGGATCCTAAGTCATGGCAGTCAATGAAAAGAACAGTTAGCTATCATTGCTCTACAGGTAGAGCACTGTCATCACTCTATAGGTGGAGTACTCTCAAGCTACTGACAGTGAAGGAGTACATCACTCGAAGGAGCCCATTGTCAACAAAATACCAACATTGGGATGATGCTGGGTGCTGATAAGATACTTCCCCCTCCTTTATTTCATTTAGACCTATAGCTATATTATTTTGAGGATAAGAACCATAATGTCCCTCACTCTAGAATTGATGAAGTCATATGACTCATATCTCACTTTTTAGATCTCACACATTTTAGGACGCTGCAACACCTCAGGCATTTAAATCCAGAATATCCTCTATCTGGCATGGTAGTGCAGGTAAAAGCTGCCACTGGTTTTGTAATTTTACTGTGAGCTACATAGCATTTGTATTCAACTTAAATACATTAATCTGTCCTCTTTAATGGGTGGTAAAATAGAAACTCAGAGACATTAGCAGACTTGCCATGAATCTCAAAGCCAGAAGGTACCTTCAAATTGGTGTGTCTAGAGCTCACCCTCTACAAAATCCACACTGTTTCTGCAAAACCCACACAAGTTCACCCCCATATTACTGAGCCCACCATCTGATGGCCAGGAACTTTTCAGAGTGTCATATTCATTAGTGAAAATGTAAGCTAAAGACAATCAAGTGCCTCTAGGATCAGTAAAATGGGCTGGAAGGCTTTTGGACATTCTTACAGGTGTAACAGGATTAGAACACATTCCTCATCATTCATACAGAAGATGCTCCAGACTGGAGGATTCAGAGGTCATTCACACTCTGCTCGATGTTCATGAGCTGTCCCTTTCCATATTCAGCACCACCATTTTCCATCTTAAATAATGGATAGAGTAATGAGAAAAATCCGTGTGTGAGGTGTGGCGCGCTCTATGACATCATTTGTGGGAAAAAAAAAAATCACTTAGCACAGAGGCTGCTTGTCACCCAGGACTCAATAGATGGGAGTATCTACAACTTTTAGAAAGTAGAACAGGTCGTCTGAATCTACTGTTCTCCATAAAAATCCCCATTCCTTTTTTGAAGACATTCCCAAAGCCTAGACCACATCTATACAAATCCCCAACCAATAAACCATCCAGCAAAGTCCTCTCAGGTTGGCCCAGGCAAACACATACTCCCCCTAGGGGATCCCAGGTGGATCCAGTCAGACTGTTTAGCTCACTCTGGCATTCCATGCACTCTTCTGAATCACACTTGCAAACCTTGATCCAATGTTGGCATTGTGAAAACAAAACAACAATAAAAATCATATCATTTAGTGTGACTCACGGTTGCTCTGCCCTTACTCTTCTTTCGCTATATTCTCACTCCCAACCGGGTTCTAGGTTACATACATCTGAGGCTGCTGCGTTGCGTCATCTGCAGAACAGACATTGCAACCCCCAACCCCAAAGCCTCCTACTCAGTGAAACTTTTAGACTGAATCTGGAGGATAGCCATTCCTCTGTCTTCCAGAGGCAGAAAGTGAAGTCTGAAGGGGGAGACAGTTTGCAGGGTTCCAGGATTGAACTGAGGTCTTTGAGTTCTTTGGTTGGTGTTTTGTTTTTGTTTGTTTGTCTTTTGTTATTGCTATTGTTGTTATTTTTCCCGTTTCACCTCATTGCCAATTAAGCCTGAATCCCTGGTTACAGAATGATCTCCTCTTTTTATGGCTGAATCCAACCTACCCCCAAGTGTATGGATATATTTGAGAAAAACTTTGGTGCAATAAGTATTACAGTGAGTTTTCTCTACCTGCCATGGCCAGGGCACCATCACCTGTTCAGAAATCTGGATGTGTCCCAACCTTTCCTAATACATTGCATGAGAACTTTAGGTTTACTGCCTCAGATTGGCCATCAGAACTTATGTGGTTTGCTTCCTGGACCTGGTTCTACCTCTAAGCATCAAAGTGTGAGATAATGAAGTTTTACACAAGCATGGCACAGCTCTCTGTGTAGTCTAATATTAGAAAAAATGATCTTTGAAAGTATAGGTCTTAGAATTGATTAGCATACATGTTTCAAGTCTCATCTAATACCACTGAACATACAAGAGTGAGAAACTGAACATTGAGACAGATTGTGAACTTTTCAAAGAGTGTGCTTATGATCAGAGATTTCTTAGCACCTACCTCTGTAGATAAAACCTTGGATGTTACAGTTTCTCAGCATTTAACTTTTTCCCCTTATTTATTTAGGCAGCTATTTAACATGTGGTTATGACTCTATCTCTATCCTCTGGCTCTGTGTCTGGCACATAAGAAGAGCTCAAGAAAACAGAGAAGTTTCTTAAAGCTTTTCTATTCTAGTAAGATGGATACAAGCATCCAGAAGCTACAGTACAACACAAGGAAGATTTTGACAGGAAAACATACACAGCAACATACACACATACAGGAGGGACAGCAGATATAAACATAAGAAGTCAAGGAAGGCTGACTGATAGAAGAGATTTTTCCTAACATCTATTAGTAGAAGAAGATTTAAGGAAGCAAAGGAAACCACAAAGACCAGAGGACCCAGAAGACAGAATACCTGGGATAGATATCCCGAGAACAAAAAGGATCTGTTCCTGTTGGTCCTTCTGGCATTCATATCAGTGCACATACATAGTATAAACTACATGGACTCAAAGGAAAACAAGGGATAAAGAACCTGTCAGCCAGGTAATCTCAGTTCCCTTCTCTTTCCCACACTCAGAGTTTCCGGCCATTTTCCTTTGATTCTGACAATTTCGTAGACTTTATTCTTTAACATATGTCATTTAATACTTATGATATTTAGTCCTTAATTTAAATAAGCACACTTTTTTTTAAAAAAAATCCCATATGATCTGTTTCATCATTGGAGCAAAGACACAACTGTTTCAGACATCGGCAGACATTCTATGTATGCCTTTGAAAAGAAAAGAAAGAGTAGTCTGGGGTCATCTTGAGCATATCTGTGTTTTGTATTATTAGTTCTGGACTGATTTTCATGTTAGATTCAAATGACAAGAGGATTATGAGAACAGTGACTTTGCCAAGCACCAAAACACATCAGAAATAAGTGGATAAAGGACTCCCAACTTCCCACTGGAAATCTGTCTCCAACCATCAAAGTTCCTATGCTGATGAGCAATAGTAGCAAACACAGACTGTCCTACACATCACACACCCTAGGCTTCAGGACAGTATCATGGTTAATCTTTCAGGCTTTCAGTCATTTGTTTCACTATGACATTACTATTTTGAGTCAAACTGCACTCACGGGTGTCCATATGATAGGTAAGAACCTGGGACAGTAGTATCTGCTGGACTAGTCATACACCAGGAGGTACTTGATTATTGTTAAAGATGCAGTCAGTTATATTAAATGTAACTATTCACCATGGATGGCATTTTAAAATATGAAGTGAATCACCATGGAGACAAACCTCTGAGTTTATCCCTGAGGGTATTTCCAGAGAGGTTTAACTGAGGAATAAAGACCTACTTTCAAATGTTCACAGCACTGAAATATGGGCTTGGATCCCAGGTTGAAGAAAAATAAATGAGGCAGTGAGATGAGCAACAGCATTCATCTCTCTCTATTTCCTGACTGCAGCTGCACACTCGCTATATCATACACCTGGCACCAAGCTTGCCATGCAATGATGAACTGAGTCTTAAAATGCAATCAAAATAAGCCCTCTATTAAGTTGATTTTGCCTTGCATTTTCTCACAGTAATGAAAACTCTTTATCTAGTTATCAGGATACTCTTATTAACCAGATTCAAATCTTACACCTATTTTCCTCAAATGTTACCACAATCGTTGGAAGTCCATAAAGTTCTTATACATATACTGTTAATTTTAGCAGCTTTGAGTTAGATTAGAGACATGTTTTGCTTACATATTTCAGTCAACAGGATATGGAAAACAGATTGACTCACACTGTAAACAAAGACATCATTGGTTTTTCAGAGAAGAATTTATACTGCAACTATTGTATTACTAATTTAAACTAGTTCCTGATGTTTATGCTTTTCTGTTTTAGACTTTCCTTCACTTCACTTTATAGCTCTTTAACACATTTTTTAGGTGTAGGTAATAACCTATTATTAGCACTTGAGGGAAAATCGAGGTAGAAACTCTTGGTGAAGTTTAGCTTTGATTTACAAGTAAACCAAGATCTATTAATTCCATTAGACCTGGAGCTCATTTTCCTGGGACTTGATGTACTTCTGACTTTTATTTCTGTCATAGAATGACATAAGTAAACTTCAGCAAGCCTTTGGAACCTGCAAAGCAAACTGCCATCTTTTAACTGTCTCCTTTTGGCAGAAGAAAGTTGAAGGCAAACAAAGGCCTGGAGATGTATGAGGGAAATGTTTGAGAAACAGAGAGAACACATTTGGATCATGACCAGTGAGCACTGATTGAGTGAATCAGGAACAAAGACTGTGGAATGAGACACAACTGGGTTTGATTCTTGTCTTCACTATTGCTATTTATGGAATTTAATATGCTAGAGGTTTTGGCTGAATAAAAGGTGTATAAATGTGTACATACCTAAGCAACTTATGGGTGTTAAGAAAGTTATTTAAAATAATATTTGTAATAATATTGTAACATAATACTCCTACACACTAAGTATTTTAAACATGCACCATTGCTTTGTCTTTTAACAATCTTTAGCAATAGAAATATACTAGTGTACTTAGGGGAACTAAGGCATGGAAGAATTTCAAATTCTACTCACAGTTGCAGGGCTATATTCCAAATCTATGGTATGTACTCCAAAGTGTGCTTCTTAAGGACAAGGACTTAAGTCACCCAAATAATTGTAGCATGTAACCGAGCAGACTGTTAAAATCATTAGTAATAAATATCTACGTATTTACTTCTAACCAGAGTTCTATCCAGCAGTGTCTCTGGGTGATTTATAATGAAATACCTCTGTGATAGCTAACCTGTGCCCAGCCTCCCAAATGTCCATTACAGTGGGGCAGGTAGATGTTTGTATTCTGGTTAATAACTGAAGACAAACGAGGTTTTTCTTGAATAAAGGGAGAAAATGATAATGACATGGCTTCTCAGAGGTGGCCTATTCTCTGTCTCATACTTGAGCAGACTCTTGTCCATAGGTTGTCATTCCTATTGACCCTTGGGTTGATCATAAAATAACGAGTGTTCAAAGCCAGCTTTGCTTTGCAGCAGAAGGATTTTCAGTTCATAGCCTTCATTTCTTGAGTTAAACATACCCAAACTTGCCAGAACATTCTATACAATCTACAAAGCGGACTCTTTGGACTTCCATGCTGATTTTTCCTGATACCTCATTCTTGGTTTCCCTAAGATACACACATCTGTGATTTCTCACTGAAATTATTTTCTGATGATGTCAATGTGACAGAGAGAGAAGAGACGAGACTATCTGGAGGATTTTATTATTTACTTTCAATTTATCCTGTTTCCTAAGTTACTGATGTGACTTCTTTTCACAGAGAAGGACGCTGAGGTTCAGAATCTGGACTTATATTTAATACTATTATGGGTAGGAAGTTGATGAAATGGTATTGTCCCACAAATCTTAATTTCTAAGCTATGTTCAAAGTATGAGCTACTCCAGTGTCACCACTAACAAAACCAAATAGCTCTGCAAGACACAGCGTCTCGTGTAATAGATGAAAGGGATGAAAGAATAAATGAGTGCCTGAAAAGTGCCATCTTTCAACATTTCTAAAGCCAGCCTAGCTAGCCCTTACACTGCAAGCTTTAAGGGAATGTTCGTATTTACATATTTTTACCATAAAAAGGAAATACAAACTATAAAGTATATACTCATCAAGTTGCAGATTTTGCAATGTTTGTCCCAATACTGTAGCAGTTTTAACTTTGACTTGGCTTTGTTGAAGTCTCAAATACATTTGCCTTGGTTGCTGTAGCAGTTGCCTTGGAGACCCAGAGGGAATATAAAGGGGCCAGAGAGACCCCAGGCCAGTTATTGAACACAGATGCCTACAATGGAGATTTTCACAAAGAACAGAGAATCAAAAGGTAGCAGGGTATAAGACCCAACCACCAATGCTTGGGCAGATATCCAAGATCATAAGCATGCAGCCTAGACGGGCAATCCACTGGATGAACTCAATCTCTGTAAGTTCTTTTATTTAAACACAGAGTGGAAAAGTTCAACAACAGACATGCTATGGCTGAAATTAAATAATTGTTTTAAATGGACCATTTGTCAGGTTTTTCTTGTTCCTACTTTCAAAGACAACTTTGGAACTCTTTTATTTTCTCCCTACCTGTAGCCTATCTGGCAGAAAAAAATTATCCCCAAACATCTTTAAACATATGTCCCTTGCTATCTCGCCATGGCTCTGGACCAAAGTTGGATTATTACAACAGCATCATAGGTCTTTCTTTTGTTCTTAGCTCTTTTTGCCTTGTATTCTTGTGAAAACAGTCAGAGAGAGGCAATTAAAAAATCAGAACACCGTTGTTATATGTAACAAGTGGCTTCATCACTCAGAATAAAATCCAGACCTTTTTCTGCTTTAGAGATCCCACCATTTGGCCTCAGCTAACACAGATCTTACCCCCACTATACTCTACATCACCCCTGACTCAGCCACACAGAAGGTCATTCTCTTTTACTTTTGAACCTGCTGATGGCATTCTATCTAGGGGGTCTTTGGACATGCCACCACCTCTACACCTCTAGCATCTGTATGAATCATTCACCTGCATTTCTCAGGCCATTATGCAAAGTCACCTGCCCATGTGACTAGAATCCTAAGTTACCTCTTCTTGTACCTGGCTTATTCCACTTAGCATGACGTCTTCAAGATTCATGCGTACTGTAGAATGGACCAGAATTTATCTTCAGCAGGACTCAGTGGTATTCATTTTTATGTATACACCTCATTTCACGTATTCTTTCAGCTGCCAATGGATTTGCAGGTCTGGGCTCCTCTGAGTCATACTATAATGAGCACTGTTGCACAAGGACCAATTTCAGTTCTTACCCTTTGCTACTTTTGAAAATATGTCTAAAAATGAGATTGTTAAATCACACAATAAGTTTGTCTGTGGGATAAATTGCTAATTTTTTGTTATTATCTCAATCTATTTGGTTATATATATATATATATATATATATATATATATATATATATATATGAAAAGATAGATAATTCAGTCTGTAGAACCCAAAGAGTCCCCCTTAAATCAGAGAGGCTTCCTTCTATATTCACAGGATAGAATGTAATTGACAGAAAAATTATAATACCTGTAACTATGCCATTAATGGCCCCTATTTACCTTTAAAAATACAACAAAGGATGGAGTACCAAATGGATAGCATTTGCAGCAAGCAGGTGTTTAAAATTATATATTAATTGTCATGAATGTACCATGCTGCTCTTTCCTCAGGATGTTGTTTATTAATGGGAAGAATTCCATTCACAGACTCCATGTCTTCTATCTCCCATATACTACTAGCTTTTAAGATTTCAGACATGACTGAAACAAAAACAAAACTCTTTTATGGTACTTACAATTATTTAAACAAAACAGACACATTTTGCATAAATCCTAAAAAAATTCTACTTTCAGATTAGTCTACAAAGTAAAGGCAGCAGGAATCAGAATAAATTTTCTTAATGTAACAGAAGTTTGATATCCATTAAAATAGCAAATTTATTTTGCAGTGTAAACAACCAATGTTGAGTATCATTAAATTACTCCCTTCAAATTTAAAACCATACTCCAAGAGGTTCAGAACCACACTGGCAATATTCAGATGTTCATCAGATGAATTAATTAGACTAACTAATGAGCTTAAAGTTTAATTAAATAGTACATATTAAGTTCATTATTCTCATAGCACTCATTTGTATTTTAACATGGAGATTTGGGATTTTAAATAAAGATATTCTCTCTATAATGTTTTATTTTCAACCTTAGTGGCTTCGTGGTAAGTGTGTCTTGTTGGAACCTGTTAGAGAGGTAAGCCCCTTCTTTTTAAGTCTTGCAATTACTTTCAATGATAATTGACCTTGACTCCCATCTGTTTCCTAGCCTTATTTATGCAACATAATTCCAGGGATATAAATTCATCACTCTTCCAGCTTTCACCATTATCTGTCAACAAATGAAAGCTATAATTTTTTTAAACAAGTTCTTTCTTTAATTAACTATTTTAACAGCACCTTCAGTTATTTTGATGCTAATTCCTCAGTAAGTTGGGAGACTATAAGAAGTTCAGTATCTTACTAAAAGCACAAAATCAGACTTTAAAATACTGCACACATATATAGATAACATAGTTGCCTATAGTTTGCTGTGGTCACTGCTTCTAGGACCACGGTGAGTAAAACAATGCACAGGTGCTCCAGACCCTTATATTAAATGTATACCACCTGCATGCAACCTTTGCACATCTTCCTACACACTTAAGAGCTGTAAACTAATACCTAAAGGACTATGAGCATTATGCAAGCCATTGTTACATTGTAATGTTTAGGGGATGGTCATGGGAAATATAAGCCTATACAAGTTCAGAAGAGATGCAATAGTTTTTTCTGTCATGTCCCATGTTGGTTAGATCCTTGGAAACAGACTTCTTAGATACCAAGGGCCCAACTCTACTTGATAGACATAGGAAGTAAAGACATAGTACTATTGTGAGTCATTTAACTCTACATCCACCTCTTAGGCTTGGATTTAGTTCATTTCTTTTTGTTGTCATTGCTATTGTTTGTTTTTTGTTTATAGTTTTTTGTTTTTGTTTTTGTTTTTTTGTTTGTTTGTTTGTTTGTTTTTGTGAGAAAGAGTTTCTTTGTGTGTCCCTGGCTGTCCTAGAACTCACTCTAGACTAGGCTGGCCTCAACCTCAGAAATCCACCTGCCTCTGCCTCCTGAGTGCTGGTATTAAAGGCATGCGCCACCACTGCCCAGTGTTAGTAACTTCCTTTCTAAAGGGTGTATATATGTCTGACACCCTGATTTAATAGAGTGTATGGATTATCCCAATGAGATAGTCTGACTGATATGAAATAAGAAAATTCAAATTTAAAGAAAATAGGGATGAATAATGATTTCTAGAGACATTTTGCTTTTAAAGACTTATGTTTGACTTTCATAGTTTAAACTTTGCTACCAGGAAGCAAGTTTCTAACCAGGAACAATTTTTCTTCCTTTCCTTTCTTCCACTCATTGTATGGACATGGTCAAATTCTCATCAATGTAACATTTGCATGAATAATGTAGGCCAACCCCACACTATTTCCTTACACTTTCTCACTTTCTACTCTGTTATACTTCTAATTGGATGTCTAAGAAGTAACACTCAAGATGAGCAATTACCAATAACTAACTAACTAAATAAATAAATAAAAGGCAAATATTCCTTAAGATTAGGTTCTTCAACAAAGCACTTTTATGACTCTGCTAAAGAAAACAAGTGAGTGAGTCACAAACTATTTTGGTATATACTATTTGGAACCAATTTTCCCCACTCTGCTATATACTACTAGAGAGACTCATGCATTGTTTCTTTAAGTGTCTATGCATGAGAAATAGAAATGATGTAGTCATAGGGAGAATTTTGTTTTTAGATATGGCAGTCACTTTCAATACCCCCGAAAGAAATCTGATTAGTTCAAAATTGAAAAAAAAAAATGTTAAAATGCACCCTAGACCCAGTAGCACAACTCCATAAAACCAGTACTTGGGAGATGTGGGTAGGAAGCATTCTTGGTTACATAGTGAATTCAAGGCCAGTCTAGGCTATATGAGTAACATCTAGAAATACAAAACAAACAAGAAGAACAGAGGAGTGAAATAAATACTGTGAAAATAAATAAGTCAACTACATTGGTAGATTTGGAAATCAGACAATGGTCCATATTCAACTATAGAAATTCTAGGTTAATCAAATAATGGGGTCTATCTACAGTATAAATCTGCAAATACTCAAGTCTTTCAGAAGCTAGTGGCTATTATATCTTTTAGTAAAACAGTGCAGGTGACTTCATGTAAACTGCTCCCAACTTTGATCTCAACAACTTTATTTCCCACAGCAGTTCTTGGAGCAAGTATTTTATGGGGAAGGCTTTGGAGAATGCTCACATAAGATGGATAAGATCAGGAATTTAATACTGTATATTAGTGACCTTTCTTCTCTCTGGAAGTTCCCCAGCATCTTTATTAGAAGCCAGAATGTGAGGCTGCAAATACTATCACTACTACATTGGCAAGCACTGTTAGAAACCACACTGTGAAGGGCAATGCAGAGCTACCAATGAGAGTTGAATATGGACTATTGATTATATAATAGAGTCACAGCAATGAAAGTATATCAATATTTGATATGGTTGACATACAGAAGTGTTCTTGGGCCTGTGGTTAAAATGAATGTAACTGAAGTGTTGGGGATGGACATGATAACCTTGGCCTTTTTTATAAAGACAGGGTAGGATAAGCTGACCTGAAACTTGCTGGGTAGCCCAGGCTAGCCTCAAACTCTGGCCTCTGCCTCTCAAGCACAGAGACTAGACATATATGGCACTATGCCTGCCTTGTGTTTGACTATTACACACTTATACTACATAATAGTTACATTAAGAAATTTACATAAATCTAACTTCTTGAGTTCTTTGTATACATTGGATATTAGCCCTCTATCTGATGTAGGCTTGGTAAAGATCTTTTCCCAATATGTTGATTGCTGTTTTGTCCTATTGACAGTGTCCTTTGCCTTACAGAAGCTTTGCAACTTTATGAGGTCCCATTTGTCGATTCTTGATCTTAGAGCATAAGCCATTGGTGTTCTGTTCAGGAACTTTTCCCCTGTGCCCATGTGTTCGAGGCTTTCCCCACTTTCTCTTCTATTAGAATTAACATATCTGGTTTTATGTGGAAGTCCTTGATCCACTTGGACTTGAGCTTTATACAGGGAGATAGGAATAGATCAACTTGCATTCTTCTACATGTTGACCACCAGTTGAACCAGCACCACTTGTTGAAAATGCTGTCTTTTTTCCACTGGATGGTTTTAGCTCCTTTGTCAAAGATCAAGTGACTGAAGGTGTGTGGGTTCATTTCTGAATCTTCAATTCTATTCCATTGATCTACCTGCCTGTCACTGTACCAATACCATGCAGTTTTTTTTATCATTATTGCTCTGTAGTACACAAAGCACTCTACGTCTCCAAGAAAAGCTGCCAGTGAGAGATGTGGCTCTCTCCAGGGAAGAGCATACCAACTGATTGTCCATCACCAAATGGATAACCTGATAATTTATTTATAAGTAGCATTATATAGATTGAACAGGTTGTGTTTAAGGATATAGAACAATTAATGAAATAAGAGGCCATGAATATGAAAGAAGACAGGGAAAAGTATATAGGAAGCCTTTGACAGAGGAAGGAAAGAGAGCGGTGATGTAATAAAATTATAACCTCAAAAAAGAAAAGAAAGAATAAAAAGAGAAGCAGAAAGGCTAGAATTCTTTCGCTGTTGGAGGTGAATGGCTGAAGACTCGATAGCTACTATAGAAGAGAACTACTAATATTTTAGTTCTCCCTCATACTTCTCCCTGTACAGGTGGCTGATTTGAAGCCGAAAACAACCAGTTATGACGTTACCTTGACCCTAAAGTTGCAACACTTGGCTGTTACAAAGCCAAGTGGGGGGTTAGTTTCTAGGCAAGGGAACCATGTTAGGCAAGAGTATGAAATGATCAGCTGACAGCAGAGGAGATGCTGATATATACTTGTGCACTATTAGTTCTTTCTTCACTTGGATGCTCTCACCTTCTGGTGTCATTACCCTCTCTCTTCACAGCTTTTTTTTTTTTTTTTTTTTAAAAAGCACAAAGATCCAATGTCTACCGATACCACAACACTTTGTAGCTATTATTTCATTTATCTCTTCTCTTTTATCTCCATGATCAAAATGTTGTGTGGGGATTTTTGTTCCTTTTTCTTTCCCTATACAACACAGTCTGATTATCATTTCCATCCCCAGCTCTCTGGGCTGATTACTGGCAGATATGAGCATACACATAAAATATGTCCAGGTGCTGGGGAGAAGGTCAGTGGGTAAAATATTTGCTGTGTAACCAGTACTCAGATAAAAAGATGAGTGTGATGGCACCACACCCCTGTAGTCCCAGGGCTTTGTGTAGATGGATGGGTCTCAGTGGCTTGCTGACTAGTCAGACTAGCTAGTTGCTGAGCTCCAGGTTCAATGAGAACCTTTGTCTCAGGAAGTATGTTGGAGAGAAATCAAGTAAGCCATGCTACATCCACCTCTAGTCTCCATGTATATATACATGTTCATACAACACCCACAATATCAAGAAATAAAATACAACCAGACAAATACATCACCCAGAGCATGATGCTCTCTTGGCTGGAATTAGCAACAACCCCTTTCTCATTTTACTATCAAAGTGGCTTTAAAAATATCTGGAATCAGGTGGAGGCATACTAGTGATAATTGACATCCATCTATTTTTCTTTCATTGCTAAAATCCTGAACATCTTAAACACTGTAATTATTATAGTCAGGGTCAAGGAGATTTCTGAAAACTTCAGGTGATTTCACTCTAAAGTTAGTGGTCTCTAAAGTTAGGCTGAATTTCTCCTAGATAGTAAATAATAAATGCTTCCACACAGATGGAAGGTACCCTGGTGAAGTTCCAGAGTGCAATGTGTAATAGACTCTTGTTAAATTAATTCTTAAATAGCGTGATTTCCCCAACCCCCAAATATAGGCTAGCCTGGAGTAGTCTTAATGCACTACTTATTCTTAAGTGATTAAATGTAACTCTTACCAAATCAATAGATGGGGAGATACCAAAGGGAGAACATTAAAACTGAAATTAGCATTGACTGGGAGAAGATATAAAAATAGCATGGGTCGTGTTTTTCTTTAAAACCTGGCAAAATTATTGGAGGTTACAGAAAAAGACATGGGAAGTTGAAAATGTAATTGGATTGGCAAGTGTTCTCCCTTACAAATGCCTCTTAGAGGAAATTACAGTCTTCTGTAAATTGTCTAAAATGGCATGCTTGCTAGCACCAACACAAATGAAGCCTGTGCTAATGTGGCCAGATGAATTATGAGTGACTCTTAGCTGGGAAATTAAAGACCAAATATTGCCTGTGATCAAGAATCAGGACTACATCCCTTGGGTATGGTATAAAAGAAGATGCAAATCACTACGCTTCTCCGCATTTTCTGAAATATGATCTGCATTAAGGCAGCTTGAATGGAAACACAGGTCAGAAGAATATATGCTCTTGATAGAGAAGATCTGAAGGGAAAGCATGAAGCACCCCACTCCTTATTCATGATTTTTAACACTAGACAGAGATGAATTTAAAATGAATAAAACATGGGCTGTCAAGATGGCCTAGCTGATAAAGGCACCTGCCACCAAGGTTGATGATGTAAGTTCAAGCCCCAGGTTGGACTTGATTGGAAAGGGAAATTATTTCCACAAGTTTTCTGACCTGTGATATGCGCAGTGTGGCACACATAAGCCCATCTTCTAGCCTGCTCCACACACTTACATCAATGTAATAAACTAACTAGGATAAAAATGAGAGCTTTCCAACTTGTTTTCTTTCTGAAACAAACGGGCATCATGTCTATAGTATGGGATATCAAAAAATCTAAATTTATCTCCTCCCTATATTTGAGATTAGTTTTTAGATGATTTTGTTGACAAATGACAACTAATAAACAAAAGCAAAGCCGAGTACATTAAAAACTAACAAAGCACACCCCTTTATGATGAAAGTCTTGGAGTTATCAGGGATACAAGGGACATACCTAAACACAATAAAGGTAATTTATAGCAAGCCTATATGGTCAGTATCAAATAAAATGGTGAAAACCTCAAAGAAATTACACTAACATCAGGAACAAGACAAGGATCTCTCTCTCTCTCTCTCTCTCTCTCTCTCTCCCTCTCTCTCTCTCCACATCTCCACATACCTATTCAATAGAATATTTGAAGTTCTAGATAAGGCATAAGACAACTAATGGAGATAAAGGGACATCAGGTGGAAAGGAAGAAGTCAAAGTATCACTATTCACAAATGGTATGATTGTATACATAAGCAAACCCAAAAATTCTACAAGGGAATCCTACATCTGATAAAGACTTCAACAATGTCTTAGGGTTTTATTGCTGTAAAGAGATACCATGTCCAACGCAACTCTTAAAAAGGAAAATATTCAGTTGAGGCTGGCTTACAGTTTCAGAAGTTTAGTCCACTATCATCATAGTGGGAATTATTGTAGCATCCAGGCAGAAATGGTGCTAAGAATGGGGCTGAGAGTTCTACATCTTGATCTGTGGACAGCAGGAGGCTGTGCACCACACTGGATATGGGTTGAGCATAGGTGATCTCAGAACCCATGTCCACAATGACACACTTCCTCCCAACAGGTCACACCTCCTAATAGTGTCATTACACCCTTTGGCCAAGTATTTAAACACATGGATCTGTGGGGGCCATTCCTATTCAAACCACAATAAGCAAAGTAGCGGGATACAAGATTTATAACAACAAGAAAAAAATCAGTATTCCCTTATACACAAATGATGAGTGGGCTGAGAAGCAATCAGGGAAACAACACCCTACACAATACTCACAAATAACATACAATATCGTGAGATAACTCTAACCATGCAAGTGAAAAAGTGACCTGAATGATGAAAACTTCAAGTCTTTGAAGGAGATTCATAAGATAGAAAGCTCTTCCATGCTCATGGATCAGTGGGACTAATGGTAAAAAGAAAAAAAAAAAAAGAAAAAAAGACATCCTACCAAAAGCAATCTACAGATTCAACACAACCCCTAATCAATTCTTTACAGATCTTTAAAGAAAAATATTCAACCTAATATGGAAAGAACAAAAAGCCCAGGATAGCTAAGGCAATCCTTTACAATAAAAGAACTTCCAAAGGTATCACCAACCTTGATCTCAGGCTGTACTTCAAAGCTGTAGTAATAAAAATTGCATGGTATTAGAATAAAAACAAACTCATTGTTCAGTGGAATTGAATCAAAGACACAGATGTAAATCCACACACCTATGGGCACCTGATCATTGATAATGAAGTCAGAAATGTACATTGAAAAAAAGGAAAGTATCTTTAACAAACTGTGTTGGTCTAACTGGATGTTGGCATATGGAAGAATGCAAATAAATCTGTGTCTACTACCTCGCACAAAACTCAAGTCCAAGTGGATCAAAGACCTCAGCATAATACCAGATACACTGAACCTGATAAATGAGAAAGTGGGGAATAGCCTTGAACACATTGGCACAGGAGACACCTGCCTGAACAGAACAGCAATAGCAGAGGCACAAAGATCAACAATTAATAAATGGGACCTCATGAAACTGAAAAGCTTCTATAAAGCAATGGACACCATTAATGGTACAAAATAGCTGCCCACAGAATGGGAAAAGCTTTTTATCAACTCCATATCTGACACAGCACCAATATCCAAAATATATAAGGAACTCAAGAAACTAGACATCAACAAACTAAATAATTCAACTAGAAAATATGGTACAGGTCTAAATAGAATTCTCAAATGAAGAATCTCAAATGGCTAAGAAACACTTAAAATTTTTCAACATCCTATGACTATTTTGTTCTCTCTTCTAAGTGTGATTCAAGCATCTTTACTTGGGTCTTCCTTCTTGTTTAACTTCTTTGAGTCTGTGGGGTATATCATGGGTATTCTGCACTTAATGGCTAATATCCACCTATCAGTTGGTATATACCATGCCTGTCCTTTTGGGTCTGGGTTACCTCACTCAGGATATTTTCTAGTTCATCCATTTTGCCTGAAAAATTCACGATGTTCTTGTTTTTAACAGTTAAATAGTATTCCACTGTGTAATACTACCATTGTGTGATGAGCAACATTTTCTGTATCCATTCTTCAGTTGAGGGATGTATGGGTTGTTTCCAGTTTCTGGCCATTATGAATAAAGCTGCCATGAACATAGTCATAGGAGGCAAAGGGAGGGAGGAAGAGGGGGAACTGGGAGGGAAGGAGGAGGCAGAAATGAATGGAGGGAACAGGATCAGGTGTGGAGAGAGAGAGAGAGCCCAGAAAGACAGGAGAATGAATGGAAATCTGCAACTGCTGGTTGAGTGTGCCTTGAGAGAATCTCTAGAAAGTCCCAGAGACCTGGGATTTGGGAGGATCCCAAGAGTCAATGCAGGTGACCTTAGCCAAGATGCCTAACAGATAGGACATGGAACATAAAGAAGTCACCTCCTGTACCCAGGCAGGACCCCCAGTGAAGAGATAAGGACACCAACCCACTCACAAAACTTTCAAACTCAATTTTTCCTGTTCCCCCCCCCCCAAAAAAATTGTCATTTTTAATGATACTCTGGTATGCTTGCAGACAGCAGTCTGGCATAAGTGTCCTCTGAGAGGTTCTACCCAGCAGCAGTTTCAGATGTAGCTGCCCACACCCAAACACTGGACAGAGGTCAGAGACTTTTATGGAAGATTTGGCAGAAGGATTAAAGGCCCTGGAGGGGATGGGAATTCCACAGAAAGACCAACAGAATCAACTAGTCTGGACCCCTGGAGTTCTCAGAGACTTAGAGACCAACCAAGGAACATACATGGGCTGGAACAAACCCCCTGGAATATATGCAGCAGATGTGCAGCTCAGTCTCTACCTGAGTCCCCAAAGAACTGAAGTAGAGGCTTTCCCTAAAGCTGTAGCCTGTCTTAGTCTGTCTGTGGTATCTGTTTCCCAACAGGGCTGCCTAGTCTGGCCTCAGAGGGAGAGGATATGCCTATTCTGGCAGAGATTTGATGCACCAGAATGAGGTGATAACTGGGTGGGGGAACCCTCTCAGAGGAGAAGGGAAAGGGGAATGGGGGAGGGACTCGTGAGGGGGATACTGGGTGCGGGGGCAGCATTTGGGATGTAAATAAATAAATAGAAAAATAATCTACTTGCCAGTTTGTAATGGGAGAAAAAAAATAAGGCTGCCACCCTCCCATGAATTTTAGTAATCAGAGGCCAATTAGTTTCAAATGCTTACTGCTCTGCTGTGCACACATATTCCTCTTACTGACTCATTCAACTTAGGTTTACTCACAAAACCCATCTATTTCTTATGCCTATGAATGTCACAAAACAATCTCTCATAAAAAGAAAAGTGTCATGCACCTACCTCAATCCCTGGTGGAATGTGTGTTGCAGCCTTGTACGTATTATCCCAGCAACCTGAGCAGGCGACAAAGGGGCTCTCATGTCAACATTTACAGGGAACTTATTGTGAGGCATCATAACATCATCATAAATGAATAAAATGCATAAATCATTCATTGGGTACCAGGGTGGCACAGAATAGTTATGTGCCCTTCATGAAATATTGTGCAGGCTCTGAAAATGCCTTAGACAGGTGACTGCCTCATTTCTCTCAGCCTGGTTCTGTCTCTGCAATGTATTGATGATAATGGTTGATTCCTCTGTCTCCCAAGAGATGCTGTAAGTCAGGATACATGGAATTGTTAATTATTTAGGTATATAGGGAATTCTGCACCCTTGTTAGTAGCAACCTACATGGTCCTCATCCTCCCGATACACTTTTGGTGCTCTGGTTTTCCTGTTATTACAACACCAGGGGATCTCTCTGTGTAGACCCCAGCTTTTTGAGCTGTGTGACAAACAAATAATTATCCTCTCAAGGTCACAGAGCAGGACCTGTAATTTTAATACTGGATGCTGAGTGCTTCTGGAGAGTAACTGACCTTTAAGGAAGGTGCTTCTGAGAACACCTGACACAGGCATGAAATGCTGAATCAGTAACGATTTAGAGCAGAAAAGAACTTAACCAAGTTAGACAACTTGTATTAGCTCTTGTGACTGAGACCATTAGGACCATTTTGGTTCAGTTCAGATAGAAATAATGAATGTGAAGAGAGAGTATCTGGAGACAAGTATTTCTATTTCTATCTTAAAGCCCATTTAGAAATGTCCCAGTGTGCCTTTGTAGCTTGATTTTGTCTCCACATAAATCCATATCAATTAGTCAATGAGGTTTTAGCCCTCATTGCATATTACAGGCACATGCTTGCTCTTGCACACCTGAACCTGGGCACAGACATACACAAGTATATTCTCTCTCTCTCTCTCTCTCTCTCTCTCTCTCTCTCTCTCTCTCTCTGAATACTGATATCCAGAGTTTGAAGAACAAAAAGGTCATTGGTTTTATTCCTGTTTATTTTTTGGTGTTGAGTGTGGAACCCAGGGCTTTGAGTCTGCTATTTACTCCACCATTAAAGAGAACACACAAATGCTAGGAATCTAAACTTTAAATCTTAAAACACCATCATTCCCCCGACTTTTAATTGTCTCTACGATGTGCTTCCAAAAAGGCTGAGAAAGAAAACACTAATGAGAAGTATAGAGTAGGACCCTAGGTTGGGAGCCTACAGTTGGGAGTGGTGAGGACTGTGGTAAAATCAGAAAGTACAACTGCTTTCGAATGAAAAACTCTGTCCTCTCAAACTGTCGCCACTTTACAGGTCTCAAACCATGTGTCTTCCAAGCACTTTGGCCAACTGCTTTTACCTCTAATCCAAGCCTTTCATTCAACAAATAAACTAAGTGAATTGCAGGCCATTTTAAATGCAATTCTTTCAATGGAGTCTCAGATCCTGATTCAAAACTCACTATTCTGTCCATTTCAGCATCTTTGAGTGGCCGGTGGAAATATACACCACCAACAAAAATCCAAATGAAGTATCAATACGTTTCACAAATAAATTCTATGCTTGACAGTGGTAGTAAACTCACTAACTCCTGACTATTTCTCTGAAAGATTAATAATCTGTTAAGTTATCCATGAAAATTAAATCCTGTAATTCATACACATGATCTTAGAACAGGAAGGATTTTCAAGAAACCATCTGGTCTATCCTTACTGCCTTCAGGCAAATGAACTATTACTGCCTCTTAAAACAAAGCAACAGAGGCTTTGAAAGAATAACAAATGCATCATGAGCAACAAAGAACTATGTTACTTTGCCTTCTGGGTTAAAATATAACTGAGAAAGAGACTTTCAGAGCAGAAGGCAGAATTATGTGTTAAAGTGCACAGCATAGAACATAGACAATGAAGATAAATCTAAATCCTGGAAGGGTCAATAAACACCCAAAAGAATGTTAGTCCTTCTTGAGTCTATTCTTATTTAGTACACAAGAATCCAAAGTGGCACATGTCTATAATCACAGCATGTAGGCAGGGGTATTGAGAGTTGGAGTCCATCCTGGGCTACACAGAAAGACTCTGTCTCAAAATAATTAAGTTTTCAGATTCTGTAGCATTTATGAAGGCCAAACATAGTTAAGAATTCATGAAAACATTCCTGACACAAAGTGCAAGCTGAGTAAACATATCTTATGGCACCATTACAAACTATTGAGGTCACTGCAGTATTCTTCAGGTCAGTGCAATCTATGTATGTGGAGCTCTATACTACATGGGAAGCTCTTCACGTTATCTAAATACCCTTCCTTGGCAAAGATCTACTACTCAATGTTATTCTTCATGTTTAAATATGCCATGACACTGTATGATTGCTTCCACGATAGAATTAACCAATCACTTGCCGGGCAGTGGTGGTGCACGCCTTTAATCCCAGCACTTGGGAGGCAGAGGCAGGCGGATTTCTGAGTTCGAGGTCAGTCCGATCTATAGAGTGAGTTCCAGGACAGCGAGGGCTACACAGAGAAACCCTGTCTGGAAAAACCAAAAAAAAAAAAAAAAAAAAAAAAAAAAACC
>JADRCH010000166.1:3178722-3241390 GCA_019843965.1 Rhynchomys soricoides | reverse complement strand
ATAAATAAATAAATAAAAATAAAATAAAAAAATAAAAATAAAAATAAAAATACAGAAAATAAAAATACTTGCATCTCTCCTATTCTGTGTCTAGGACTATGGGGAAAATCTAGTTAAAAATAGAAACTATGGGCACTTGGAGGACCTTAGATATTATGTGGCCCAAACTGCAGATTGTGCAAACTAGCAGAATAAAATCTAGCTATAGCTCAGACCCTCCCTTTGCAATATAGCTTTTCATCCTCTACAGGTCCAGCCAGCTCTCATGAGTAAGAAAAGTAAACACAACCTCAGGACCCCCTCAATTTGGAATACCAAAAGGAAGAGAAGACACCAAGGATGTACGAAGGCAAAGATGTGGCATACTATTGTTACAATCGTCATTTCTGATGGAATGCTCTTCTCTTCTTTCTATTAAATTGTTTTGGTTTCTTTCTTTTCCTAACTTAACTCCACAGCTCCAAGTCCCAGAAACGATGCAGAACACAGAAAAGAAAGGCAAAAATCTTTAGTCACAGGTCTCAGCACATGGTTGAAGACCAACCCAAGATGTAGTGTAGTCTAGACCAGTTCTGAAATGGACTTTCTGAGGTGATATGATTGAGAAAATGAACTTCTAATGTTATAACCTTTGTGTTCCGGGCTTGAGACTGCTCAGCAGTTAAGAGCACTGGCTGCTCTTCCAGAGGTCCTGAGTTCAATTCTCAGCAATCACATGGTGACTCACTACCATCTATAATGGGATATGATTCCCTCTTCTAGCATGCTGGTGTGCATGCAGATTGAGCACTCATATATATTAAATAAATAAATAAATACATATTTTTTTAAAAACAAGCATTTGGGCTCCTTAGCACAGACAGTATTTCCAGTCTAGATAGCTCAGCTTGGCCCTTGTGCTCTCTATAATAATATGCCCTTGATATCTGCAGCTTCTCCCATCTGCCCACTTAATGCCTCAGTAAGAGAGATAGATTCCTCAGATGGGGCCCAAACATCTGTTTGGGGTTACTTGAAGTTCACAGTAATGGAGACATTAAGAACTTAAAATTCCATGTGTGAGACAGATGTTTCCAGGAGGGTTTTCTAACATTATTTTCCTTAATTCTTGAACAACAACAACAAAAATCTAGTTTGTCATCAATGGAAACTAGGAAGTGTCAAGTTCATAAGCAACAGCCCTGAAATGGGATGAAGTTGAAGAGTATTTGTTTATCATTGGAACTGGAGACTCTTAGCTTGACCTCACATGTGCAATTTTCATTCTGTTGTTTGACTTACAATGTTGACTAGCCTTGTGCTCTCTGCCCATCATGCTTCAGCTCTCTAAAGTTGGACTTCCTGTCTGTCTGAGACTTCCCAGTCCCTTTTAACTCATTCATCTCTGGATGCCAACACGGCTGATGCATATACTTTGACTACTACTGGAAAGGGATCCCAGACCCTTTGACTCTCCACCCTAGAAGCTGTCTAAGTGCCTTCTATCTTTAATTGAGTCTTCTCTCATGGTTCTTTAAAATATATGTCATCCAGCTTAAGACCCATGTCATGAGAGGGAGCTCACCTCTCACACTGTTAGTGATATTCTGCTATACTTGCAGACAGAAGCCTAGATAGTTTACCCAACAACTGATGAAAACAGAAGCAGAGGCCCACAGCCAAAAATTAGATGGAGCTTGAGGAATTCAACAGAAGAGGAAGAAGGGTTGTAGGACCCAGGAGGGTCAAAGACACCACAAGAAAACCTATAGAATCAAATAGCCTGGGCCCAGAGGGGTTCACAGAGACTGATCCGCCAAACAGAGAGCCTGAATGGACTGACCTAGGCCCTCTGCACATATGTAACAGTTGTGTAGCTTGGTCTTCATGTGGACTCTTAACAGCAGGAGCAGGGGCTGTCCTTGACTCTGTTGCCTGCCTTTGGGACCCCTTACCCCTACTGGGCTGCCTCTTTTAGCCTCAATAGCAAATGTGCCAAGTCTCCCTGCAACTTGATATGCCAAGGCTGATTGTTATCCACCATGGGAGACCCCCTTTTTCTGAAGAGAAAGGGAGGATAAGTGAATGGGGGTGTGGTGGGAGGTGAAAGGGCAAGGGCTGGGAGGTGCTGTAAAGTAAATAAATGAATTAAATAAATAAAAAAATACATGCCATTTGGGGAGGTATTATAATTATGTTGTATTCTTCACTAGTAAAAATTATGAGCTAACTATTAAAGTGTAAGACCATGTTAGGGTACTGGGGAGATGGCTGTAGTATTAGCACAGGCACTGAAAGTCTAGGATTCACCTACCAAAATTAGCCATGGCAGTACACACTTGTAATTTTAGCACTGGGCAATACAGATATGAGGAGCCATGGGGCTCACTGGCCAGCTAGTCTAGCTGAATTGGTAAGCTAGACTACCAATTGGAGGACTGTCTCAAAAATAGTGTAGACAGATATTGAGTGACATCTCCAGCAGTGCTCCAGTTAGGCCACTCAGTGCTGCCATTAATAGCAGCCAGGGTCAGCTCTCCTGCTCTCATGCCCTCAAGGCCAGTTCATTGGCACCAATACCTCCAGAGCCAGCTCCACTCTGCTGTCCAGTCAAGGTGCAGAACCTACTCTGCAGAGGTATTTTAAATGTAGGCACTCCCTACGTTCTTGCAAATGCTTCAATGACATTCAAATTAAAGGCAACAGTAGTGAGTCATACTGTATACCTGATGGGAATTAAGTAGGAGGGGTAGGTTTTGTTTTTGCTTTTCTGCATTCAAATGTCCATGTTGCTTAAAATGTTAATATTTTTGGCAATTTTTCAGATAAATGTGTTTGAAAAAAAAGTCAAAAGCGAGCAAAGTGTGAAAGTACCAATGATGAGTGGATGATGCCCTCAGCCTGGGAAGACTTACTATTTCCCCAAGTGAGGCTAGAACACAGACTCAGGTGGATGATACTCGCACACTCAATACATGAACAATGTTAAGAGAAATATAAAACACAATACCACCACTTTCTCCCATTTGCTTAGCAAATCTGTCCACTAACTAGAATGCAGTCTCCCCTTAATAAACACAGGCAGGATGTAGGTCCTCTGCTGTCCAATACGGGGTGTAGCTAAACACAAAGTGGGGAATGCAGGTTCAAGCTGAGAAGACTTCAGAGAAAGGATGAGAAAAAGAGAACTTGGCATCACACATGTGTACATACCCCACCCATAGATAGAAGAGCAAGTGTAGATAAGATTTTCATATATGAGATTGATAAAGGAAAGGGTGTCCATACCCTGATGCTCAGGTCTGTACAAGTAGGTGACTTTGGCTTTCCATGTCACAGATGCTAAGGCACGAGACTGCTTCTATGAGCATGCAAGCCAAACTCATTTGGACATGCAAGGCTTACCCAAACAGTGTACACACACAAACACACACACACACACACCCCACACTACACTCATACCATACCCACCCATCCCCTTCACACACACACACACACACACACATATATATATATATATATATATATATATATATATATACATATACATACACATACACTTTGGTAGGGAGCCATGAAGACTAAAGAAGATACCTTCTCATAGGAGGATTTCAAAGAAGATACGAACTGAAGTCACAAGCATACAGAAAATACGGGCAGACACAGAACTCACCAGCAGCATAAGAAAAGTGAAGAATGCCATGCCTTACATTTGTCCCCAAGGCAAGTCTGATGGCTTTGGCTTAGGATAGCAACAAGGGGCATATCTGAAAAAGCCAAGGTCCCACTAACAGAAGGCTTGTCCAACTTCTAACTGGCATCCTACATCCCCAGGAGATCGACCCCCCTTCTCCTCCCTGCTGATGTGTATCCTCATTCCCCTCTGCTTGAGTTAGTTTGACTAGGTCACAGTTCTGTGAGCCTTCCCAAAACAGATGAAGTGTTGCTGGCTTGAGTTATGGAAGACACTGGCCATTCTCCCTGGTACTCCCTGTTTTACAATGTGTCCAATTTACAAGTATTAGAATGTCTTCCTTTGACCCTCAGTGGATCTTGATCTTACTTTAGGGTAAATAAATCATGTTTGAGACATCACACTGAACAAATTCAATTTGTCTTCGTGAAAAATAGCCCTTGGAAAACAGTCAGCATTGTATACTGATTAAGACTGTCCTCTGAGCCAGACTCTCTGCAAGCCCATCCTAGCTTTGTCATTCACCAGACTGTGTGACCTTGGCCTAGTGACTGTACTTCAAAACTCCACATTTTCATCTATTATACATGGATACCTCTTAGTGTTTTTATGAATATTACCAGAAAAGTATAAAGCAAATGCTATACATATTTTTATTAAATAGACATTCATGTATTACATGATTATCAAACCTATGATCCCCAGCCTGTATTTATGGTCAATTGAAAGATGCTCAGGGGAGCCATATACTAAAATCATATCAAATGACCAGATATTTAGCTTTGGTGCACTTTCTGTGCATGAACAAGAGGGAAATTTATAATTACTGAACACACTCTGAAAGCTGGCTCTATATTAGCCACTGAGATGAGACTAAAAGGTGAACAGAATATAATCTTTGTGCCAGAGAAGTTCCCAGGGTAAACGAAAGTCTGGAGTCAGATCAGAAGGTTTCATGACCCACCTTGATTCTACCATTTGTAAATGAGGGTGTCCGACCAAGAGACTCCCATAGTCTCCTTTTCATCTACCTTTACATTTGCTGGGCCAAGAGATCATGCTGCCTATCAATGACTCCTACACCTTTTCAGCTTTGCTACTTAATAAGCATGGTGCTCAGTGACAGTGTAGAATAGATGATCAATACTGTGCTATTTGGAAGGTCTTCAAGGCTACCATCTTAGGAATTGGCTTATAAAATGTGTTGGTTGAAGCAAGAGTCTTCTACAGAGTGACACTTCACATACCAAGGCAAAGAACAAAATACAGAATTGACAAGTTCAAGCAGATATATACCTTGGAAGGTACAGGGGCTAAACCACTTAGTCCCACTTTCAGTTCAAAAAAGAAAGGTCATATCAAGTCTGAACCAGTCATCAATCCCTGACTTCCAGGGTGGGGCTTTCTGCACTGCTCCTTAGTACATCGAACCCATAACAGACCAGGAAGCTGCAATCAATTAGTTTGGGTTCAAATCACTAGTGTGCCATCTCAATCCATGTTATTGAATCTCAATCTCTCTCTCTCTCTCTCTCTAAGTTTATAATAGTCTATGTTCTAGTTTGCTGTCTATTGCTGTGATAAATACCATTATCGAAAGCAATTGAGGAAAGGCAGCCTTGTTGTTGTTGTTTGTGGTTTTGTTTATTTGTTTTGTTTTGTTTTAATTTACACTTTCACCTCATAGCCCGTCAGCTGTGGAAGTCATGGCAGGAACTAAGTGGCCACAGAGTAACACTGCTTACTGGTTTTCTCTCAGTAGCTTGTTCATCACCAGGACCACCAATTATCCATGGTGGGCTGGACCTCCCACATCAGTCATGAATCAAGAAAATCACCCTGTAGGCTTGCCTACAATTCAGTTGGGGCAATTCAGTAGAGGCAATTTTTCAATTGAAGTTCCTTCTTTCCACATAACCCTAACTTGTGCCAAGTTGAAAAAAAAAAAAAAAAAAAACCTAAGACAGTGTAACATGTATTAGTTATAGGTTATAAGTTAGGTTCTATTTGCCAATAGCAATAGTAGCAATATAAATGGAGGTTGTGTCTTAGTCAGGGTTTCTATTCCTGCACAAACATCATGATCATGAAGCAAGTTGGGGAGGAAAGGGTTTATTCAGCTTATTCTTCCACATTGCTGTTCATCAATAATGGAAGTCAGGACTGGAACTCAAGCAGGTCAGGAAGCAGGAGCTGAGGCAGAGGCCATAAAGGGATGTTACTTAATGGCTTCCCTCTCCTGGCTTGCTTAGCTGGCTTTCTTATAGAGCCCACAGATGCTACCACCCAAAAGGGGCCCTCCCCCCTTGATCATTAATTGAGAAAATGCCTTACAGTTGGATTTCATGGAGGCATTTTCTCAACTGAAACTTCTTTCTCTGTGATAACACCAGCTTGTGTCAAGTTGACACACAAAACCAGTCAGTACAGGTTGCAAAAGCCCATGATGATGAAATCAAACACGTATATAAAGTGTATCTCTGTCAGGCTATATCCTAAACAGCACCTCCACCATCTCCTCAAATAGTCACAACAATTCTGTGAGGAGTGTCCTGCTGTGACCTCTGGGAAATGGCAGTGCAGAGATTTTGTGGAATTTCTGAAAGATCACATGGTCAACAGTAGAAGCATGAAATATAATTAGAATGTCTCCAGAGCCTGAGACCTCAACAACTACACTATTGTGTGGAGCCACTTGTGACATTCTGTTGTTGGCATTGAGCTGTCCCTTTTGTCAGCATCTGATGATGGATATTGAGGCTGAACACCCCTTTTGCACTCACTGGCTACAATCTTTCACTGAGTCACTTAACTTCTCTTAAGTGTGGGTTCTCTTTTATTACAAAGGATTAAACTATTTTATTTATACAATTCTTTTGGAAACTGACCAAAAGTTTTAAGTGTTTTGAACAGTGCCTAGCAGAGAGTAGACACTAGATACCTAAGTTTTCTTATATAGCACAGTGTGCTCAATGAAGAGAAGCTGATTTCTTGGTATATTAATATTGGAAAATCATATACTATCCAATGTAAAGGAAACTGAGAATTGTAGCCAGACTCTCTTAACCAGTCATGGGCATTGTGATATTTTGCCACAAGTAGGGGAAAGCAAAATTATTTATCTTTAGATTTACTTCAAAATAAAGAAAGTTCATTTGTAAATCCACATTGCTATAGCAACAGCCCTTCCACAGATTTTGCATCCTTAGGAATGGAGCAAAACACAACTCTGATACCAAAGCAAACAAACATCCATAGTCTGCAATATTATATAAATTTCCAAGTCCTCAAAAATGACACCAAACTCTTATTTTGTTGTATTCTGGGGGGTTGATTATAATGTAAGCCTTCTCGAACCCCCAATTTTTGAACAATTCAAGCATATAAAACAACTACTCTTTTCGATTGATAATATGTTTAAAAGCCCTGCATAAAGTGATGCTCTGTCACCTCATTGATTCTGTTTGCTCTCCCAACTCATACTCTCCAGTAGATTATTGATTAACACCTAGTTCCAATTTTGCAAGATCTTCATTGTAACTAAACTATTATTTGAGCCATAGAATTATTATTCTAAGAGACCATATTTTATGCTGTGACTAATGGATAAAATACGCTTTTAACTTGCAGGGCAAGAACAATTTTCTAATACTTGAGTTCTATTTGCTCAAACGCATTACTACTGTAAAGCACCAATTACGAGTAATAATGGCATTATTCTTACTACAATAAGTACTTGGTATGGTAAAGCTTTAAGGACTCTGAAGTCTAGCATTCAATTTAGTTAACTACAGGAAATAGTTGATTTCATAGAGATTATTACCTTAATGTCATACTGCTCTCCAAGCTCACATCTGCCCATGATATGTGATGTCTTATATATATTTGCATCTACTTCTTTGAATCTTGTCAAAAGAAGCTGAGTTTGCAAGCCATATTTGCTTAATACTGAAGTTTTTTAATTTTTAGGCAAATAGGTTCATATTTGCTAAAAATGCAACCCCTAAAGTTTGAGCTCCTATTTTTCACCTCAGTCCCTAAATCTCTCCCATTTTAGAGCTGGGTATAAGAATAGATTTTTAAGAAATCACAAAAATAGGGGAATAGAGATGTTCACATCCATCAGCAAAGGAGGGGTCAGTGATGTTCCACTGGAGAAGTCAAAAGTCTACCATGCTTTCAGAGTCTGTCCATCTCATTTTCCCATTGGCAATAAACAGAAATCCTTCCAAATTGTCTTTTTACCCCATTCCTAACATATCAATCAATAGTCAAGTTTTATAAAGTCTACTGTTTAAATGTCTGAGTTATTGCTCTCTGTTATGCCTAAGTGCTTGCTTTAATACTGTACTATAGAAGTTGTTTAAGTTTATAAAGTTTTAAAAAGATTTATTTTATTTATATGACATTGTAGTTGTCTTCAGACACACCAGAAGAGGGCATCAGATCTCAATACAGATGGTTGTGAGCCACCATGTGGGTGATGGGAATTGAAGTCAGGACCTCTGGAAGAACAGTCTGTACTCTTAACTGCTGAGCTATCTCTCCAGCCCCAGTTTATACCCTTTTAAATGTTAAATTTAAGAACACTGTGGAATAGTCATATCAATAAATGTCAGTTGCAATTACCTGGACTTAAAATATCATGGGGTGAAGACAGCATCTCCCACAGAAATTTCTAGAAACATTCTCCATTTTGTCCCATCCTCACTTGCAAGCACTAGATAAAATCTTATTGTGCCCCTTTTTTTTACTGAAATATTTACATGAACTTTGTATGATCATAACACCAACATCCAAATTTTATGTATTCAGTGCCATCTACAAATGCATCATAATGTGTTCTAACACTCTAGAATAATGACCTGGGACCTAAAGCAGCCACATGGAAATTGACCAATGCTTTGTTCCAAAGTTGATGTTGGAATACAGGAAACTATTTTATGTTCTATAAAGTACCTGAAATATCTTCAAGACAGAGTTATGAAACATTAGGGCTACGTTTGGTTGTATGTTTCCAAACTTTAACTCTGGGTATTAAAGAATGAGCCATTCTTAAGCCTGAACTTGGTTTACAGACATCACATTTAACTTAAGTTTCAGTGAGCTCCACCATGAGTAATGGACAAAGGCACACAGAGATATTATGCATAAAAATCTCGGCTTGTTTGGGAAATACATGCAAGCTTTTATCTTCTGGGGAGGCAAATATAACATGAGATACTAAGGCAGTGGGAAAGCATCAGAATGCATTACTTTCAGGTTACAAAAACAGAGGGAAAAACCACACCAACCAGAAGATACAGCCTGAGTAAACCAAGTACAAAAATGCATTTTATGATTTAAAACACCCCAAATATTCATGTTCCCATTTGGGATTTTCACAGGAAAACTTCTCTGTTCACTTATGACTCTATTTCTTTATCAATAAGGAGTTGTTTTATTGCCTGCCCATTAACTTTTGACATCAGAATGAGAAAATGTATTCCCTGGGCAGCAGATTAGCATCTGTGACCTCCTCATTAGTAAGTTAATTATATTGATTCTACAGACCCAAATCACTAAATTAAAGAGTTCAGAGTACACACATGTTATGTTTGTAACAGTATTCTCTTCACTTGAATTCCAACAAGTCAATGACTGATCTAAATAACTCCCTGAGCACCAGAAGCAAGAGTTTTTGTGAAAATGCATATCTCTAAATAACTAACAAAGCAAGGAGATATAGCTGGTTTCATCTCATTTCCATCTTACCTATGCAATAGCAGAAAAGATTTCCCACCCCAAACTGGAGATTGTCAGTGAATCACAGTGTAGTTCACTGACAAATTACAAGCAGGTGTAATTTGACTACTAACATTCTTAGATGATTCATGAAGCTCAGCTATACTCGTACATTTTAACTCTTGCCTGATGAAATGATTCAGAATTGCTTCTAAAATTCCTGAGAATAAATTTCATTTCATCCTTTACTTTTCTCTGATTTACTTGCTCAAGGTGGATAAAGACTATAGAATACAGAAACATGATGATGGTCAAAGGCCTATAAGATACTTTAAGTGAAAAGGAATGACTTTAAATTTGGATTCTTAGTCTCAGAAGAACTGATAGTAGACAGAAGCTGGTATTCATATTCAACTTGAACTCAAATGGCAGGTCACAGGACAACACTTTCCCACATTCATTTGCTGTCTTGCTCCATGCTTCTTTCTCTTCCAACGAGAGCTAACACATCTATATGGTTTTACTTACAATTGTGAAGTTCATGACCTTGAGAATCCAGATGGTCATGGCCAAGTTCACCAGTATTAAAATCATGAGGAGCAGGACAAAGAAATACAGGCATCTTTTCCTCCAGCCGTAAATCCCCACTTTGTATATGTGTGGCCCCTCAGAGCTGGGCATGGTGCTCCTGTGATGTGAGTACTGTTCTTGAGGCATCTGAAAGGAAGCAGGTACAGAGAACCACTCACATTAAAACCTCTCAAAGAGGAAAGAAAATAGCAGGGAGGATCAATTGATGAAGGGCTATGGCTGGTTGCTAGCTGTACATCTCTGCCTTCTGACAACTCCAAGTCTGTTTCCCTTGGACAAAACCTACTCTCCTGGGTGTTCACTTCAGTCCCTTTATTTGATGCAACCTTATTTCTTGATGAGTGTGAAGATATTCATGTGCATCTTTGAAGGAAAGCATGCCCTGGAAGCTGTTTTCTAAAGGAACCCTTAGACTCCCAACTGTGTTTTGAAGGTGATATCCAGAGGGCTCTCAAAGTCCTAATACGCAAGGTGGTATTAGTCTGAGCAAACAAATTAACCTTGACACTGCATGTGGGTAGCATAAAAATAACTAACCAAGCAATTTACTTTGAGAGTTAAAAACAAAATGTCTCAGACACAACAATTTTGCCTTCTCCCTATGGAGTTAGAAAAAGTCTTGTGGACACAACTTTGGCTGACTGCTGAACCTTCACCAAGAATAGTGAAAACATCTGTGTCTATTGTGTGTTAATTCCCACTGCACTGGGAATCTCCAGTCAAGGACTAACTCTGCACTATTAGATGATGTTAGTTTTATCATACAACTCCCAATAACTCTCTTATACATTACAGATGTATTGTAGAGGATAGGGACACAACATGGTCATCCCTCACTGGCTCTTTTATGCATGAAGATCAGTCAGAAGGAGAAAAACTGTCCTGGAAGCCCGAAGGAGATGAGACCTTTATTTTCTATTCAACCATTCGATGAAATAAGACAATGATCATGCAATCTTGGAGTCATATATGTAAGGCCCTTTGATTTCCAGCTGCTAGTTTCTGAAATATCTGAGTGAGGCTTTGAGAAATTAACCTCTGTATATGACCATAAGGCTTTTGGCACAGAAAGGAGATGAGTTATGTAAGAATCTTGGCATATAGTTTCTGCAGGTCTGATCAGTAGGATGCTCTGAGGCAAACAGAGAGAAACTCACTGTATTACCTATCACCTTACTTCAGATGCTTCCCTGTGAGTCACCACAACTAAGAGTGTCACTATTCATTTAAGTATGAAATGATCACTGGTTGGAAAGATGTGCTCAATAAATGTAAGAGGGTTGAAATAGAGATATCAAGAATTTTTTAAATACATAGTTATAAATTGACAGAATACAATGATTACATTGAAGAGCAACTCTGTTATAGATGTATACATCAAAATCAGCAGTGTTATTTTTAAAGGCACCTACAATCTGTTTAATCAAGTAACAATCACAGATTTCACACCCAGTAACTAGCAATAGCATTGCCTATCCCATTACCATATAGGTAGATAAGCCTGAATTCTATTGGTCTGTAATGCCATCACTCGACCACAACTAAGTACCAAAATCCAAAAGAAAGCCAACAATTATAATTACTGATCTCCAATGATAGAATCTGGGGTTCAGAGAGATGATTGGAAAAAGATGCTTAGTGAATTCTAAATATTGGAAAGCATCTGAAAACATAGCTTCCCTGTTAAAACTTTTGAAAGTATAACTGTTTTCAGGTAAAATCTTGTTACTATCATGTTAAATATCAAGAAAGTCGAGTTCTTTGGAATATCTCCAAAGAACCCTTGGGGTCCCAAGAAGCAGTGATTTTTGCCCAACACCATTATTGACTTGTGGAGATTTCCCGGTCAAATCATAAGGTTTGAATTCAGATCCTTTGATGCATAGCATAATAGCTATCTCTCAGTGACACTGGGCCTAGCATTCCCACCACATTCCAACTCTTCACTCTCCAAGTTTGTAAAATGAACCAAGAGCAGAGAAGGCAGGGAGGAAATTCCTGGGACTGATTATAGTGGAAGACCTTACCAGGCAAATGTAGCTCATATCAATAACGCCATACCAGTTGGGGAACCCATGTGGGCTGAGGATTTTATATTCATTCTCTCATTACCAATCTAAATATGTTGATTTGCTAAAAAAAAAAAAAAACAAATAGGGGATACAATCTCAAATCTGTCTTCTGGTTCCTTCTTAGAAAAAGAATTGTTGTCCAATGAATGAAATTGAAGTTTTAAGACCTCACTGGGACAGACTTCTTTTGAACAACCTGAAAGAGGGCCCAGGGATATGAGAACAAAGTCAAAAATCCTATGGAGCTGAATGTAAAGGATGCTCCCGCTGTATTAGACACTGTCTTTCTCTACTCTGGTTTCCCTTCACAATGGGACTTTGGAGAACTTGTAGGTACCTTGGGGATTCAATTAGGAGGAAACTGAACCAAGTGTTCATGCAGCTGGGATGGTGTGGAATATATTTACGTGGCCTGTAGTATCCATACGGGTCCGTCACTGATGGCTCTCCTGCTGGTGGAATGTGTTTCGGGAACATTACTGTCAACCCATGGCACCCACTCACTAAACACAGGGACATGACAGTATTGAATCAAGAGGACACACTGTGGGTAAGTGTGACCCATAGTGGGGAGCGCCATAAATACATGGAGAGTAAAGAAGAGGTATACCGGAAGCAAAAGCACAGTTTCACATGTGTAAACACGTAAACCTACAGTTCAGTTTTCGTGGTCACCTAGTTCAAACAGAAATACTGTACTTTCAGAAAAATACTCACACATAATTACACTCCTCTTACCTTTTGGTTTATATGCGAAATATAGAAGTAATTAGAATACTTGCATGTATACATTATATACAATGGATATATTCTTATGTAGAATTGTAAGTTTATATATGATAACCATCAATAATTAAAATTTTCTGTTTAAACTGTCATGGGAGACAATTATCTTTGTATTGTCTGCACACAAAATTAGAGTGGGAAACAGATGTCAAATAAAAAGATAATGGAAAGCAGTGTAATCCCCCAAAATATTGATGTAAGGCAGTTGAATTTTAATATTATTCTAGCTTTTACAATATTACCTTTTAAAAGTTAATGATTTAATTTCCTTTCTCATTCTAAATACATAAATTTTTAACCTAAGTTTGTTTCAAGATTTTGTTTGGTTTTTTTTTTTTCAAGAATCACCTAACCTGTGTATTTAAGCCTCTACACTCACAAATCTAAAGTCTTTCCACAGCTCCATTCCTAAAGAACCCCACACATAGCAGGGCCTGGGGCAGCCCTACAGACAAAGTTGTCCCCATGGGCCCAGGGAAAAGACAATATAACGGTCCTACTGGATGAAGTTTCTATGTTTGAGGAAGCCTAAGAATGCCCCAGAGAGATGGATTAAAGACAGATTATTTGGCTTCATACCAAGATATTCTAATTTAGGCATGCTAGGGTGTCTCATGAATTTGTATTTTTAGAAAGCCTCAAACTAAATGTGACACATGAACCCTAGGGAGCATGCTCTGAAACATAAAACAAGGCTGGACATAGAAATTTGACACAGGCTTGTGCTGTCCTACTGCGTCTCTCTGGGTCACCATCTTCCTGTCTCCTCCTTCACTGTGCTGCATGCCTTTGAGGCACTCCTTCCATGAAGCTTTTCTTTCCAGCACCATATTCCAGAATTTTATTTCATTTTAAAATGTTTTTTATTGCTATTTCAAATCAATTAACTGTTAAGACAACAATTAACTTTATAACAACTTTACTGGGGCCTAACTACTCACTAGATCATCTCCTATGCAATTTTTTATATAAAAATAAAGACCTAGCAAAGTAGCCACTGTTATTGGGTTATTATTACTAGAGGTTATTATTTAACAGAACAGAAACAAGAAACAGAGTTAATGGAAACAAGAGATAAAAGTCTGAGCAGCAGTAAATTTAATCCTAAGTTCTTCCTAGACTCTGGTGTTTTCTATTGGTTTTCCTATTCTCATTAATGCTCAGGCTTTTTCTATTATTGGTTAGCTGTGACAATTCTATCTACTGAAATGGTCTATTAGAAACATCCATCTTCAAACTGCACTGGACTTTCCTCACTGCTCATTTTCCCTGGACCTTCTGAAGTTTTGTGGGTTGCCGATTGTCTTTCTTGTCTGGTATGCATGGATGTTGTTTTGTCTTGTTTTGCTTTACATTCATGAGACTGTGGCCTCAGAGTTTAGTCTCTTTGTCTCATTAATGTATTTTCCAGAGCTCCACTTTTTTTCAAGATCATGTTATGATTCAAAGCTCAGTTTCTTCTTAGAGATGAGTACTGGTTGTCGTCCATTCATGTTGTACCTCTATGAAGATAAAATTCAGCTTCATCTGCTAATTCCAGTTTAGGACTAAGAAAATCATTTTATGACTGGCCATAAAATAACTCTTATCAAGATATGATGTCTGAGCTTGGACTCAAAGGATAATAAGGGAAATGTACAAGTAGGACTCAAAACCATCCTAGGTAGTGGGAGAGGGGCCCAGACAGTACTCTGATGCACAGGCAGCCACAGGTCTGGCTTGAGGTGGTTAAAGCAGGAATGGGCTTGAGATAGGGTTAAAAGAGTGGCTAAAGACAGGAGGCTGGGCTCTGGAGACCCTAATGAGAAGTTTTGATCTATTGAAAAGGCAATGAAACACCACAGCAGTATATGAGATCAAAATTAACCCATAAACTTGCAAAGTATACAGCAATATCCAGACCATGATAGTGGTTAACTATATTTATTGCATGCTGGTGATTAACAACTTTTTCTCAGTCTTCAATAGCAATCACACATTCGATAACTGTACAGGTGTGAAGAGTTTGGGGAAACAAATCATATCCAGCTAAATATGCATCCTAGTATATTTTCTTACATAGATGAGGAAAGGAGTAAGTTCCTTCAAATAACAGTGTATTCTAGACATACTAGGACCATTGTTCTCATGAACTTGCTGTAACTGTCTTTACAAGACTTTATAAGACCTGTACAGCAACATTCCTGCATGGAAATGGAGGGGCTCATGAGCCTCTATCTCTAGCTGAGGAGATATTGACAGATCATAGCTAGGAGAGGTAGTCACTTGTTTGTTTGTTTGGTTGGTTGGTTGGTTTTTGTCTTTTCAAGATAGGATGTTTCTGTATAGCTTTGGCTGTCTTAGAACTCACTATGTAGACTAGGGTAGGCTGGTCTTGAACTCATAGATATCCAGCTGCCTCCCAAGTGCTGGGATTAAAGATGTTCACTACCACTGACTGGCTCAAAAACTCAGTTTTCTTAAAGGTATAAGTTTTAGCTCACCAACACTCCAGTGGATAGCCCCACATATACACATAAATGGGCAGCATATACTGGGCTCAGTGGGTTATTACAAAGAGGAGAATGAAGTTGGATGGTGGTGTGTGAGGTGGATATTGGAGGAGTAAGGAGAGACGTATGGATTGATTATGACCAGAATACATTGTATGTATGATATTTAAAAAAAAATCATAAAGGCTGTATTAATTTCCATTAGTATTCAAATTTTTTCTTTATACTGTTTTGTAGAATGTTTTAACATTATGCATATTTCTGAATATAGACTCACCTCTTCTTGGTATTTAAAACCCTCTTGATCTCCAATAGCATCACAAATGTGTAATATAGCAGGTCTTTTCAATAAATGAAGACATGAAAGTCATAGCTATGTTCTGTAGAGCTTACCCTCTAACTTAAGCCAACAAGCAGCCCTCAGAGGACAGGAGACAAAAACATGCACAGCCTTGTGCTTTCCTCATACTAGTACCACGAAGGCTTCCATCGGAAGCATCACTCCACACTCCACGAGGCTATTTATAATGTTCACCAGTTTACAGAAAGTACAGCTGACTGACATATAATCTTTGTCATATATAAAGTGCAATCGGATTTTATTTTCCAGGGGATGAATACAGCAAAGTGTGTTTTATTTTGAGATGGGCATAAGTAGTCAGTGGTTAAGATCATAACCACCCATAATCTCAGACTAGGTGGTTGAATACATGAAGAACTCAAAAGGCTAAATTTAAATAGATGCAAATAACCTGTATCAACCAATGGGCCAATGAAAAAAACTGATGGTTCTCAAAAGTAAAGTACAACTGACCATTAAATATGTAAAATTGTTTTCAATAGCTATACACATCAGGAAAATAAAAAGCCAAAAACTACATTGAGATTCCACCTCATCCCAGTCAGAATGGTTATCATTGCAAACAAGTAACAACAAATGTTCATGGGGATGTGTGTGGGGCAGTGATCTGTCAGGCAGTCTGGCATCCGCTGACTTTTGAGCACAGGCTGAAAACTCTGGGATACCCAGTGGAGTAATTCGCAAGGGACCGGAAAACGTTTTTGCCAAAGCTCCTGGAAGGTTTTTTGGCTCCAGCCATGGTCACATATCACACCCTGGTAGAGGCGTGGTCACACAGCCCCAAGCTGTCCCCATGTTAGTGAGACACCTAGAGGTTTAGCCACACCCCTTCCCAGTTACTATATCTGCCCTGACACTCTGGGAGAGGCGGGAGGTACAGTTTCATCCATGCCACTTTCCATATGATGAAAATAAATGTCTTAGAATTATGGACTGTCTCTTCATCTGGACCAGCTGTGGGAAGCTATGGATCTGGCCCTCGATTAATGAGCTGCAGCTAATCTCTTGACGTAGGAACTCCAGCTCTCCTAGATGGTACCCATTCACCCAAGCCTAAGCAGCTCGCCTGGCGCCCAAAACTGCCGAGGGGATCCCGGCAGGAACCCCAGCTGCACTCCAGCTAACCCTTCTGCGGCACCCTGCAGCGACTGTGGTGCCCCAGGCTAGAGAACCCACAGAGACAGCTGCCGCTTGATCCCTGGGAATTGCCCCCTCCCCCACCCAGGGGCAGGGCCCACAGAGGCTTCCCACAGCCCCCCCCAACCTGCCTGTCGGACTGTGGGGGAAGATGCATGGCTGCTTTCCACGTGTCTCCTGTCCCACCCAGAGCCACAGCACCCCAGGACAGGCACGTGGGGCTTCATTCCACAGCGCCAGGCTTGTTCCCAACAGATGTGGGCAAATGGAACACTTACACATGGCAGCTGGGGATGTGATTTTGTCTAGCCACTGTGGAAATCAGTATAGAGGGTTCAAAAAAAAAAAAACAAAAAAACTAAAAATAGACTTATCATCTTAATTTCTAGTTGTGCAAAGGACCCTAGGTCAGCCGACCACAGAGATCCCTGCACATTCACAGAGCCAAGTTTCAGAATCAGCCTAAGTATTGCTCAACAGTAAATGGATAAATATAAGGACTAGTTAGAGTCTGGGCCAACCTTAGCACTTAGACACCGTAGCTGTTGTTCCTTTACATAAGAAAGCTACAGAGCTTCATGGCAATGTGTGTACTTCTGTAATAAGACTGAGCATCCCTACAAACATAGGTATTATGGACAGGAGCTTGGTAATGTTACTGATGATACTCCTTCCTAAATACAGTTAGTATCGAGGAATTCCTTAGGAAAATCCTCTATTGTCCATCTCACATTTCATTGCTATAGATAGAGGAACACTGGATTGTTTTAGGCAAAACTACACAGCTGGTAAGCTTGGTGGGCTGACGTATGATGGTTTGTAATTGCCAGAAGCCACAAGTTTCTGTTAACATTTTAGTTCCAACAACGTTCTTTTTAATAAGAATAAAATTCTTTCTAAGTGTAAGTGTAATGTACTTACAAGATCTGCCTGATAATTTGCAGTGTAAGAATACACCAAGCTTTGGGAAATGATGTTTAAAAAAAAAAACAAAATAAAATTTAGAGGCATATTAATGTAGTCAAGGTTCCTAGTCACTGTGTTTAATTTTTCTTTTTTTCTTTTTTAATGATCATGTAAAATGTGATGGGCCTCTGTTAGCTCTACTAACCAGGGATGGTTCACAGCAAAGGCATTGGCTGGCAGTTCACTTGGTAATGGTGTTTGACTCTGCTGACCATTTCACATCATGGTATCTTGTTCCATAAGGTGGGGTATAGATGTATGCGAGGGGATATGCTCAAAATATAATATATACTTAGATATAATCCTGGTTTTGGACATACTGGAGATTGAACCTAGGGTATCACGCATGTGAGGAAAGCACTCTACCGCTCATCTACAGCCATAGCATCTTGAAAGATAAAAATAAAAAAAATAAGTATGAGATGAGTACAGTTATCCATTCATCTACGTACTATGCATTGAGAAAAATTGAGGAATAACACAGACTTTGCCTTTAAGGATACCCCTGTTTTTTTTCATACAGAGAAACAAAGCAAAGCCAAAAGCAAACCAAACTTCTAACTACCCCATGTGCCAGTTACTACAGGTTGATTCTGGAATACATCGGTCTTCACAAGGATGAGAGCAGCTCCATCTGCGCTTTTATCAACCCCCTACATCAATGAGAGAGGCTGACAGCAAACACTCTAGCAGTTGAAACTTCAGAATTAGAATTTGCTTGCCAGGAAGAAAACACAGAGGATCCCATCAAAGAAAACAGAGCCAATCGACCCACTGTGGTCTCAGAAAGCCAGTCTTGACAAGGTGAGAACAGGGAAGAAGCAGGTTTTCGAAGGAGTCACAGCAATCCTCATGGTGCTGGACACCATGGTTATACATCCACAACTTGAGTGAGCCCAGAAAAGAGAAAGAATGGAGTCTATAGAGAATGGATAGATGCCAGTACATGGACTGCACACCTTTACCAGAACTAGGGTCAATTGCAGAATGACAAGCCCCTGTATTTTCTGATTATCTTAGCACATGCTGCACAGCCTTCCATTAGCCATGATAATTTTGAGCTTTCTGAATTTAAACTACTTGTTGTGAAGGGTTGCTTTTCATTCAGCCATATTAACATTAGTCCTGGATTATTAGTACCTGGCACAACTTTAGACAACTTTAACAAACTTGTTACTTTGAGATCTGATGTAACAATCAACTTCTCTTTTCCCTCACAAAATTCATCCAGGAAAGTCAATGACTGTTCACAGCCTAAGAACAACATTGTCTTTAAAAATGAATATTTGGATTGATTTTTAAAGTCAGGAATCCTATAATTTAGCTTCCAGATATTTGGAATATATAAATCATAAACAACTTTAATTGAAAATTAGATAGATGTGTGTGTTTAAAGGGACAGACATTTAAGAAAATCCCATCTCACTTTTAGCCTTTTTCCCTTGGGGCAACCACTTTACTAGACTTAGAAAAATAATTCCAGAAATGATCAATACATATAAAGCCCATGTTCAATATATTTGTTCAGAGCACACACACATTTCAATTTGCCTTTTTAAAGTAGGAAGAGCTAATTTCACAGATTGTTCTAAATTTAAGTTGTCCTATTTAACCAAGCAACAGAAAACATACAGGAATTTATTTATTTACTTACTTTCTTAATTCAAAATTAAGATTTTTTTGAGTCAGAGTTCCAAGATAATCTAGGCTATCCTTGAAAACTCTGTGTAAGCAAGACTTGTCTTTGATATCCTGATCCTCCTGCCTCTGCCTCCTAAAAGCTGCAATTAGAAACACAATCACTACATTTATTTTTTCTTTTTTTTTTTTTAGAAAAGCTATACAATTTAAAATTGTATGGCCACATTATACATTCCTTAGATATGAAAACTGAAGCTATTTTGTATGTTTTGTTTTCTACCCTCCTGCATTTACTGAAACCAGTACATGAGAGTTTTTACACTACGCAGACACCAGGCAACAAGACTGACTCTGTAACTCTCTTATAGAACTTATAGATTTGCTGAGAAAACAAAGAAATACTAATCATTAATACTGATCATCGACTTAATCCAATTGAAAAAACCTTAGCAGATGTGTACAAAATAGTTGAGGTGTTATCTGTGGAAGCTCTTTTCTGAAATAAGATGATGCCCCACCCTCAATGTGGGCAGCACCACCCTAGCCACTGGAGATGGGGAAACAGCATTCTCTCTCCGCTTCCCAATTTTCACGTTGTTCTTTGTCACATCCTCCTGCCATCGTGATAGGAACCTCTGAAATCTTTAACCCAAATAAATCTTTGCTGCTTTACCTTCGGCCTGGAATTCCATCTCTGCAACTGAAAGTCTGATATGCAAATAAACATGTAACTTCACGTCCATATCCTTTGCAATCAATGTTACAAAGAAAAAAAGTGAAGCAGAGGCAGAAGGATGATGGCTGCGGCTCTGCTGGTGTTGGAGGATTCCTCTGGGGAAAGTGCTCCGTAATGGGGAGATGGGAGAAGGAGAAGCATAAGGACGCATAAGCAGAAGCACCTGTGGAGAAAAGAGACCCCGCAGCAGGTGTAGCGGGAGACCTTGGGGAGGGAGTTCATTTGGCACGTGTGTGAAGGGTGTTTTCTAGAGCATTGAAGGCCAGCGAGAAATTGAAAACAAGTGTGGATTCATATTGCTAAGAGGGTATGCTAAGAGCTGTAGCCAGACCTTAGCTATGATACCGATTGCAGCAGTAAATCATCACTGCAGACGCAAGATGTCAGGATGAGATGACCACATTGCTCTAGGCAGGTGGCTGTCACAAACAAGAATGGAGGCTTGAATTCAAGCCCGTGACTACCGATATCTTCTGGGGAGACGCGATCGGGTCTAGACCTGGAAAAATATAGAAGGGAGGGACAAGGCAATCTCCCAATGTGGAGACTATTGGAAAAGTACAGCTATCAGACCCCTCTGACGACTGGGGCAGGACATGGGAGAGCTCAGGAGCCCAAGAGCAGGTAAAGGTTCTGGTAAAACAGCAAGGGAAACGAGAAAGCCATTTCTTATTGGAAAAGAGTGAGGACTCAGAGGCTCAAGGGCAGGAAATACATGTCTTATACGGGGACAGAAGACAGAGCAAGTAGTTACATAAATGTTAAAATGAGCATAGACTCCAAAATGCTGGTGTCACAGAAGCACTTGGAAACAGCTCTGGAATTTAGGAGCTGAGTCCATACATACAAATAGGTAAGTTTCTAGCATATAAATATTAAGTAGTGAGAGCATATAATTTGCATGGAAGTATAAAATACTTTCTTCTAATGAACTAGAAGATAGTTCAGTATCATTACGATCATTAATGCTCACCATTCAAGAGAGAGAGGAAGTGTGAGATGCCACTGAAGTTGCTTCAGACAGAAAGGTATCTGTGATACACATGTGCACATTCATGCTAATCAGTATCAGGCATACGAAAGTGTCTATTCCCAACAATTTCTGGGAGGTGAAAAGTCTCAAAGCCATTTCATCAATAAAGAATCAAGGGACCCAAGGAATGCAAGGATATTCTCAAGAACTCCTAAGCAGGATTTAGGTTTAGGGACTCAGCCCATCTTTTCTTTTTATTACATAAAGAGTGAAGCAAAGACCTCGCTTTCTCTGAATACAAAACAAGGCACTTAGAATTACCACAGAGGTTTGTGGTATGAATTTACAAGTTCCTAAGCACTGCCACTGCCTGCCAAGTTCAAGTTTTTCTTCAGGTCCTCCTGTCACAGTCTTCTGGGCATTTAGACTACATCAATGACCAAACAAAAAGCCCCCCTCCCTGGTGTCTGACAGGTAAGAAGTAGTGATGAAGGAGACTGATATCCAACATAAAAGCACATGTATATTTTATTTATAATAGGGGATGAATGCCTTGAAGGCATCATCAAAGGATAGGGTGGCCTCACGAATGCTGTATTTGAACAAGGATTTTAAAGACTCTCTAGAATTGATGGAGATTTGGTTTTATAAAGATATCAGACTTCATATAAATGTGGTACTTGATGTTGCAAGTTGAGGACCAGAGATGAATGTGGGAGGACAGTCTTGAGCAGAAGTCATCAAAGTCCTGACTGAAGACTGAATTTAGTCATCTGTATAAGCAAAGGGTCCATTCAGATCACCAGGCACCCGTCACTGCACAGGGCCAGGACTTTCTAAATCCCCACAGATGTTTCTGACAAAAGCCAGATGAGGACACTCATAGCTAAGCTCCCACAGCTCTTTTAGGGCTCAGGGAAAGGATGCAGCGTCATATAAGGATGCTTAAGACCCAAAGTGTGAAGGGTTTGTGGACAGCATAAAATTCCCATCCTTCCCTAACAGGTGAGAAAAGTAGGTTTCCAAAGCTGCAGGTCACGGAGTATTTGGTAATAAAAGTCTGCTAAATAGAGAAAATGTAAGCTTGCCGGTAATTCCAGGACTCAGTCTTTCCAATATGAATCTTGTCTCATTTCCCTGTCCTTAAACATTGCATCCACACTTTCTGACCCTCAAGGATACACCAAGGATACAGCTTTTATGTAAACCATGAATAAATTACTTTGATATAGTATAAGTCCTTCTAAGCTTTTCATTTACTCTGGTTTAGGTTTTACATTTTAATTTATTTTTCTTTTATACAATACCTCCAACGGCGGCCTCCTCTCCTTCTCCCTTCTCCTCTCCTCCAGAAAAGAGCATGCCTTCTAGGGATATCAACTGAACATAGCACAAGATACAGTAAGACCATGTACAAACTCTCACATCAAGGTTAAGTGAAGCAGCAAGAGGAAAGGGGTCCCAAGAGCGGGCAAAAGAGTTAGAAATACCTCCACCTCCCACTGTCATAAGTCCCCCCAAAACACCAAGCCGACAGCCATTACATATATGGAGAGGACCTAGCGAAGACCCACATAGACTCTGTGATTGCCATTTCAGTTTGTGGATGCTCTTATGAGCCCTGCTTAGTTGACTTAGAGGATCATGCTCTCTTGGTGTCTTCGGCTGTAGCCTAGACTGAATTCAAATTCACGACAATCTTCTTGTCTCACGTCACCACACCTGGCTGTAAATGTTTTGCTGAACTGATTTTACCATCACAACATATGATTACTAGTATCTGAGTTAGACATGCAAGGCAATTGAGAAACTGGGAGATTTAGTAATTTTCCCCAAGTTACTTGGTCTGTTAAAACAGTAAGCAATCCCTGGCTGAAAAACTTGTCCTCATTTTGTTCTTAAAATGCTCTCAGATATAGGCAAATACCCACATAGACCAGTATGACTACTAATTAAAAAGTTAATTTAACAGCTTTGTCAGAATTTTTAAACATAAATATTATTAAGTTTGTCAAAAATAATATTTCATTAAGTGCCATATATAATTCAGTCAGGGTATGTGCTACTCTAAGAATAGGTATATTTCTCCCGGGAAGTAAACTCTCTCAAATCCATAAATTTTTATAGCATCATGAAAAACAGCTCCAGCAAATGGATGCATCCTTCTATAGTGATTTGGTGGTTCCATAAAATTACCATTGATTCAGTGGATTCTCCCTCGACAATTGGTTGGCAAAGATCTTCAGCTATTACCTGTGATCCTGAATGCTGGAAATGAAATCTGTAGTCTAAAAGGAGATGTTTACCTCATTTTCTATCATTTTATTTTATATAAATTTGAACTTTGCAGGTACAAGCCTGACAATAAATTTATAAGACAGAGCAGGAGAGATGTCTCGGTGGCCAAAAGTATCTGCTGCTTGCTGCTCTAACAGACGGCCCAGGCTCTATTCCCAGCACAATCCCACACAAGGAAACTCATAGTCACCTATAACTCCAGTCCCTGTGGATCTGATATCCTCTTCTGGTCTCTGTGTATACCTGCATTGAAGATGGTGTACAGACATTCATATACACATAAATAAAAACTTTATAAAATGTTATGCCTTTTGTGAAGCACTCTTTGTCCATGCTATGAGTTGGAGGAGTGCATATTCAAATGCATTTATGTCTATCAAGATACAATTTGAATGCAGTGAATAGATGCAGATAGTAACTAGAGAACTCAATGGATTTTAGACATCTGTGCTTATTTGTAAATAAGACAGGACATACATTCATCACTCTCAAAATTCCTCTCATGCCCTTTCTTCTAAAAAGATTGATTTTCTTTAAATTATGTGTATTTCCAAGTATATCTAGGTTGGGCTATGTACATGTGGGTGCAGATACCCACAGAAGCCAGAAAAGGGCACTAGATCATTTGGAACTGGAGTTACAGGTGGTTATGAGCCACTCAACATGGGTGTTGGCAACTGATGTTTGGTCCTCTGCAAAAAATCAGTACATATCCTTAACTACTGAGCCATCTCTCCAGCCCTTCATGCCCTTTCTTAAACAATCTCTACTCCTAGAAACAGTGATTCATCTGATTTCTCCCATATTTATAGCTTTTTAATTCATGTGATTGTTTTGAACAAGACCTCACTGAGAACCTTCTGCTCCTAGCCACCATAGTAGCTTGTGCATTTCTCTTTAATAAGATATTCAACCCATCTCAATGGTGTTCTTGTGGAGAATTAAGCCACAATCTAATGATTCTATCCAATAAATCCCACTTCAGGAGAACTGAGAAAGGGAGTCACTGTGTTCTAGAGTTCTATTGAGAAACTCTTCTGAGGCAAACAAAATTGAGCCATATAAATGCTTACTCATTGGTAGCACAATAGATGAAGGAGGAATGTGCCACTCAAAGGAAGAAGAGCTTCCTAGAACACATCTGCCATGGAGCCATGGCAAGAGAGAGCACAGACGCACACTTTTTGTTTTAATGTGTCACCTAGACACTCAGATTTTCAGGTGTTGTATTAGGATGTAGCTAAGTAATGAATCGAAAAGGAAGAAAAAACAATCTGAACACGGCTATACACAGCCATGACTCCAGCAATTGGGAGCCTATGGATGCATCAGAAGTTTACGGACTACCTGGTTTACAAATAGAGTTAGGACCCAGGCTCAATAAAGCAAATCAAAGCAAAATCACTTTGTGAGCGACAATGTATTCATAGGATAGCACATGAATTGTTAGTTTGAGGTCTTGTATTTGGATCCTCAGTGTGTAATATAGTGTGGGCAGCTTTCTTATATAGTGAGGCCGCCATCCATTCTAAAGGACACAGTCCACGTTGGAACCAATGCTTGTCATGGCACTGTCAAGATTTCGCTGCCCAGACTCACCCCTTCCCTGCACCCTGCCTGCTCTTGCAAAGCAGATGGTGAGTGTGATGAGCAGGTGCTAGACAAGAGAGAAAACACAGTAGGGATGTAATGGCAGCACTGAATAAAGCAACAAAGAGAAAGAGCCAAAAGGATAAGAAAAGAGGAGGGAGAAGAGAGCCACATGGCCGCACTGGAGGAGAACAGTGCAGCTCTGCTCCCAGAGAAGTGTCTTTCAGCAGTCGTCTTTCATGAACTATAGCACACTCAATCCACATCCCCAGTCAGAGTTATTTCGGCGGGCACTGTCTAAGGATCTGCTTGAAGAACGTAGCTCACCCTGCTAGTTATTAACTCAGAGCTCAGTGAAAGCAGAATTAGTGGCTGACCACTTCAACCTTGGCAAGTAGTGGCAGGGCCTCCAGGCATTCAAAACACATCCTGTGGAAGACAGGGCATTCACAAGTGAGTCTGATCCTAGCAGAGGAACTGGAAATGTGTTTTGAACAGAGAAGGACTTTCTCTCTCTGATCACTGGTAGTATTGTCTTTATCAGGGACTTGTGCTTGCTTTAATAGGCACCATTGCTTTGTTATTCTTATTTCAACCACTAAAGCAGTTGTATCCACAGCCACCTACATATCCCCAGCATTGGTCCAGCCATCAGCAAAAAGCTGCTACCAAACCAATCTCACAGGGTTTATACATGAAGTGAACCATGGTGACATGGTCCTCTGTGAGTTCTGCAGGCCTAGCTGAGAGTCAGGTCAGGGGCCAGAGCTTACATGTTTTCCTTTAGAGGAGTTGGCTCACATTTGGCAACAAGACTCTGCAGCAATAATGAAGACAGTCACCTTTCCAAGAGGCAGCAAAGGTGAAGTAACAGGGACAGTGGAACCTGCAGAGCAATGTAGAGGAAATGCACACAGAAGGGAAGCTGAGCAATTCAGTGCACAGCTTTCTCTCTTAGCCTGACTGTCTTTATCATGATCTGCTTATTTAGTTCCTTTACAGTTTACCTGATGTTAGCATTCTGTCTAAACTCCACCTCACAGTTACCTGCTAGCAGCCAGGTATGCTCCTACCCACAGTTACCTGGCAACAGCCAGGTAGGTCTGACCCACTATAAAAGGGGCTGCTTGAACCCTCCCCCCTCTCTCTTACCTCGCTCTCTTGCCCCTTGCTCTCTTGCTCCCTCTCTCTCAGTTCCCTTCCCCCCTCTCTCCAGGTCGTCATGGCAGGCTTCTACTTCTCTACTCTCTCCCTCTCTCTGCCTCTACTACCCTCTTTACTCCCCTTCCCATGCCCTGAATAAACTCTATTCTATACTATACCATCATGTCATGTGGCTGGTTCCTGAGGGGGAAGGGATGCCTCAGCATGGGCTGGCTGACACACCCCGTTCCCCCACACCTCACCACACCCCCATAGAACATATCCTTTCCCTCTTTATCTTTCTACCCATCACCTGACCTGACACCACGATAGTTAATGCTAACCACACATTTGCCTAAATCTGTAAATCTTTACTCTGCAGAGAGCTTCACCTTAGGAGTATTCACAACAGATCATAGGCAGACACTATCTTAGTTCATTTAAAGACTAGGATTTGGGGCCAGAGCTGATAGTGACAGCTGGTTAAGGTCACAGAGTTCAGATCCTAATGCGCCTGAACCCGATTCTCAGCTTTATTCCTCTTTTGCTATGACGTGGTCATTTCATCTTCTTTTATTTATTTGCTGTACTCTCTTCTCCTTGGCGTCCACTCTCTTTCTTGCTTAGATGACTGGAATGAAGTTCACAAAAATACTTTTTCTTTTGTCAAACAGAGTATTCATATATTACAGGGGAGGATAAAGACAATGGATAAGATGGATGGAGAGATGGCTGAACTATTTCAAAATGTTCAGACTGGGGAAGAAGGATGAAGAGATACTTTTGAAAGGAGAGTGGCCCCTCGGGATTGAAGAAATTATAGGTTTATGAGAAGCTGCAAAGAACATTCAAAGCCTTCTCTCTTGAGAGAGAAACCCTTTAATCTCAAGTTCTAGAAAATAGTGGAACCCAGACCGTCTAGAGATTTCTACTAGCACTGTTTATTCTACTTTCAAAGCTCACTTCTATGTCAATTATCACCATCACGATCATCTGTGGCTTCAGAGGCCAAGAGGAAAACAAGGGGCTCCATAGTGCACAGATGCATATTGGGCTCGTTTTGATCAGGCTTGAGAGAAGAAACAGCACCTAAACTGCCTCATGTTAGAGCAAGTGAAGCTGTCAGTCAAGACGTTGTGTCACATCTTTCTGGCATTTGCCACCAGTGCTATAGTAAGATTTCTGCAGTGGTCAAAAGTCAAAATGGTGTTTCATAAGACTTATTCTTGACCTGTAGTTTGACTTGGATTGGACAAAACCTGAGGGTGAGACATTTTTGGAATTGAGAATTCTCCAGCTTCACTTCAGAGTTGGTGGGTTTTAAGAACTGTGGGCATTGGTGGCTTGTGAGGCTTCTTCTCTTACTTAGACCCCAGTATAATGTTTTGATGCTTAATATAGCTTCTAAAGTGTAGCTAGGCATCATTAATGAGCAAGAATATATAAATCACACTCATAACCAAGACTTGGTATCATGAACCAGGAAGCACTGCTTCTGTGCTAGATTGCTTGTGATTTTTAAGCAAGCAATTCTCTCTCTGGTCTTAGAGCTTATGACTTTTTAACAAAAGAAATGATTAGTTCAAATGTATTTGGTTCTTTTTTTTTAATGTCAAGAACTGTGGTCAATATTATCTATGACTCATGTCACAGACTCTCTCCCTATTTTCAGGTGCTACCAATACTCTGATTCATATCACTAGTCAAAAATCCTTTACCTTAGTTTATGACTTTCAGTGCAGTCTTGGAGATTGAAAGACTGGCCAAAGACAGTCCTTGCAGCGTTACTCCATGGGGTCAGTCCCTGGCCAGGGAGCTTTGAATCCAGTTCTGCCAATGTGCTTTGAGGTATCAGAGTAAGACTACAATTCAGGGTATTCCTTCCTGATTAAAGGAGTTGGGAGGACAAATAATTTCTCTTCATCCTCTGTTACTACTTTCCTAGCTTGTGGATAACAAGTAGAGATAAAAAGAGGATACAAAGTCTACGTGGAAGTAGAGGAAGCAGTGCTCCCTGCCCCAGTGTTCCCTGGGTACATAAGTCTGTTCTACAACTGTATGTATGAAAACAATCCCTTTAAGGTTTAGATTACTACAAGCAGGATTTGAAGGACTCATGGCTAAATACAGTCTTCACTGACACAGCTCTCAAACTTTCCTTTCCAATGAAATCTCCTGCAAAATCCCAACATATAGAATAAAATAATACATCTAGACTCCATCAGAATAGAGTATTCCAAAGCCACTCTTTTCCAGTTGTCGCAGGTTCTATAAAGCCAGATTTGTCAGGAACAACATTTCTCAGGAATGTCTTCTGTTGGTGAACATACAATTCTGTGGATCTGGGCCCTTGCATTCTCAACCTTAGATCAGTGAAGCTCCTATTGGAACTCCCTCTCCTGTTTCAAAAACCTCTAGGTCTCAGTCTGGGAGTTATACTTGCTGATGGACTCCCTTTTTGAGTGATACTTTCTCATTCTTCGAGGGGCTCCAACAGCAGATTGACTAATGTCATGGCGGTTCTTGGCTTTCACAGTGTTATTAGACAATTTGTATAATAAATCTATCAACTGTCTGTTTGCCATCCATTACCTGCCTGTCCATCACTGGATCTGTCACCAATTATCTATCAATTCAAACTATGTATCTCCTTAACTATTCTTTCTACATATCTATCATTTATCTTTTCTACCACCTACTTAACATCTCTCTCCAAATCTCTGTCTCTGAATCTAGCTACCAATCTCTTTATCATCTCTCTGCCCTCCCTCTTGTCTGACTGTTGATTATCTCCCTATGTATTCTATCTTCTTACCTAGTCTATCTATTCGTCTTCTATTTATTTTATCATCTATCATGAATCTAGTCTATCAATCATTTATCTCCTTTCTCCATCTCTGTGTCTTTATGGACCAATCTATATTCCAATCACCTTCCTGTTCATATCTATCTGTCTATCTATCTGTCTGTCTATCTATCTTCTAATCTATTTTCTATTGTCTTTCTTTCCACATCACTCTTTGTGTCTTCATCTCTGTCACCTGCCTTCTGGCCACCCTTTATATCTCTGTATTTATCACAATCTTTTATCAGTTCTATATCTCTGGAGAAAAAAATAAGAACATTCATTTTTTGCTCTTAAAAAGCATAACATAGCTTGCTCTTCTTTTTCAAAACTTTGTTTTAATAAAGTAGGTCTAGCAGAGCCTGGAATAGCTTCATTCCAGTAGTGACTTGCTTATGTCCACCTGGTCCCTTCACTCAATGTTCCTGCAGGAATAGCTCTGCAAGAAATACAGGCTAAAATAAGGCCCCAAGAGCCTGTTCTCTCCTGCTTTGGAAATCTGAGCCCTCTGGGTAATGCTATTCTTACAAAATGTGCTTTCTGATTACTTCCAGAAGGCACTGCAAGGCAGACTGACCATAATGTTTCCCCATCTGAGGAAGGTAAAACAGTCTTGTGCACTGAGGCTGCGAGTTACCTTCATGTGAAGGCCAGCAGAGTAGTGTCTGGTAGATTCTATTAGGTGGGCTAATTTCCTGTGCAGAGATCTCCCTCTATGCCCATGTTTCATTTTGCCAAGCTCTGTCCTTACTGGATTCACCTTTGTACCAGATTTCTTTTTCTCTGCCCTCTTCTTCCCCCACCCCTCCTTTCAAATTACAAGAGAACTTGAGATTCCCTCCTTTGAAAAGAGAAACTACAGAGTTTCTTCCCAGTTTGGGCACTGCTCCGCACAATCTTGCAACCCGGAGTTGCTATGTCACGCCTCTTTCTGCAGAAAGCTTGACATGTACTAAATTTAGAGGGGGATGACATTCCAGATCACTCTCTGTCTCTGTTACTGGCAATGGCTGCTTGGCTGTGGTTCAGCTTAGCTACTAATCTTCCCCTGGCACCAGAAAAGAGAGCTATGGTCCATCTTGACTTCTAGCTGCCCTCCCGGGACTGTAGGGAGTCCTGAAATTCTTTAAGCTGCCCCACCCTGCCCCACCCTACCCAACTCTACCCCTCCTGATACAAACATGAAGTTAATAAGGAAAACATGTGTGAGCCATTGCTCAAGACTGAGAAAGCTAGCTGTCAGTCATACACGGATTCCATCCTCCAAAAACAAAACTAAGAGGAAAGTAAGTACCAGCTGCCAATCCAAAAATTCTACCAACAGCGTGGACTTCAGCCTACTCCCCTTAGGTCCAGGACTGGAGAAAGAGTCCACCCTCAGTTCACCCTCTCACCGTTCAGCACTAGCAATGGTCTGTTAGGGTTCAGGACCCCTACTTAAACTCATCGCATTTTCTAAGAGAAGCATCCGCAAGATCTAGTGGCTCTTTGCTAATGACCTATTATTCAAGGACTCCACCCTTTGTTCTGTTTTCCCTAGGCAGGCTCTTGCCCAAGTCCCCACCTGGACTTGCCATGGACTGATCAGCAAGTAGCCCTAAAACAGGATGGATGAGCTTTAGTCCAAACTTGTCTGAGCTGAGCCAAGCTCTTAAAGACAGTGGCACTCTGTGGCTTGTCTTCTAAATACATACACAGAAAGAAGTTGTAATACAGTAGTCCTAGGAAGGCTATTGTATATATTATAACATTGTGCATATGTATGAGAAAGAACTAAAATTTAAGAGGAAAGGCAAGATTCTCTTCTGCTAAAAATTAGTCAATATTTTTAAGGCACTATTTTCAGTTAGGTGAAAATAAAATGAAGTAGTAAACATTCACACTATTTGTCTCTATTTTTAACAATGATTTTTCAAAACTAAATGACTGTTTCCTGCTATTGCTCTATTATCTGTTATAAAATTCAGAAGCATTTACTAAACTACAGGTTATTTCTCCCACAGAGTAAACGAGAGATTGCTTACCAAAGCAGAATAACAATCCAGCATATTTCTACACAAATATATTACTGCTTCAAATCTCACTTAAGAAAGCCAAAGTCACATTTGAAAATTAAACACCAGGAAACCTTGCACCCACATCTGTTCCTATAAAAAAAAAAAAAAAAAGTATATTCCAAAATAAAAACTTCAAACTCTGATTCCCTCCAAAACCAGAGAATGGTTTCCTGCTTGGAACACCCCCTTTTAAAATCCTTGAAGCAGTAAAAACGGGAATGTCTTCATCGGAGATTAGCTTTGCAGTCAATCAAGTGTCCGGTGAAGCAGAAAAGGAAACTTCCAGACTGCTGGAACAGGGTGACAACACAGGAATCCACACACTTTTCCTGCCTCAGTGCTGCTAGCTGTGCAGTGTTAACTTTCAAAAGTGCCTGGGCGCTATTGAAACTCAAATCTTAAGGTCCCTTTGCGGGCAAACAAAGCTGAGAAACACCCAGTCCCTCTACCCAGGTGATGGGGCTGAAATGTGTTAATTCACACATACACATGCGGCCTCTCCCCACCCCGAAAACCCCAGTGTTGGTGAACAAACAGCAGACAGGGCTTAGGAAGCTAGGCTGGTAAGGCAAGAGCTGCACCGTCCCCTACCTCACTTGTCTGTTTCACAGAGAGGCAGATGAGAGTCTCCCGTGGTCCTGGGGAAAGCTGAGGAGGTCCTGATGGAGGTGGCCACTCAGCCCGCCCATGTGAGCAGGCCCTGCCTGCGCTCAGGAGCTGCCCCAGTCAGATTTTCCAGCCGCACAACTGCAGCCAAGTCCCTGCCCATGCCTGAAGAATTTCCTGAACAGCATTCCCGCTCTCGCTCTCTCACTGCCTGCTTTGAAACCCTACTCTGCCTCTACTTCGATCCGGTTTTTTGTCAAGCTGACTCCCAGCTTCTGGGCTGTCTCCAGATATCAATGGGAAACACGTGTGTCAAACACAGCCTTGCTTTCTTGCAACAACGCTCATGGCGTCTGTCTGCTGGGTTCGTACTCACAGAAAGAAGGCTGCTTCTAGAAACTGGATTTCCCAGCCATTCTCCACCCAGGCTTTGCTCTGGGTACTAGATGCAGTAAACATGTCATTCCCCCCACCCCACCCCCAGTTCAACATTGTCTATTTGAACCTTGCCTGTTTCACATGGAATGTGGAATCTCCACTGCCTGCGGTAAGCCCCCTGTGCTTCCTGATCTTAATAACAAACCGACTGCAGTTAAGAGATATAAATTCTAACTCCATCTTCCTCTCTGGACCTTCCTAAGGTTTTCCTTAAACTTTCAGTTGCTGGGGAAGCAATATTTTTAGCATTTCCAGTTCCGTTCCCCCAAGTTGTCCTCTCCACCTGACTTCCCGCTGCATCTATCTCTGCAGCATCTATCTCTGCAGCAACTAAAAATAATGCAATTATTTTCCTCAGACACTTCTGATACTTTTTGCTCTAAAGCTGTGCAGGCAACATGGTACTGACTGCAACGGTTTACATGCTGTGACAACTCTGTTAAGGTGACAGGAAAACGGAAGAACCCGGGAGCAGAATGCATCCTACATCTGTGCGGCTGTAATTTTCTCTTGCCTGGGTGGCATTCCCTCAAGATGTTCTGGGTACCACCTGCTGGGTTTTGTGGTCTACCTTTGACATTGTCTCTTTCCTAGCATAAAAAAAGAAGACAAATCTCAAAACACATGTGCTCCCAAAGGGAAGCTCCCTATATCTAATAAGCCAAAGCAAAGGTTTCAAGTTAATGTTCCAGAAAACAGGTTAAAGAGGAACCTTTGGTGTGTGAGGGTTTTTGTTTTGTTTTGCATTAACATTTAAATCACATCCATCAACATTTTTCTCTCCCTCTCTTTCCTCCTTCCTTTCCCTCTCCATTTTTTTTTTTCTTTTTCCATCTTCACATTTTCTTGCCAGATTTTAAAACTATTTCTATGTCCTAGAGTGGGCTCCTGTAAATGTTAGAGCTCCCTGGGGTTCAGGGTTTAGCATCAAATTGTGGTGGATCTTCTCAGCACAATTAAGTTTTTGTCTTGGGAAGTATGGTGGGCATTCCTGCAAGCATGCATGGCTGTGTATGTGTATCCAGGCATATGTGGTGAGACACACCCATACATCTGAGGTCATGGTGCAATAATTACAGAGCTAGAGAACCTAGAGATCGCCCAAACTTCATCTTACACAGAGAAACCCAGGCCTGGGGAAATGAGATGATTCATCCAAAGTTATGAAGACAGTTATTGCCAGAGCTGATGCTGGGGAAGGCACCCCGTTCCCCTGTGTGTGCTCTTTCTAGTGTAGTGTATTCTGGGAAGGTTCTAGCACCCAGCTTTCAGGTGAGCAGCCTTCAATCAATTCTGAGTATAACTGTTTCTCTCCTCTAACTAGCTGTCCTTGCTGTAGGTTCTAGTCAACTTGTTTAAACATTCTGGGCTTTGGTTTTGTCAACTGTGAATTAAAATTAATAACTAGATCTACTTGATAAGAGTCATTACTGATTTATTGAGGTAATCCATGAGACACATCTATGACGGTGCCATAATCATTTAAAGTTTCTTTGTTGTTTTGGTGGACTCTTTCTTTTATCTGAATTGTGTCCCTAGATATTTTCTGGTGTCTCCATCGGGCATATCAACTCAGACACAGGAAACTGCCCTAAGGTTTAGTTGCGGCTACTCTTCATTTATTACCACACAGAACACTGGAGTCTTTCCTCCAGGTTAAGCCTTAGGAAAGGCCAACAGTGGAATCAAATCCACAGTGAGTCATGTGAGGCTAAACCAAGTGCTGACCAGAGAATTAGACTTTAGCACTAAGTTCAGAACAGTAGTTCTATAAAGAGTTGGTCATTTGCCGTTGCAATGCCTACAGCTCTATCCCCAAGGACCAGCAGCAATGTGAAATCTCACACACAGAGAGAAATCATTCAGAGGAAACAGCTGCTACAAATCCCAAAGAATTGGATGTTTATTTGTGGGTTTCTTTCTACTGCCTTTGTCTTACTGGTTGTGGAGCCCAGTGCTTAAGTAGGCTGGGTGCAGCTTCCTCCAGGAGAATGAAAGATGGAGTTTAAGCAGTTCTTAATGTTGAGTGATTTACAAATGTTCACAGTATTAAAGACAGGGCAACCCACTTGGAAAACAAGATCACAGTTTTAGTTTCTTAATTTTTGTATGTTGAGTATTGTCTAAGATAACTCAGAGTGGGTGTGTCCAATATGGCACCCAGTAAATGATCAAATTACCTAAGTGCAGCTAGTGTTTAATACTCCAGGGTTCCCTTCACAAAGGATGGTAGAACTCATTCCTCAGTCTCCTCTGACAACTTCTCACCAGTTCTCGAATTGCCCTCGATTGCAGCAAGTGGAATTCATTCAAATTAACCAAAAGGAAAAATGGGAGAATGTACTAAGTTGACAATTCAATTGTAAGCGTGCATGTAGTTCTAAAGCATGACAAGAGTGAGGAGGATGCTGTCAAGGCCTTGTCTTCTCCTAGGCTTCTCTTGGCTCCAGTGCCAACTCTATTCTCTGCACTGGGCAGTGAGGCATTCTCAGCTGATTCTCTCTCACTGAGAAAAATCCAAGGTCTTTCTCCTAAATGATCTTCTCTAGGAGGTCCACCTTGATCCACATGATCACTGCCAAACAAGTCTTTGACCACACAGATGGGGTTGGCAAACTGGCCATATTTGTCTCATGTGATACACTGGTAGGGTAAGGGAAAGGAGTCAGTGCCATTTGTGCCACTGGGCACATGGGTTGAGTAGGATTATCAAAGGATTGAGAAAAAAAAAAAAAAAAGCAGAAGATACACTAAAGTGCTAGAGAAGGTCTGGGGGACAGATTCGTAAGTAAGTGCTCTTCCTCTGGAAGCATGGGGTCCTGAGCTCAAATCCCTATAGCCCATGCAAAAAAGTCAGTCATGGCTCCCAGAATGCTTATTTACCCTAGTGCTTGGCATTGGGTAGGGTGATCTCTGGGGCTTGCTGGCAGCCAGCCTAGCTTCAGATTCAGGTTACTCTATTGAGGCAGGGTCTCATTGAGACCTGTTTCCATGTAGTAAGGGAGAATGATAGGGCAGAGCACTGAATAACATCCTCCTATAGTCTTTGCACCCATATATTACACACACACACACACACACACACACACACACACACTCACACACTCACACACCACAACAGTATAAGTGCTAAGAGAATAACAATATTCTTTAACATCTTTTTCTGTGGGAAGTCTTCTTGGAACAGTATGAGGCAATGCTTAGTCAGAAGATGGAAAAAGAATTTATCATGCTCAAGCCAAAACAACTGAACTCAACTTAATTAAATGAGTAGCAGGTTATTAAGAGAGCCTTCTGATACCCTCTTTCATTCAAGGGTTCATTTTGCAAACAGTGCCCAATGAGGAGGCACACCCTGTTTGGATCTTCAGAATAGACTGGGCCACTTTCCAATGGCCAAAGGCAAAGTAATCAATTGATTTTGATGAGACATTTTTTGTGTAAGAATTAGGGCCTAATTATGGCTCAGTGACAAACTAATGACACACACACACATTGTGAGAGTATCTTTATTGGCAAGACATACTGAAGTCACCCACAGTTTTGAAAATTCAGTTCTCCACCTACTACAAAGGGAAGGCTTCTTAAGATCAGTCATTACCTTTAGGAGGAACTAGTACAGAAGTGAATAGCTGAATGGAACTCATGGGTTTCTCTGTGTACCCCTGGCTGTCCTGGAACTCACTCTGTAGACCAGGCTGGCCTTGAACTCAGAAATCTGCCTGCCTCTGCCTCCCCAGTGCTGGGATTAAAGGCTTGTGCCATCACTGCCCTTTAAAGGCAATTAATTTAACAGCATTGGAGAAATCGCTGGTATAGTTAATAGTTTCCTTTAAATTTTTTTCCCCTTTACTATAAAACATTGGTCAATTCTTTAAAATTTCTTTCTGGTCCATAATTTCTCCAAATGTAAACTCTTGAAATGCTACATTTTTATTTGGAAATAAAATTTATTGATCAATAAAAATGGCCCAAACTCCATAATAGCCAGAAATGAGAAAGAGCTGTGCTTGAAAAATCCATAACAGTCCTTTTATCTATTTTCCACTATCAGTACTGCTTAGAACAAAATCCAACTCCTGAGCACAGGAATTCCAAGGAAATTTCAAACCCTATGAATAGCAAGCACATTAAACTAATATTAAGATCTCTGAAACCTAATTACTGGATCTGGAAAGTTGCTCAGTGAGTAAAGTGTTCGCTATGAAAGCATGAGGATCCGAGTTTGGATCCCACTACCTATGTAAAAGCAGGTCATGTCTGTCTATGCTGTCTATGTCTGTCTAAGCTTAGTGCTTAGAGGAATGGGAGAGGCAGGTGGAGACAGGTGTATCCTGGGGGCTCACTGGCCAAACACCTAGTTGAAATGTTGACTTGGTAAGATTCAGTGAGAGACACTATCTCAAAAAATAGAGGAGGGACAGAAGAAGACATCCCAACATTAACCTCTGGCCCATGCCTGGGAAAATGCACCCCAACATGTACACACACACACACACACACACACACACACGCACGCACACCTCCCTCACAAACCTAGCAACTGTAAACTAAAAATATCAAAGATACAAAGTTTATCACTCACTGCATATTTTTTTAAATTTTGCTATTTTTTTTTTAATAATTTCATACATGAGTGTTGTATCTACATCATTTCTACTCTCTCTTCCATGCCAACTTCTTCCATGTTCCCCTGACTCTCTTTCAAATTCAGGAGTTCCCCTTTTTAAATTATTATTGTTATAGACACATATGCATATATATATATGTATGTATTTATATATTTACAGATACACACAACATGCTGAGACCACATCATGTCTCAAATATATGTTTGTGTTTAAGGCTGGTTGCTTCGGATTAGATAAACTTTCAGAGTGCTCTTCCCTAGAGAACATTGATTCTGCTTACTGCCTGCAGCTCTTCATCAGTGGGTGAGACTGTGTGAGATTTGTCCCATCCACGAAGACATATCAACTAGCTCTTCAGCTGCTGAATGGGTAAGAAACTGTGGTGCAAATGTACAACAGAATTCTGCTCAGCTGGAAGGAAAAATCATAAAATTTGTAAGTAAGTAGGTAAAACTTGAAAGAAACTACTATCCTGAGCCTAGACTCAGAAAGGCAAATATCGATGTGTATTCCAGAGCATTTCGTGGTCACTAGATACGTGACAGACACCAAACTGGCAAAATGCATAACTTACAAGGAATCTGAGGTGAAATAGTTGTTGCATACATGTCTACAACTGTCCTAAAAATGTACAAAGCTAGCCATGAAGATATTCTGTACCATTTCAGGTCTATCTAAAAAGACAGAAACTTTTTAGAGCTTAAAAAATGTTAAATTGCACACGTGGCTGACTGCAGGATTTCTTTGGGTTTGAAATTTGAGCAAACCTCAATTACTAACTTCTTTAAAAATATTTACCTCAATGTCCATGCTTACAGCAGTGTGATTCATAATAGCTGGATTCTTGGGCTTTATTCAGCCACAGAAGAGAACAGGATTGTATCATATGCGTGCATGCAGACAGAAATGGAGGGCACTATCTTCCTAATAAAAAAATACGTGTAATTCAGACACTCTTGTCCTGACTTATTATCAGGAGAGTAGAAGGCTAGCCTCATTGTGAGGTGGTTTAACAAAATAACCTCAATGAAAACAGGTTTTACCTCTGCAGCAGGAGTTTATACATACTGAGAGCTTATTTTCTTCTTACACAGTAAATATTTGAATGTTGAATTGTCTCTTTTTGAGCTATCTCATTAGTTGGTATTTACATATGTTTAGAATATATGTGTGCGTTGGTAGCAAGAGTCTATATTCAAACTGAACTAACATCTACTCTTAATTTCCCAAGGGCTTAATTATTACAATTTAATCATATGATTTATTTTAGAGGTTACATTTGGAAGCTTGAATTCATTATTGCAGCTGTTATTTGGAAGTATGCAATGCAGTTTACTTCTTTCGTAAGATAATATTCAGTGCCACTTTGAAGAGTCCTTCCTTAAAGCTAATTGGATCCAGATGGCCAGAATCACTCATCTGTGATATGCATCACTTCCTGTTTCTTTGTAACTAGCCACTGTCACTCAGCAAGCATTTTATTCACCTGCCTTCTCTCTGATCCAGGAGTCAGATTCTTAAAGCTTCTCTTTACCCAATGTTGGTATTAATTATACCATGAACTCTTCAAATTTTCTCATTTCTCATTGGCTAGTATGGCTTTCCCAACAATTGTATTGAATCAGCTAATATTTTCCTGTAGTGAAGCCATGACACTTCTGTTAGTTGATTATCTTCCTTGTATATTAATTTCATGATCTATGTGTCTGTTTTAAGTGTTAGTACCATCCTGTTTGGGTTACAACAACCTTGTACTATAATTTAAAACTAGCACATTTGATACCCTTGCTTTGTTCCTCTTGCTGAAGACTGTGTAATGGGAGCTAGGAATATGGCTCTGTGGGTTAAGGGCCTGCTTGCAAACAAGAGGACCTGAGTTCAATTTCCAGAACCCACATCCCAGGGTGCACACCTGAGATTCCAGTGCTGGAGGTAGATACAGAAACATCCCTAGGCTGGCCAGCCAGACTAGATTATTTGGAGAGATATGGTCTGAGTCAGAGATTCTGTCTCAAAAAATGAGGAAAGATAATTGATGTCAATATCTGGCTTCTACATGGACACATGAACAAATACACGAGCAAATACACAGAGAGAGGGGGGAGAGGGAGATGGAGAGGAAGAATGGGGGCTATAGTAGCTATTTGGGGCCTTACCTGGTTGTAAACAAATTTTATTTTTCCTATTTCTATGAAAAAGTGCATAGAAGTTTTGATGAGCATTTTAGAGAATAGAATATTTTAAAATTAAGTCTTCCAGTCCATGGACACAGGGAGTCTTTCTTTTATGCCCGTGCTGTCTTCATCTTGTTGAAATCAATGATCAATGACTTCCAGTTTTCAATTCACAGATCTTGTAGTTCTCTTTTCAGTCTATTTATTCCTAGGATTCTCTTATTTTTGATACAATTAAAGATAGTGATTTCCTTCTTCCTTTCAGGGCCCCCTTCCTCCTTCTGTAGGCAGGTCATTGCTTCTTTGTACAACTGCAACTGAGTTTTCCATGTTGATTTTGTATTCTGAAACATTAATGAATATTTTCATTTACTGTACCAGTTTCTTGAAGGTGTCTTTGAGATTTTCTACTTATACAACAATTTCATCCACAGAGACAAATTCTTTTTTTCTGATTTGCACAGGTTTTTTTCCCCTTAACTATCTTGGCTAGGAACCCTATATCCAACAAGGAGCTGAACATACAAACTAGTTAGGGAACTTGTGTGGTTGTACACTTGTGCTGTTGATAAGAACTTCCCCCATACAATCCAAAATCAAAATGAGTGAAGGACTTGAACAGAGGTGTGTCTAAATTAGACAAACAAATGTGCATTGCTAGTGGGGATGTAAGCAGAGACAGTCATTATGTAAGAAAGCCAAAAGAAATGGCACAAGATCTAACACCCATGCTCTTCCAAACATCATTCACTGCAGACCAGGTATGACAACCCAATACCTATCAATAGATGAATGGATAGACAAATAAGATCCTTTGAATAAGCATCACTCAAAAACTCAGGAGTTAGTCTTGATCCCCCATCCCATAGTGCCATCTAATGGTGGTACAATCTGTAAGATATAAGGCCTAATGGAAGGAAGTTAGGTCACTGGTAGCCTCACAGGAGATTCTGGGACACCAGCTTCATCATTTTGTCTGCCTCTGTCTCTCCTTTGCTTACTGGCTGGCTGCCTGAGGTAAATAGCCTCGGGACTTTTGCCATGATATACTACCTCATTACAGACCCAAAGTATGGGGAGGGGAGGGAGGAAGGCAATGAATAAAACTTGTAAAATTGTGGGCCAAACCAAGTGTGGTACTTAGTGTGTATGTACAGCAGCAGCACTTTAAAAGATAAAACAAGACGATTGCTTAATCCCATGAATTCATTAGAAGACTAGACAATGTAGCAAGACACTGTCTTTCAAAACAAGAAAATAAACCACAAAAACTCAGCAAAGTAAACTTTGGTGATTTCCTCTTAATTGCCTCAAGTCTTTTGTCAAAGTAGCTGAGTGGGCACTATATTAATTGTTACATAACAGAAGAAGAAATCAGGGAGCTAGAATTTAACCAGAGTGTCCATACTGTATTCATAGTGACAGTTCTGATGGATTACAAAGTTCAATATAAAACCATGTTTATAGGGTAGTTAATTTTAATCTAAATAAGTTACTCTCACATTTATTTACTTTGTTTTGCTTTATTTGCATTATCTTCTATCTAATAACATTTTTACCAAGCTGTTGACTAAATCTGATAAAATAGAAAACTTTCAAAGCACCTTATTAATTAATATGGCCTTAATGCCCTAAATATTGAATCTTTGAAGCTCAACAGTGCAGTGATCTTCCTTTAGACTTAGCCCTTGCTTTAGTTTAATTCATTTGATATTATTGACTAAATCTATTTTGTTTTTAAGGGCGCTGTTGCATGTAACTCTAGGGCACTTCAAATGCCTTGGCACTAGTTTAATAGCCATACAGTTGCAATTCCTTGGGATTTAAGTAAATATGAATGGAGGTTTCCAAATGAAAAGACAAGATGCCTCTGGGCTTAGTAGGAGAAAATCAGGATGCCATGGTCTTGGTTGCATTTTATATACATTTTGATAGAGACCCAAAGGATGGGCGTGTGTTGAGGACAGAATGAGTTACATTGGGAGGAGAGCATTTCGATGGTAAATTTGGAGTTTATATTGGTAATAGAAACAGTAAAACTATCAGTGGAGTTTTTATTTAATGAGGGACAAAAGCGACACTATAGCAGCCAGCTTAACAGGCTACAGCCTCACTATCAGAAGGCACAATGCGCCATTTAGCCATGTCATGTAAAACACATCTTCAGTCCTGAATTCTCCAGGCATTTAATGCTGAAAATCTCATTCCTCACAATTATTCTCAGATACTCATTTTTTTTTCCCCCCAAAATTTGGCTTTACTGGATCTTATAATTTGTCACTAAAATTGGAGACATGGAGCATTCCTTTTTCAACATAATATTTATATCTAACCACAGCAGCCAATGGTTAGTCAATGCACAGTGTGTGCTGGGTATGGTAATTACATTATCTGACTTTGCAAAGTCTCATATGGGGCCAACTCAAGGGTTGGCACTTTTTTTTTTTTTTCATACAAACAAGATAATGAATATGTTAGGCTTCCCAGCTGTGTGGTCTCTCTTATAATCGCCATATTCAAATATTACAGCATCTAAGTAGCTGAAAAGAAAACATAAGCAACCATGCCCTGTACTGATGGAATTGTATCTATAGATGCCTACATTTGAATTCCACATATTTCATGTCATAAAATATTACTTTTCTGTTCATTTGTTTCAGTTATTGAAATGTGTGAAAACCATTGTTTTTAAAGATTTTATTTTGATTTTGAGATTATTATTGTATCATTTCTGTCTTCCCTCTCCTTGCTCCAAACCCTTCCGTATGGTTTTATTCTTTAAATTATGTGTATATCACCCTATGTGTGTGGAGTACATATACATGCAGGTAACCATAGAGCCAGAAGAGAGGTTAGGATCTCTGGGAACGGAAATTACAGGAGGTAGTGAGCTCTCCAACCTAGGTGGGAGCCAGGAACCTAACTCAAGGCCTGTTAATCACTGAGTCATATGTTCAGCTCCATCTTAGACCCTGAGCCTGACCAAAAATAGATGGAAAGTTGTGTTTGTCTGTGGACACTAGTTTTCCAATTCCTGAGCCATAAAAATATTTGAGACAAAGAATGGAAACTCAGAGGGGCTAGGTTAGCAGTCAGAAATTACCAGGAGAATCAGCTACTCTGACACTTCAGTCCTTCTATGTGATCATTTAAAACCAGTACAAAGGTTAGAATCCTCCTAGCTAAATTCTCTCTCTTTTCTCATTAATTAATTTATTCACTTTACAGCCTGATCACAGCCTCCCCTTCTCCTCTCAGTACGCCCTCTCATAGACCCTCTGTCACCCTCCTCTGCTTCTCCTTTGAGAAAAGGGACATTCCCACGGGGTACCAACCCAACCTGGTAACCGCAATCTACTTCTTGAACTACTGACAAATGAGTAGATCATGCCCAGATGGTATGTTTCTTCCTTAGTGTAACAATGACTTCAATGGCAGACTGTTGAATTAAATATTTAATTAACAATAAATCCTGGCAGTGGGTTGGCTACCCATCTGAATGGTTTGTGTTCCCAAATGCAAGACACACACACACAATCTTTGTATTTTAATATGCCGTAGGCAGAACAACAGCTGGGCCACTACCCAACCTCTACAACCTCCTGCTGATAATTCCTTGTTACACTTACTAAATTCTGTGTCCTCTCTTAGCTGCTCTGGACACAGAGGGCTGCCCACCTGGGCCACACTCTGGCGCTCTGGCTCTGCACTGCACTCTCCTGGCTCCTTCACATGGCAGCCATGCCTCTAGCCTCTGCACTCTTCTCAGGCATGGCATCTCTCCTCTTCTCCCTACTCTCCCATCATGGCTGCTTCTCTCCTCCTTTCTCCTCTTCCTGGTCCCAAGCCTAGGAATCCTAAAGGTCCATCTCTGTCTCTCCTTCCCAACCATTGGCTGATGACATCTTTATTTACTAATCAGAACCAACTGGGGTCAGGTTCCCAGAAGTGATGTGCAGAGTTCCAGTGCAAACAATTTTGGGGACCACAATTAACATTAGAATACACCTGTCGATTTTGTTCAAGAACTTTCCCCCTGTGCCCATGTGTTCGAGACTTTTCCCCACTTTCTCTTCTATTAGATTCAGTGTATCTGGTTTTATGTGGAGGTCCTTGATCCACTTGGACTTGAGCTTTGTACAGGGAGATAGGAATGGATCAATTTGCAATCTTCTACATGTAGACCGCCAGTTGAACCCGCACCATTTGTTGAAGATGCTGTCTTTTTTCCACTGTATGGTTTTAGCTCCTTTGTCGTAGATCAAGTGACCATAAGTGTGTGGGTTCAATTCTGGGTCTTCGATTCTATTCCATTGATCAACCTGCCTGTCGCTGTACCAATACCATGCAGTTTTTATCACTACTGCTCTGTAGTACAGCTTGAGGTCAGGGATGCTGATTCCCCCAGAAGACCTTTTATTGTTGAGGATAGTTTTTGCTATCCTGTGTTTTTTGTTATTCCATATGAATTTGAGAATTGCTCTTTCTAGGTCTATGAAGAATTGAGTTGGGATTTTGATGGGGATTGCATTGAATCTGTAGATTGCTTTCGGCAGTATGGGTGGGTGGGAGAATACCCCCACAGTGACAGGGGAAAGGGGGAGGGAATGGGGAGGTTCCGAAGGGGAGATCTTGAAAGGAGGAAACATTTGAAATATAAATAAAATATGAAAAATAAATAAATAAAAAACCCATTAGAATACAAGCAGCATTAGGCCAAACCCACTACAGCAGACTGTTGTCTTCAGCAAGGGTTTTATCTCATTTGGAAGGGAAGTAATTTTGGCAAATCAAAAGTAAAAATTTATGCTTTTATTTTACTCATTGGTCCTAAAAATAAAAATAGGTAATCTTTTCTAATATTCCTAATATGCTGTAAAATAGGTAAATAGCTTTTTATGATCATAACTTTTCTGTTGTTAAAATTTCCCCAAACTACAGGAGCCAGCCATTTCTAAAAAATAAAAGTGAAAAGAATGGAACGGTATAAAAAGAGTAACAGATTGAGGTACCTTTCAGTATCTTCTTATAGTGAGGGGGTGGGGTGGATCCATTGTGATTATCTCTATTAACAGCTGCCCACTGCACAAAGATGCTTCTCTGAGGAGGACTGAGAGTTACAGCTGACACATGCTAGAGGACAGAAGTCAGTTATTGCTAAAGGTTCCTGGTGGGAGAATCATGTCCCAAGGGATGGCCCCACATCGACATGTATATATGTGACACTATTTGGACTTAGTTGTTTAATTTTAAAAATTATGTTCAGTTGAATGGAGACACAGGGAGATCTGGAAGGACTTAAATGGTAAGAAGTAGAAGGTGAGAGCAAGTTAGATACCCTCTAAGCATGTAAGGAATCCTCAAAGAAAAGATTGTACAATTTTCTCTTTCCATTGACTCTTCATCAGTGCAACAGAAATGTTGTCAAAGAATCAAGATAGGTTTCACATTGTATCCAATGTGAAACTTCCAATATCATGAATCAGTTATCAAAAATTATTTGGCAAATGGGTATAAGGCTAGTCAACAATCCTTCCATTATAAAGGGAGAGAGAAGGGGAAAAGAAAGAGAAGAGTTTCAAGGTTATATGTAAAGCAGAACCCTGGCTTTGCTTTTAGTAAGTTCCTTTCCTCATGGTCAACCACACACAAAAGTATAAAATGAAAAATTCCAGAAATAAGCAGTTCACAGGCCATACATCGCATGGGGTTCTGAGTGGTAGGGTGACATTTCAGAATATTCTGCTTTATTAAACTATATTATTCATCGTATTTTGTTATTGGAAACAGCTTGCTTTTCCTATTTGTATATTGAACTTTATCATGGGTGTGCCTAAGTAGGAGAGAGCACAGTGTGAACAGAGTTCAGTATTATCCATGCTTCCAGGCACACCACCTGGACTATAAAGTAGGCTACTGAGCGTAGATTGAGCATACTCTGTGAAGAGCAGATGAGTCATAAAAATCAAAATCCATTCATGGTGGAAGATGATACCTCTTCAGGGTTTTGGAGTCAAATGAAATTGCTTGAGTTAAAAACTTATAGATGCTGAGGGTATTTGTTCAATGCTTACTCTAAACAAGACACTTGTAGCACTCTCTCTAAGGTTCATGGGTTATTAAGGAAGATGGGGAGGAAAGAACATAAGAGCTGGGAGATTAGGCAGAGAGCTGTGACGTGCTTTTCTCCTGGGCATGGCCTATCCTCAGTCAATCATGAATAGAGGAGAACATCATATTGTCCCATCCCTTCCTGATAAAATGTGTACAGATGGATTCTGGTGGAGGGGGTGTCATTGTCTTCAGTTGCATACCCACTGAGGCACCTACCACACTGTAATGGAGAGTTCAAAACCCATCATCACAAGCAAGGATAATCCTAGTTAGATACTCAGAGGTTTTAGAAAGGAAAAAACCAAACCATAAATGTGTGAAAGGAACATGTAGGATGTGGGCAATGGGGTGAGAGGGAGAATAGAAAAGGTGTGTAGTCACAGGAACCACAATAAAATTTTACATCTCCAATAATGTAAAAGAGAAAATTCAATAAAAGTTACACACATAAAATCATTAGTTATTCCAGCAGATTCTGTGAGAAAAATAGAACTATACAATACTCTTACTAGGGTTGTTCACTTGGTGATGATGAATAAGACAGTGATAATAATTCCAATTAACTTTCTCTAGCTAAGTCTTTATATCCCACCATATTAAGCATTATTCTTGTGTTATGTAATTTTTTTCTTGTCATTAAATATTTATTTATTTATAGACACTGATTAATTGACAAATAAAATTAAACATGTTTGTTATCTACAGCATGTTTTGACAGGTGTGCATTTTGGAATGGCTAAATCAAGCTAATTAAATTACATTACCTCACATATATCTTTTTAGTGGTGAAAAAACTGAGAATTTTCTGTCAACAATTTGTAAGTACAGAATACACGCCTATTATACAGTCACCCCGTCATAAAGGAAATCTGATTTCTTTGCTTCTGCTATTATACTTAAGCTCTGGATGGCAGAGCACGTACCTGTTATGCTTGAAACTCAGCACCTGAGACAGAGCAGGCACACAGCAATTTCTCAGTGAAATGATATTCTTGATATGGTATTGCAAAATATGCCTCATATACAGTACATCTAAAAAATATACATAACTGTGAATTTCTGGCATATAGTTATCATGTGTCTCCTATGTCCATATCTTTTTTTTTGATACTTTATTTACATTTTAACTGTTAATCCCTTTCCAGATCTCCCCTTTGGAACCTCTCTATCCCTTCCCCCTCCCCCTGCCTCTATGAGCATATTTACCCACCCCCCCCCCACTCTCATCTTCCCTCCTTGGCATTCCCCTATACTGGGGTGTCTAACACCCTCAGGCCCAAGGGCCCCTCCTCCCCGATGGCTAACAAAACCCTCCTCTGCCACATATGTGGCCAGCACCATGGGTCCCTCCATGTATATTCTTTGGTTGGTGATCCAGCTTCTGGGAGCATCAGGAGGTCAGGCCAGTTGACACTGTTGCTACCTACCCCCATGGGGCTGCAAACTCCTTCAGCTCCTTCAGTCCCTTCTCGAACTCCTCCATCTGGTACCTCACGCTCAGCCCAATGGTTGCCGTGAAATGAATCTTGGGTATTCCGAACATTTGGGCTAATAACCACTTATCAGTGAGTACATACCGTGTTCATTCTTTTGTGACTGAGTTACCTCTCTCAGGATGATATTTTCAAGTTCCATCCATTTGTCTGCGAATTTTGTGAAGTAATTATTTTTAATAGCTGAGTAGTATTCCATTGTGTAAATGTACCACATTTTCTGTATCCATTCCTCTGTGGAGGGACATCTGGCTTGTTTCTAGCTTCTGGCTATTATAAATATGGCTGCTATGAACATAATGGAGCATGTGTGTTTATTACACGTTGGAACATCTTCTGGGTATATGCTCAGGAGTGGAATAGCTGGGTCCTCAGGTAGTATTATGTTCATTTTTCTGAGGGTCCACCAAACTGATTTCCAGAGAGGTTGTATCAGCTTGCAATCCACCAGCAATGGAGGAGTGTTCCTCTTTCTCCACATCCTCGACAGCATCTGCTGTCACCTGAGTTTTATATCTTAGCGATTCTGACTGGTGTGAGGTAGAATCTCAGGGTTGTTTTGATTTGCATTTCCCTGATGACTAAGGATGTTGAACATTTCTTTAGGTGCTTCTCAGCCCTATGAGCTTCTTCAGTTGAGAATTCTCTGTTTAGCTCTGTTCCCTAATTTTTGATAGGGTTATTTGGATCTCTGGAGTCTAACTTCTAGAGTTCTTTGTATATATTGGATATTAGTCCTCTATCAGACATAGGATTGGTAAAGATCTTTTCCCAGTCTGTTGATTGCCATTTTGTCCTATTGACAGTGTCCTTTGTCTTACAGAAGCTTTTTAATTTCATGACGTCCCATTTGTCGATTCTTGATCTTAGAGCATAAACCATTGGTGTTCTGTTCAGGAACTTTTCCTTTATGCCCATGTGTTCAAGACTTTTCCCCACTTTCTCTTTTATTAAATTCAGTATATCTGGTTTTATGTGGAGGTCCTTGATCCACTTGGACTTGAGCTTTGTACAGGGAGATAGGAATGGATCAATTTGCATTCTTCTACATGTAGACCGCCAGTTGAACCAATACCATTTGTTGAAAATGCTGTCTTTTTCCAGTGGATGATTTTAGCTCCTTTGTCAAAAATCAAGTGACTGTGAGTGTGTGGGTTCATTTCTGGGTCTTCAATTCTATTCCATTGATCTACCTGCCTGTCACTGTACCAATACCATGCAGTTTTTATCACTATTGCTCTGTAGTACAGCTTGAGGTCAGGGATGTTGATTCCCCCAGAAATCCTTTTATTGTTGTGAATAATTTTTGCTATCCTGTGTTTTTTGTTATTCCATATGAATTTGAGATTGCTCTTTCTAAGTCTATGAAGAATTGTGTTGGAATTTTGATGGGGATTGCATTGAATCTGTAGATTGCTTTCGGCAGGATGGCCATTAGATGCTCAAAAAGCATTTGAAAAAATTCAACATCCCTTCATGATAAAAGTCTTGGAAAGATCAGGAATTCAAGGACCATACCTAAATATAGTAAAAGCAATATACAGCAAACCAATGGCCAACATCAAACTAAATGGAGAGAAACTTGAAGCAATCCCACTAAAATCAGGGACTAGACATGGCTGCCCTCTCTCTCCCTATCTATGCAATATAGTACTTGAAGTTCTAGCTAGAGCAATTGTACAACAAAAGGAGGTCAAAGGGATACAAATTGGAAAGGAAGAAATCAAAATATCACTATTTGCAGATGATATTATGGTATACTTAAGTGACCGGAAAAACTCCACCAGAGATCTGCTACAGCTGATAACCAACTTCAGCAATGTGGCCAGATACAAAATTAACTCAAGCAAATCGGTAGCCTTCCTATACTCGAAGGATAAACAGGCAGAGAAAGAAATTAGGGAAATGACACCCTTCACAATTGTCACAAACAATATAAAGTATCTTGGTGTGGCTCTAACCAAACAAGTGAAAGATCTGTATAACAAGAACTTCAAGTCTCTGAAGAAAGAAATTGAAGAAGACCTCAGAAGATGGAAAGATCTCCCACACTCATGGATTATGTTATGTAATCTTTACAGAAGCTCTATGATTGAAGCATTGTACTTCTCTTTGTTTATACACAAGGAAACTGAGGTACCAGAGAGGTTAAACCAGTAGTCCAAATCACATATTGGAATAGTGGATAAGAGACAAGGTGCCTATTCAGCTCAGTCCTAGCTGATAACACAATCGGTATCTTTAATTGCTATGTGAGATGGCTGCTCATTCCTATTAATGAACATGAAATTGAAGTAGAGTGGTGTCATGATGTAATATATTACATAAGTAATGGCCTAATGGAATTTTAATAGCATTTTATAATCTATAAAATGTATTTGCGCAGGCAATGTTTCAGTTAGGTTTCAACATCCTCATATGGTACTTAGTCTTTCTGCAGGTACCTGAAATAAATACATTCTCAAATAATTACTCAAATTACATTATAAAAACAAATATTCAAGCAAGTCAATTGATTCACTGAAAATCACATAATTGGCCAATGCAACCTCGATCTATATATCTGGAAACACGTCACTCATATAAATGTATTGGGAACAAGCAATCAATTTCCAACACCTATGTCTACAGTTAAAAAGTAGGGTCAGAAGTCTAACTTCCAAGATCCTCAATCAACATGCAAACACTCAACCTACATATACAGAAGTATGAATGCCATTCTAGGAAAATACTATACAACTCAGGAGCATCCCTGAAAGTGAAGTGAGGATTTTCACATCCAGAAGAAATCAGGATTAGCTGTCCTACAGATGTAAAGCAGTTAAAACCTCTGGTGCCCTTTACCTTTCTGTTACTGTAATAAGCACCATGAGGAAGAGCAACTTGGGGATGAAGGAGTTTATTTTGTAGTGCATGTTGTAGTCCTTCACTGAGTAAAAGCCAAGGCAGGAACTCAAGACAGGAGCTTGAACCAGAAGCCAGTCAGGGCCATGTTTACAGCCATGCTCCCAGGTTCAGGTTCATTGAACTTTTTTATGTATCACAGGAACACAGTGAATAGGGCCCTCCTAGATCAGTCAACAATCAAGAAAACACCACTCCCTACAAGTCCACAGGTAAATGTGATAGAATAAATTCCTCATTTGAAGTTTCTTCTTCTATATTGTGTCAAGTAGATAACCAAGATTGGTCATCAACTTCAACTTTGATGTGTACCACTTGCTAACTTCAAGTAATCACAACAATGTCACCAAACATGGAGTCAAGAAAAGATACAGTTCAGTCAGTTTTGACAGGTAAGAGCTGCCACCAGTTTAGAATAGTGTTTTTCAAACATTTTGTGAAAGTAAAATCATTGATTGATGGATAAATCCATCAACTCAAATATAGAAACAAAATAGAAGACATGTCTGCTGTGTTGGGTGGTGCAGCACATTGCACTGCCTAAGTATAGCCACATGGCTTTTCTCTTCTGTCAGTTATTTGTGCCTGTCTGTCTGTCTGTCTGTCTATTTATGTCTGTCTATCTATCTATTTATCTAACATCTATCTGCATACTTATCTATTTATCATCTATCTAATCTATATCTCTCTACCTTTGCTGTCTATCTAGCATATCTGTTTATATTGTCTAACTATATCTATCTCTCCTTCTATAAGCTTGAATCTATCTTTTTATGTATATTACCTCTTTTTCTATCACACCTACCATCCTATATTTATCTTACTACCTCTTTATCTAAATCTATATCTATATCATCTATATCTATATTTACATTTCTATCATCTCTGTATCTATCATTATCCATCATTTATCCATCCATTTATTGATCATCTGTCTGTCATCAATGTGTACCCTCTCTGCTACCTACCTACCTACCTATCTATCCATCTATCAACTTACCTACCTACCTATCTACATATTTATCTAAAAAAAAAAACATATCTAACTGGGTTATCACTTCAGGTCACCCTAGAATCCTCTATTCTAAAGTACTGTAATTTGTGATTATAATCAACACTTTTTTTCAACTCACGATCCTTCATATTTACATCATTTTTCAAAGAAACAATTGGATCTCTATTCCACATAATAAAGCAAAAAGAAGTATGATGAAAAAATATAGGTCCTAGTTAGCAGGAAATAAGATTAAACTATCCTCTGCTTATGCTCAAAAACCACACTGCCATAGTGACAGCAAGTCTTTCATGGTGATGTTTATGGATCTAGCCTTGAGAAAACTCATATTAAGTGCCAGACTTTAACACCACAGGGAAGCTAGTCTCAAGCAGGGAGAGGAAAGGTAGCAGGTGTCAGAGCTACAAAGTTAGGAAAACACTTCTTTGAGAAACAAAACACACTTTACAGGTAGAACAGCATCAGACAATTAAGACACCATCCCATCCTTAGTCTCACTTTTAAACAACCCCAGGTTTATCTAGCACATTCTTTTTGCAAGTTCCTTAGGGCTTTTTCAAATTCTGTTCTCCTAACAGAAGTTCCTCAATTCCTCTTTCTGCTTCACCTTCCCTGAAAATAACAATAGGACTTTTCTCTCGGAAGATCCTTCTCTGGCCACTCACACATTTTGTCTCCTTGTTTGTTTCTAAGAGCCCCTTAATGCGTGAGCTGAAGAGATGGCTTCATAGTTTAGAGCAATTGTTGTTGTTGCCGAGGACCTGGGTTCTGATCCCAGCATTGGTTCACTTATGGGATTCAAGTTCCAGGTGATTGATTACTACCTTCTGGCATCCACAGACATGCATGTGGTGCATATATAAGCATCAGACAAACACATATACATAAAATTAAAAACATCTTCGTTAAAAGACCCAAATGCACATAGAATTACAAGTAATTAGTGCCTGTGTTTGGGTCACTAGCTATGAAACAGAATTTTCAGGATATCTGCAACATTGTCACTCCTCCATTTAAATGCTTGATTGTACAGTGTTTGAAATATATGCTCTCACAAAATCTATTCTTATCCACAATTGTTAATAAGTAAGTACAGAAAGCAACCTGGAAAGATGATGGAGGGCTTAACACTGGAGAACTTTCTTCCCAGCTAAGCAGCGGTTTTACTGACAGAATCTGTCTGATGTAAATACTTTACAGTTATCAAAAGCTGCAACTACTGAGAGAAGAGCCAGATAATAAACCACTGTTAAATTCAGACAATTTCAGCTCATCATACAATAGTGGATAAGCATATCACAAACTACCAGCACATTAGTAGGGATCTGTGTATGCATATGTTTTTGTACCAGCTTGCAGGAACCAAAGATAGTGAAAGGGGGCCCTGACCTGAAGGCATCACGGAACCTCTATTCTGACTGCTTCTCTCATCTCAGAGAGATAGTGGTAGTTGCTGCACCTGCTCCATCAAGCATCACCTCTGACTGAGGTCACTTCTAAGGGACTTACAGAGCAGTGTGTCTTCTCCTTGATGTTTTGCCTATTTTAATATACAGGAATTAAAGACCATAACATTCACCAGCTGTGTATACAGGAGGAAAAAGAACATAGCTATACATGTGCAATTGGAGCTATGCATTCCTGAAAAGACTTTATATAGATACTTGAGGATTATCTTTAATTCATAAATATCCCACTAGAATACAAAGGAACAAACTGAAACAATAACTATATAGTGACAATCTCATTACACTCTGTGAAGAGGAACAATCCAGTTTTTGTAGTTACATGTGATTCAAACATATAGTTTTCAGCAAAATAATCATAAGATACACAACCAAACAGGAAATTTTAGCCTACTCCAAAGAATAAGTCAATCAACTGAGATCATTGCTAACAAATACTTGATGATAGGTTTATTAGACTTGATTAAAGATGGGGGGTTCACAATTTAAGATATGATACAGACAAGGTAAACAAAATACATACCAAAAAGAGAATCATCTAAACATAGATGATTTAAAAATAAAGTAAAATGAAACTGTGGAAAGTAAAGGAGTGATAGTTGAAATGAGACATTCACTTGAGGGATTCAGTGGCAGATGTGAGCAGGCTGATGAAAGGGCCAGCACGATGGAAAAACACAGTAGTAGAAAGTATCAAGTTTGAGGGTCAGGGAAGAAAAACAAAAGATTGGAGAAAAGAAGCAAAGGGACCCTTGGAAACAGCAATCAGATCAATACATTCATTGTAGGAGTCTCAGAAGGAAAACACAAAAAGAAAGAGACAGAGAGGTCACCTGAAAACAATAGTGGCTGACACCGGCACAGTTTTTTATGAAAAACTAGAATATAAACATCCAAAAGCTCAACATGGTCCCAGACAAGCCCCAGGACACACTTCAGACAAAGTGGTATAAAGCACGAGTGGAGAGTTCGAGGGCAGTAATGCAAAGGTGACCTGCCACCAACTTGGGATCCAGGAATCATTAGTAAAATCACCCCAAGATTTCTCAGCAAAAACTTAAGATGCCAAAGAGCAGCAGCTTATACACTGCATCCCAAGTTTCAAAACTTGTTTGTTTGTTTTTACATTATTTATTTTGAAGCATGAAAAACTAAAGAAGAAAAGTCTAAATATTCTCAACTAAGAAAATTTCCAAAAGTGCCACATAAGAGTTCTAGGTTATATATTTCAATTTTTTAAAGGATGAGGAATTAAAGCATTTCAAAACAAGCAGAACTGATGACTTCATTGTCAATGGGTAATTTTCCTTATAAAAAAGAAAGATAGGACAATGAAGAGTAACATAAAAAGTATGTGAAATAATCAAAATCTACTAAGGCTATATGCATAGAAAAGCATATGCTTTCTGTTTTCTGCTTTGCCACTTTGCTTTCTGTAGAACTGAGAAGATGAATGCAACAAAGAGACCAATTCATAGTTTTTGACACACAGTGTACCAGCATCATTTTGTGACATCAACAAGTTCAAACATAGGCTGGTCTCTGGAAAGATCAGACCTTGTGTTTGTGAAGGTGACCTTGTATAAATTCAAGTTTGAAAGCCATAGCTTGAGAAAACAAATATAATCAGGATAATCACAAATAAGCAGTTAAGGTCTGTACACCAAAGGAAATAAAGGAGGAATCAAAGCACTTCGATACAATGTATCAAAGGATCACAATGATGCAGAAATGAAGAACAAGGGGAGTACAAAGCATATGGAGAACAAAGAGAAAAAAATAAAGTAAGTCATCTTTCTTAAGATATTAATTTAAACATAAATCACTTTAACTTCGGTAATCAAAAGATGAAATTGATTTAGAAACTATGATCCAGTAATACTATATGTAAGAGAATCACTCTAGATTGAAAGACACCAACATATTTAAACTAAAATAATTTAAAATAAGGTCCAAGGGAACACTGTCCCCTCCCCAAGCTTGATTGCCTTCCCTCCCAAGGAGCCCTATCAAGTCCCAGGAACATCCAGGTTAGACCCTGCCCCAGCTATCTCCTGCCTGCTGGTTCTACCTGGAGCACAGCCCTAGCAGCACACTGTCCCTCTCCAAGCTCCACTGCCTTCCCTCTTGAAGAGTCCTGCCAAGTCCCAGGAATAATTAGAGCTATGGGGGCCCAAGAAAACCCCAGGTTAGGACCGTTCCTACTTATTTCCTGTCCGCTAGGTCCACCTGGGACACAGCCAACAGAAGTAAGCTGTGTTCTGTCCCTTATACTTCATCAGCCAACCCATAACTTTGTGTGAGGCCTGTGGGATCCCAGGAACATTTCATTCCACATGGAGCACAGCCAGCAGAGGTGAGCAGGGTGATGTTACCTGAACTCCAGTGTCAGGCCCAAGGTTCTACCTGCTTCTCCAAGGAGTCCTGTCAGCATCAGGAATATCCAGCCAACATCAGAGAAAAATATATGGCTAAAGGCCACTATAAGAACACAACTAATGAGAACCAGAGCAATATAGCATCTACCCTACTATAGAAAGCCCTATGTATCCTAATACAGCCAAAGCACAGGAAAATAACCTTAAACTCAATCTTATAAAGAGGATTGAGGCCTTTAAAGAGGAAATGATTAAATCCCTTAAAAAAATACAAAAACAGGTGAAATAAATAAATAAAATTGTTCGAGACTGGAAAATGGAAATAGAAATAAACTGAGGGAGTCCAGGAGATGTAAAACCTAGGAAAGAGAGCAAGGAACTACTGAAGTAAGCATTACTGACAGAATAAAAGAGATGGAGGAGAGAATCTCAGGTGTAGGAGATACAATTGAGGATATTGATACATTAGTCAAAGAGAAGGTTAAATCTAAAACGTTTCTGAAACAAAATATCCAACAAATCTGGGACAATATGAAAAGACAAAAATAATAAAAGACTAAGAATAATATGAAGACAGAAAAATCTTCCAATGTCTAGATATTATTTTCAACAAAATCATAGAAGAAAACTTCCCTAATTTAAAGAAAAGAGATGCCTATAAACATACAAAAAGCTTACAGAACACCAAATAGATTGGGCCAAAAAAGAAAAATGCTCCCACCACATAATAATCAAAACACAAAATCTACAGGACAAAGAAAGTGTATTTAAAAGCTGCAAGAGAAAAAGGCAAACAAACATATAAAGGCAAGCCTATCAGAATTACACCTGATTTCTCAACAGAGACTCTAAAATCCAGGACATCCTGGACAGATGTCTTGCAGACCTTGTGAAATCACAGCCCAGACTATTATACTCAGCAAAATTTCCAATCACCATAAGTGGATAAACAAATATGACCAAATCAAATTTGAACAATATATTTCCATTAACCCAGCCCTACAGAGGATACTAGAAGGAGAATTTCAAAACAAGGAGGGTAACTACACCCAAGCAATAATTTTACACCAGCAAAACCAGAAGAAGAGAATCACAGACCCATGTACACACTCTACCACCACCAACATAAAAATAATAGGAATTAACAATCATTAGTTATTAATATCTCTTAACATCAATGGACTGAATTCCCCAACAAATAGGCACAGGCTATCAAAGAAGGTACAAAACCAGAGTTGGTCATTCTGCTGCCTATAAGAAACATATCTCAGAAACATAGACATTACCTCAGAGTAAATGGCTGGAAGAAGGTTTTCCATGCAAACAGACCAAAGAAACAAGCTAGAGTAGCCCATATAATACCTAGTAAAATAGACTGTCAATCAAAAGTAATCAAAAGAAATGGGGAAGGATATTTCATACTCATCAAAGGAAAAATCCACGAAAATGACATCTCAATTATGCACATCCATGCCATCAATGCAAGGGCACCCACATTAATAAAAGAAATATTACTAAAGTTAAATCACTCATTGAACCCCACACATAAAGAGTGGGAGACTTAAACACTCCACTTTTACCAATGGACAGATAATTAAAACAGAAACTAAATAGAGAACTAACATTATGAATCAACAAGATCTAATAGATAACTATAGACTATTTCACTGAAACACAAAAGAATATAGCTTCTACTCAGCACCTGACAGAACCTTCTCCAAAATTGGTCACAAAGTAAGCCTCAATATATACAAGAAAATTGAAATAACTCCTTGTATTTTATCAGACCAACATGGATTAAAGCTGGACTTCAACAACAACAGAAACTACAGAAAACCTACAAATTCATGTAAACTGACCAACTATCTACTCAATGATCACTGGGTCAGGGAAGAAATACAGAGATTAAAGACTTTCTAGAATTTAATGAAAATGAAGATACAACATACCCAACCTTTGGGACACAAGGAAAGCAGTGCTAAGAGGAAAGTTTATAGCACTAAGTGCCTTCTTATAGAAATTGGAGAGATCTCATACTAGCAATTTAAAAGCACACCTAAAAGCGCTACAACAAAAGAAGCAAACACACCCAAGAAGAGTAGGCAGCAGGAAATAATCAAACTCACATCCGAAATCAATAAATTAGAAACAAAGAGAACAATCGAAAGAATCAGTGAAACTAAATGCTGGTTCTTTGGGAAAAGCAACAAAACAGACAAACCCTTACTCAAGCTAACTTAAAGACAGAGAGACAGTATCCAAATTAACAAAACTAGAAATGAAAAGGGGGACATAACAACAGATATTGAGGAAACCCAAAAAATTATTAGGTGTAACTTCCAAAGCTTATATTCCACAAAATTGAAAATCTAATGAAATGGATGATTTTCTTGATAGATTCCACTTACCAAAGTCAAATCAAGATCAGGTAAGCAATTTAAATATTCCTATAACCCCCTAAGGAAATAGTAGTCACCAAAATTCTCTCTCCACAACAAATAAACAAAAAACAAAGCAAAAACCAAAACAATCACTACCACCACCACCAACAACAACTACAACAAAAAATACCCAGGGTCAGATGGTTTGAGCACAGAATTTTACCAGACTTTCAAAGAAGAGCTAATACTACTAAAAAAAGATAGGTTGATTAATGGAATCAAATTCAAGACCCAGAAATAAACCCACACACTTATGGACACTTGAGTTTTTGACAAAGAAGCCAAAACCATACAAAGAAAAAATGAAAGCATCTTCAACAAATGGTGCTGGTCTAACTGGATATCTGCATATAGAAGAATACAAATAGATCCATATTTATCACCCTACACCAACCTCAAGTCCAAGTGGATCAAAGACCTCAACATAAAACAGGATACAATAAATCGAATAGAAAAAGTGAAGCGTATGCTTGAATGCATTGGTACAGTAGACAACTCTCTGAACAGAACACTAACAACTCAGGCACTAAAATTAACAATTAATAAATGGGACCTCCTGTAACTGAAAAGCTTCTGTACAACAAAAGACACCATAAATAGAATAAAATGGCAGTTTACAAAATGGCAAAATATCTTCACCAACCTTACATCCAACAAAGAACTTCTACCTAAAATATATAAAGAACTCAAGAAACCAAATATCCACAAGCCAAATAACTCATTACAAATGAGCTTATTTATAATTATTATTACAAATTATTATTACATTATTATTATTACAGAGCTTAACAGATTCTCAACAGAGGAATCTTTAATGGCCAAGAAGCACTTATAGAAATGTTCAATGTCTTCAGTCATTATGGAAATGCATATTAAAAAGACTGAGGTTCCATCTTACATCCATCAGAATGGCTAAGATAAAAACAAACAACAAAAACAAAACAAAAACCCTCAAGCTACAGCACATGCTGTCAAAGATGTGGAACAAGGGGAACACTCCTCCATTGCTGGTGGGAGTGCAACTTGTGCAACCACTCTGGAAATCAATCTGGTGCTTCCTCAGAAAACTGGGAATAGTCCTACCTCAAGACCCAGCTATACCACTCCTGAGCATATAGCCAAAAGACACCCACCATCCCACAAAGACACTTACTCAACTGTGTTCATAGAAGCCTTATTCTTAATAGCCAGAAACTGGAACCAATTCAGATGTCCCTCAATTGAAGAATGGATAAAAAAAAAAAGTGGTGCATTTACACAATAAGTAACAAGGAGGGAAAAGGGAGGATGCTTGAATTTCACTTAGAAGGGGAAATAAAATAGAGATTGGAAGTGGATGGAGAGAGGGTACTGGGTGGGAGGGGGTATGGGGAGGGGAGCAGGGGTGGGTGTATGGAAAAACTGGGAGGGGGAAGTTAAATTTGTGGAAGGATATCTCTGGGGTAAGTAGAACTGAAGAGGCTCCTGGGAAAATATGGGGTGATCCTAGGTGAGACTCCTAGCAGTGGGTAATATGGAGCCTTGAGACTCCTAGCAGTGGGTAATACAGAGCCTCAAATGGCCAGTTCCTGTAGCCAACTAGGTCTTCCAGTGAAAGGAGGTGTACACCAAGCCACCCACAAAATCTTTGATCCGAAATTTATTTGTCCTACCTATGAGATATGCAGGGATAAAGATGGAGCAGAGATTGAGGGAATAGCCAACCAATGACTGTCCCAACTTGAGATCCATCCCATGGGAGAAAGCCAACCTCTGGCACTATTAATGATACTCTGCCATGCTTGCAGACAGGAGCCTGGCATAACTGTCATCTAGAGGCTTCATCTAGAAGCCAGTGAAACAAATGTAGAGACCCATATCAAATCATTAGTTCAAGCTCAGGGATTCTTGTGGAAGTCAGGGGAATGACTGAAGGAGCTGGAAGAGTCAAGGACAACACAAGAAGACCTATAGTGCCAACTAACCTGGGCCCATGGGGGCTCACAGAGACTGAATCACCATCCAAAGAGCATGTGTGGACTGGACCTAGGCCCTCTACATACATATAGTAGATATGCAGCTTGGTCTTTATGTGAGTTACCTAAAGATTGGAGTTGGGGTTGTCATTGACTTGGACTTTGTTGCCTGTCTTTGGACTCCTTTCCCTTAGCTGGGCTGCCTTGTCTGGCTCCTGTGAAAGAGAATGCACTTAGTTCTTATGTGACTTTATATGCTATAGTGTGTTGATATAGAGGAGGTACAGGGGAGGACTCCCCTTATCTGAGAAGGAGAAAGGTGAATAGGAGAAGGGGATGGGAGGGTGGGACATGGAGGAGAGGAGGGAGGGAGCTGCAATTGGGAGGTAAAGTGAATAAATAAATTAATAAGAAGTCAACCAACAAATAAAAATAGGTCCTAGGATGTAGAGATGGCTCATCACCTTTGCGCTAAATTCAACTCCTGGCACCCACTTAGTGGTTTATATCTATCATTAACATCAGTTCTAAGGGATCTAATACCCTTTTTTGTCTCCCACGTGCACCAAGAATGCACAAAGTATATATACATACATACAGATAAAATATTCCTAAATGTAAACTAAAATAATACATCTAAAAGAATCTTAAAATAATGGTCCATGTAAACAGAAACAAAAAAAGCAAGAAAAATGGAAAAATGGATTTTAATGGAAAAACATATACATTAGATAAATGACATTATAAATTAATAAAAGTTTTGAAACAGGAAACATTTACAACAACCAGCAATGTATGTACCAAAGCTGGCTATTGAAATTATAAAAGACAAAACCTGACTGGGCTAAAGGAAGAGATAACTATAATAGTTGAGAATTTTAAGTAGCACACGGTCAATAGTAACCAGAGTCAGAACTGTCCATAGGTAAGAAAACATGGGACTTAAATAATATATGTTATTCCTTGAATATGGTTTGTATCACCAAATCATGTTCTTTTGGGGGTTGTTCCCCATGGAAGATTTAATACAATCTCTAACAAAGTTCCAAAGTCTTATTTTTAATTAAATAGGAAAAGTCATTCATAATTCTTATGGAATCTCAAGGAATCTTGAAGAGACAAAGCCATCATAACAAATAATGAAACTGAGACGTCATATCTCCTGATTTTAAGACTTACAGCCAAACTACAATAATGAAAACAGTATTGATTTGGCAGGAATACAAACATGTAGAAAAATGGATTAGGGGAGAGTCCAAAAATTACTCTTAGCATATATTCAAATGATCTTCAAATAAAAAAGACAGCTTTCCACAGATGGTACTGGGAAAACTGGACATCCATATGTCAAAGAATGAAATGGACTTCTTTGTATTGAATACAATAAAGAAAATTAATCCCAATGAGTTAGAGGCTTAAATGTAAGAACCAAGACTGCAGAACTCTTGAAAATACAGAATCTATATGAAACACCTAAAATTTAATAACATCAAATAAGGAGACTTGTAAAATGTGCAAAGACTCAAATAAATACTCCTCCTAAGAAGGTACACAGATAGCCAGAGATCAAGTTTGAAAAGCTGCTAAGCATCACTAATGAGTAGAGAAATTCAAATCAAAATGACAACATAAAGTCACCTCAGTTCCTAGGAGGGTGGTTATAAAGACAAGTATTGGAGGGGATGTGTTCTTTGTACCTAATTTGTATTCTCAGTGCTCTGTTGATGGGAATCAAAAATGGCGCATCCACTGTGGAAGAGAATGTGGTAGTTCCTTTAGAATTAAAACAAAGAATTATGACTCGATCCAGCAATTTCTTTTCAGGATATGTGCTTAAATGTATAAGTGAAAGCACAGTCTCAAGGAGAAAACTGCATACTAATGTTCACAGTGTTATTTACAGTAACAAAAATGTCAAGGCAATCTGGTGCCTATCATAAAGTAAATAATGTATAGAAATGGTCTGTACTATGGGAGAATTTTAGGCATTTGGATAATTGAAATGAGACAGTCACAAATACACATGGCTCCACTCTTATGAGACTACAAAGTTAAACCATACAAATAGAAACTAGAAAGGCTTCCAAGACCAGAGGAAGTAGAAGGATCATTACTTAATGGATACAGATTTTGAGATATGTAAGAGAGGTGGATGGTGGAGATAGTGACAATAGTTACACAATGTGAATCGACATGTCACTTAGATGTACACTTCATGAGTAAGATAGAAACCAGGAAATAAATGTGTTAAATGAAACCAACTGGACCCCAAAGAGCCATCATCTCAGAAACACTATTTTTCTGAGCTTCTAGGAGCAGAATATTTCTAAGTATTTTTACTTTAAATAAGAATACAAGGTATTAGATATGATAGTGATATTTCCAACAATGTGTGTTTTAATACATCTTCTTGCTTCTCCCATGTTCCCTAATGCCCTCTTACATCTTCTCCATCCCTTTTCAGTCTCTTTTCTTCTTTCATGTGTCCCTCTGTCCCTACCCCCACCCTTCCTCATCACCTATTGGTTCCCTCTCTCAATATTTTATCTAATCATCAGTTGATGGACATTTAGGTTGGTTTCATTTGCATGTTATTTTGAATAGAGCAGCAATATATATGGATGTGTAAATATCTCAAGGATAAGATGTGGGATCTTCTGAGTATATAAACAGGAGTGTTGCCACTAACACAATGTTCTCCATGACTAATGTTTTGTAGTAAGGCTTCTTAAACTTTTCCCAGTTATAACTCCCTTTGGCATGAAAATTTTTTACATGATCCCAGATACATAAGAATGTAAAATAGGTAAACAAACCAAGCATTTGCTGATTATAAATCATAAACAAATTAGTTTCAAAACAATTCTGTTATACATAGAATTTGAAACTTATTAAAGATAAAAGCAAATTTGCATGTTGTCATGGATCTGTAGCAACTCAAAATACTAATTTGACAGTTACTCACTGAGGAATGATTATAGGAAAATATTAGAAGTGTTTTCTGTAATTAAAACATCTATAATTTCTATAAAGCAGAAACCTGTTCATGTACAGTAAAACACTTATGTTCTTAATAAACAGAACTCTTGAATCTGAGCTGAGATGTGTCAGGCAGTGTTTTTTGATGCTGTATATGGTATGGTACCACAAAGTGTGCATGCTGAGGAATCCAGTGGCAGAAAACATTTTCCAACTAGTCTCAGTTAAAGTAACTTTTCTGTATATACCTCTACACCAAACAGATATTCTGAAGCTGTTGTAGTTTGCCTTCTATTTTTAAAGACCATGGCTAAAGCAACTTGGGGAGGAAATTATTTCATCCTCCAGCTTACCCTCCATCATTAGGGAAGTCAGGGCAGAAACTCAAGCAAGAACCTAGAAGTAGGAACAGAAGTGGAGGCTACAGAGGAACATTGCTCACTGGCTTGTTCTCTGTAGCTTATTCAGTTGTTTGTTTGCTTTTTTTTTGTTTGTTTTTGTTTTTTTTTCACAGCCCAGGATCACCTGCCCAGGAGTGGCTACACCCATAGAGGGCTGGGCCCTCTTTAATCATTAATCAAGGAAAACTACACATTTACCTACAGTCTAATCTAATGTAAATAATTCCTGAATAAGATTGTCTCTTCCCAGGTATATCTAGTTTTTGTCAAGTTAGCTCAGTATAGGTATACAAATCAAGAAAACCATCTCTATGGCCCAGCTGCATTGTTTTGCACTCCACATGTGTTTTTTCTTAAAACAACATTAGTGAAGGAAATGCATGTGTGTGATATTAAGGCAAATTCATATCTTGCCCAAACATGTTGAAATTTAATCACCAATAAAAACTACCAGGAGATGAAATGTTTCAAGTGGTAATAAAACATGAGGTCTCCACAGTCCCAAGTAGCTTAGGACCATAGGTATGTCCATGGGTATGTCCATGGGTATGTCCATGGGTATGTCCATGGGTATGTCCATGGGTATGT
>JADRCH010000166.1:3159075-3178712 GCA_019843965.1 Rhynchomys soricoides | reverse complement strand
CATGGGTATGTCCATGGGTATGTCCATGGGTATGTCCATGGGTATGTGTTGAATGCGGCCCCACATCAGTCACTCTTTTTTCCTTCTCTTTAACTTTCCACCACTTGATAATAAAAGAAAGTTGTCTCAGGCCATAGTAGAAATTCTAGTATTCAATTTCTTACCATCTAGGACTAAAACAGACATATTTTTGCTAAATACAAATTACCTTTGCTTAGGTATTCTGTTACAGGAGCAAAAAGATACAGTTATAGTACCTCTCTGTGTTTTCTTTGTTGTATATAAAAGTAGAGTGGGATAGAGTAGAAAATGCAAAAGACAAATCATGCTATCTCAAGGAGCTCTATCCATATATCTTTCTATCTATCAATTTATCTTTGAATCATTTTCCCATTCAGTATTCAGCATGTTATATGAAATATAATGACTTTATGGTACATGAATTTGCTGAACTATATACAGAGGAAAGTGCTCTGCTTGTTTAAGCTATTCCAGGCTAAGATGTTCAGTAGTTCATATGCTTTTACCTATATTCTCAATTTATAGTGGGTTTAACAGGGGGCTGGAGAGATGGCTCAGGGGTTACGAGTACTGGTTGCTTTTTTATAGAACCTAGGTTCAGTTTTCAGTACTTACACAGTGGTTTACAACTCTCCAAAATTCCAGTTCCAAGGGACCCTATGCCCCCTTTTGACCCAAGGATAGCACACATATGATACAAATACATGCATGCAGGCAAAACACCCATAAACGGAAAAATTTAAAAATTATGGTGAGTTTATCAGCATGCAACCCCAGTATAAATTGGGGCATATACATTTATGAGAATGTCTGTTTGTATCCATATATGTATGCATATATATAATTATAACACACACATAGATAGATAGATAGATAGAGAGAGAGAGAGAGAGAGAGAGGTACTTATATGTCCTGAATATTTTTCTTTTCCAGTTATAGAGTTACATTAAAAAAAAAAAAACAATAACAACAAAAAACCCTAAAAAACTAACATGTTTAAAGCTACTAGCTTGTTAAGATCCAGAATCCCAAGCCAAACCTAAGCTGCTGAGACCCACCACCGCCACCATTTCCTTCCTGACATTTTGTCTCAGTGCTTTACCTCATTTCTCCCACACAGATTTCAATACTCATAATTTCTTCTTGTTTCATCTCTTTGGTGTTTCTCTCCTTTGCAGCTCCCCTTGTGATGATTAATATTCATGATTAACTTCACTGAATTTGTAATCAAACAGAAGACAGTGCTAGGTATTGGTAGGGAGGTTTAGCTGAGGTGGGAAGACTCACTTTGAGTGTGGGCAGCATTACCTCACAGACTTGGAGTTCAGACTAAATGAAAAGGGAAAGGGGTTTAGCCAGCTGAGTAGCAACATCCTCCTCTATCCCTGCCTTGGGTTATCTCCACAGTGAGCTGCATCATCACAAACTGGAAATCTCTCAAGCATTTCAGAAGATGTTCCAATGGAGTACCCCCAAATTAGGATTATTATTTAAGAATATTTTTGCTTATCTGTGTGGTAGATATAATGAAATTACAAACAACCTTTTTACTTAGCAGTTTTCAGTGGTATTTGTGTATTTAATGTGTGACCCACGATGACTCTTTGTCCACTGTGGCACAGAGACCCAAAAGGCTGGACACTCCTGCCTTAGTCCATCATCCAAAATAAACCTTTCCTCCTGTAAATTGCTTTCCTGAGCATTTTGTGATAGGAAATGAGAAAGGCAACTAATATACCTCCAGCTACATTTCTAAATGTGTTGCCTTCTATAAATTATGATTTCTTAGTGAGATTTTAAAAATCATTTGCGTTAATGGCATGGGTTTTTGTTCGTTTGTTTACAGAAAGGTACCTTCTGAGCAGTAGTCCAGTACTGCTGTGATGAAAAATGTTAATATGATCCTTAGAACATTTGCCATACACAGTTGTATAAGTTTTCTCCATATTAAAATATCCCATCTTGAAACCAAGCTCTTTAAGCAGAAAGGTGAACAACTCAAAATAGCTTCAGGAAGTCCCTGAAACTTACCAGATCCACTAAACCTCTCCCTGCCAGAATAAGCAATAGGCAACGAGCTGCACAAAAGACTCTCAAACAAGACAAGCTGCAAAAAAGAAAACTCTGAGACATGCCCAGCACCCTGGAAGAATCAAAACCAACTGAACTGCCTGGATGAGATTTAAACCAATTGAGTCACTTCCAAACTTTTGAGCTGCCTACAGGCTGTGGAGTGTCCTGAAGGTTCTGGTTTTCTGAGCTGGCGCCAATGCTGGGGTAAGCTTTGGTGATGCAGCTATCATTGAGTCATTTCTGCTCTTGTAATTAACCCCTTATCCATGCTTCACTACTTAGCTCCAATAAAACTCATTGGTTCATCATATTGGATTTGGGAGCATAAATACTTTGGTCCATTGAGGATCCTTTCTGATTTGAATAGACATGTTTTATATATTCGCAGGATAAGTTGTGTCACATAACATACATACAGAAACAAGGCAGAGCACAAAAGCATATACTTGTAATCTTAGTGCTGGAAAAGAGATAGGTGGATTCCCCAGGGCTTGCTAGCAGATGGACTGGCTTTTCTGGTACTTTTGCTGAAGTAATGAAAAACTCAAAGAATAAACAAATCAACCAAAGAATAAACAAGTCAATCAAAGAATAAACAAATAAAGAAGGGGCCTGGTAGGGTGGCACACCAGGTAAAGATGCTACCAACACTGAATACTTGAGTTTGATCTCCAGAGTCAATACAGGGGAAGGAGACAACAGATTTCTTTAGGCTGTCCTTTGACCTCCACATGCCTATTGTGGCATTCATGTTCTCTTCCCACAAAAAAATGATAGATAGAAAGATGATAGATAGATAGATAGATAGAGATTGATAGATGATAGATAGAGAAAAATAGATAGATAGATAGATAGATAGATGATAGACATAATATTTAAAAGGTACAGGGCTCCAGCATTTTCAGATGTTGTTGCTCAGAAACCCTGTACCTTTTAAATATTGTCTATCTGTCTATCTATCTATCTATCTATCTATCTATTTATCTATCTATCTCTGCTTCCATCGCTCACAATAGAGTGCTATTCAAGTTGCAATGAAGGTCTGTGTAGAAGCTGAGCAGTCTCCTCTTCATTCACCCAAGCCTCCTTCTCTTCCACTTACTGTTCTCACCACTTGCTTCTTCTACAGGTTATACAAATTTGCCCTCTTAGTTTTGTTCATTTGTCTTATAGGATGCAGACCCCACAAAAACATGGAATCTTTTCTCTTCACTTAATTGATGTGTCTGCCCTCTAACTTCTCATGCATGATAACCACATATTGCACAAACACATGGAAAACAAAGGGGATGATCCTATACCCAATGTTTTCTATCTTACCATCTCCCTTCCTAGAAGCCATCCTTAATTGGTCTTGGTTTAGAACTCAAAATGCTCCCTAATCATTCGTTCCAAATCTTTTCTTCCAAATCACAGTAATTCAGGTTCCACACCTTTATTCTCAGGACTTTTCCATTTTAAGGTATTGTAGCTTTAATTTGCTAAACTTCTTTGCTCATTTTGTTAAAGGCTAAGGCACAAACACATACCTTAGCCTAGGTTTACAAAGGATCAGGGTCACACCTATTTTTCTCACACTTGGTTTTATTAATATTTGATATAATATTTGATATAAAGCAATCATCTCTGTGTTCCAGTACTTCTAGAACACTCTCAATGTTTCACAGCTAACACTTTTTTTCAAAGAGTAAACACTAAGTAATGGTTTAAAATTTCAGTATAGTAAACATACAAACCACTTACATAATAACTTATTACCCTTATCAAATATGTGCTGTGCAGAATTGCATGTTATACTTCCATGTGACTGGCAGCACTCTGGGGTTGTTTATATTAGCATCACCAAATGAAACTTAGCAACTAAATAACACCTCTAGATGATGTTAATTTTTCAGCTCAATTACAATCTCACAGAATCACTCTTGGGTATACAGTCTGTAGTTAACCAAAATGTCATCACACAATGCCTAGCTGTATGAAGACAAGACTTCAGATCTACAGATAAACAGCTATACAGGAGAGATAGAAATTATTTTCAATTGGTCGGGTCAGGCAATCATGATGCATATTCACCTTTGTGGACTATTATAGACAATGCAACCATGCTAAGATGGGGATGCTACTCCAAAGAATGCAGCTAGCAATGATCATGAACACACAACACAGGCTAAGAATGGCATGAGGAAGAATGCAGCTAGTAGTGATCATGAACACACAACACAGGCTAAGAATGGCATGAGGTCAGCAGTGGTTATAATGACAGGAAGTGGTATAGTAAAATGCTTGGCACCATTTCAGTTTCATGGGGAAGATTTGGGAACAGATACCAGGAAAAGTAGACAGCAAGACATGGAAGTGTCTGGAAATAGTGAGGAGGGAGATACTCAGAAGCATGGCAACATGTCTAGGGTGTAATTCTGATTATAATGTTGAATAAGAGCCCCAAACTGGCCAATTTAGATTTTACTGTCTACATACAGTTTATGAATGTAAATGGCATATTGCTCTTTCTTTGGGCTCAGTAATAATTCCTTGATCTTGAGAGACTGTAGAGTCATGCGTATTAACCTCCTCTCTAAAATGTGTCTTCGAGTTAGCTAATCATTCCAGCTATGTGTGACATTCTCAGGAGACCTGTTTAGGGCCCATCAGCTTGCAGAGCTGTTATTACACACAAGGGAAGGTGCTCCTTTTCATCATCATAACAATGTTAATTTTAACCACCTGGAATTGTTTCTGCAGCACCGGGAACCCAGTTAAGAGCCTCAGCCAATAGCACCACATATAGAGCTCCTCGAGAACAATCCATTTCCTTATTTAAGGCAGTTACCAGCTATTTGCATTAAAAGTAAACATATTTTAAATTGCAACATCCAACTGAGTGTTTCAGTTGTTGGACAGATAATCATGCCACTTTTCATTTCTGAAATAAGGAAAATGCTGTCCTCCTCACTAAAAGAATTTTTAAGTGTACCTATAAAACAGATATTAATAATTAAAGTAAAAGATAAAACACCTCTTGGCCAAAAGCAGTAATTATTCTATAAAGTATCAAATAACACCCAAGCATGTGACAGCTGATTGAGTCACTTGCTTTGTTCATGCTACAAGGCAGTGAAAAACACCCAGCTGATTTGCAGTTTTCCTTATATTACCAATGGGTGAAAGTATTCCTTAACTAGGTCAACTAAAATTAGGCTTCTAAACCATTGCTTCAATTTCTCATTCATTTACTTAGTAAAGGTATCTAAGTGCCTCCCACCTCCCAGGGGCTGAGTTGTGTGGAATAAGATGATCCTTAAGGTAAACCTGCTTCTCTGATACAATTAAGTGGCTCAGGAAGGGCTAATGTAAACAATAGAGTTTGATTTTGTGTTGCTTCGGAGAGCAAAATAAGTATGAGCAAATGAAAATGTAACAGATGCCTTTTCTTTGCAAGCAAAAGGGAGTATTCTTGTCATGTGGAGTATCAGCCTCTTTCATGTTTCTGGTTCACAGGGCTTGAGGTTGACTTCACACGTTGATGCTAGAAATAGTTCCAAGACCCTGTATTTGCTAATTAGCATATTGTCTTTGATAATGATTCATTTACATTGGGCTTATATATTTATTTACATTCTAGCTTTGCATCCCCCTCCCTCTGAATATGTGTGTGTGTGTATATATGTATGTATGTGTGTATGTATGTATGCATGTATGTATTTATGTATTTATGAATCTTGTAGAGTTGATTTTCTTGTTCTTCTACTATTCTGGTACCAGATATCAAGTTCAGTCTGTCAGGAATGGCAGCAATCACCTTTACTCACTCTGCCATGTGCCCACTATACTAGAGATTTGACTTGAGCCATATTAATGAAACTTTGCACAACAGATTTATATAGAAATTACTGAAAAAAACTTCGCTGAAATTCTACCTTTGTGAATACAGAAGTATAGAAATTACTCCCCTGTTCTCTGCCTATTCTGAGATAGTTTACAATTGAACAAGGAAATAAAACTTATGAGGTCATAAAACATTTACATGATATCAGCAGATACAGTTCCTAAATGAACATACTTCGTGGCTGACATAACCTCTGGAATTAAGCCAAATGGACACACCCAGATATATAATTCTTTTTCTCCACCTGGACTCACACACACACACACACACACACACACACACACACACACACATTTTCTGTTGGACCTATTCTTTTCTACACTATAAGCTATAAATTTATGGAGTCTCAGGTTTACATTGACAACAGTCATTGGTTTGGTTTACTATCACAACTCTGTGTTGGGTTAACTGTCGGTGTGGACAAGTCCCATACATACTGCGTTCACCCCACTGCACTGATGGGCAGGTGTTGGGCTGTGAGAAGCCACGGTAACACTGTCTGGGGGTGGGCTAAGCAGCCTGTGGTCCTGGGGACTGCCAGAAGCTAGCTCCTTTGGGTTCCCATGTTCTTGGGCATCCCAGATGCTGCTGGATGCTGCAGAAGAGCTGAGAATGAAGTGGGGGCTGCAGGCAGAATCTAGCCCGGCTGAGGGGAGAAACTCAGCAGGATCCTGTCTGGGGTCTGTGGCTTGGCACCGGCTAGCTGTGTTGGCTTGGTTTGGTGGCGACCGTGGCTGGGAGCGTTGGGCGGCCTTCTGCGGGAGATTAGATGTGGCTCTTTAGATGAAGGCCTGTTCCATCGTTCCCCACAGTGGATCCTGATGAAGAGAGACAGTCCAAGGTTTCAGAGTGTTTATTGTCATGGCGGAGAGTGGCATGAGTGAATCCATACCCCATGGCCTCAGGGAGGGGCGAGGTTGAAATAGTGGGAAGGGGAGTGCTAAGCCTCTAGGTGCCTCATTAACATGGGGATGTCTTGAGGCTACACGACCAGTAGTCACAGACCTATGGAGAGCTGTGGTCTCATGCCAGGAGCCTGGTTTCCAGGAGCATGGCCCAACGCTTTCCATCCCTTGTAGGGTTTTTATCCTGTACTTGGTTGCCGGGGTTTAAGCCTATGCTCGACCAGGAACCAGGCTGCCTTTCATGGTCCCACAACTCTGTATGTAGAATGTGATAGGAGAGAACACATAATTAATAATTATTTGTTGAAAAATTCATAGCATTTTGTTAATAATCTTGTACATTACAGCTCCAACACTTTCCTTACACATATGGACATATAATACTCATCCACTGTGACTGGCACAATGTCTTAAATTCTCTCCTTTACATTCAATTGACCTCTGTTTTGTACTCATTTACTTGGTCATCTATGTCACAAATCCAGTAAGCAGATGCTATAATGTGAAGTCCATCTTACAATGGTGTGTCTGTCAAGACTTAGTCGTTAACTGGTGGCATTGAGGGGTAAGTAGATCACGAGGTTGTTAGTGGCTATTCCTGTAGTTAAGCATTGTTGATGTTTGCTAGTATTTTGTAGCAGCCACAAAAAGGCAAGGAATACACAAGACTTTAGCTTTTTTGGGTGCAAGTGAGGGACCTAAAGCCTGTCATAGTCATAGTGATTTGATCCCTAAAATAATGTGGGAGAACTGAAACTCGATATTAATATTTCCAAAGGTAGTATGTTCCTAACTACTAACATGGAAGTTAGTTTTCCTTTCCCTTTATCTCTGTTTGTATGAACATCACCTGTGATTTTTGACTGAATTCAATGAAATCCCATGGATATGAAAGCAGGTTGTAAGTGAATTGGCTAAAATCCCATTTTGCTATAGTATACCACATTCTCACTAACACCCATATCTAAAATTCGGGAACTGCCTCCAAATTGGATGTTTTTTCTCTAGTAATGACTTTTACTCCAGTTAATAGAGTAGAATGGGGAAACTAATTCACTATTAAAAGTTCTATGTATTAAAATAAAACCTGGCTGCAAGTTACTTTGTTGTGGGAACGAGTTAAGCCATGTTATTTTGAAAACATGCTGTTGCTGGTGAGTATGGGGTAGAGGAAATAATAAGAATTCATAGATACATATATAGTCCTGATTCATTTCTCCTACAGAAAAAGTTACTTTTTGGAGATTATAGCTACAAAAGCAGATTGAGAGCTTCCGTTAATACAAAGGCTTGGTGGCCATTACAGACAACAGTCTGTGTAAGAGTCTACTGTTCAAAAAAATTATTCTGGTCTGAGTTGTGCACCAATGAGCTATTGCAGTTTGAATAAGAGATGTCCATAGGACAGGCTCAAGTACTTGAACAGTTGTTCCCCAGCTGGTGGTTATGATTAGAAAGGTCTCAGAATCTCAGAGTCAGGGCCTTGCAGTAGGAAGTCAGTCACTGATGGCAGATGTTGCGGTTTAATTGTCACCCCCACTTCCTGTTCACTATATGCATCCTGTGTGCAGATGAAATGTGAATGCCCAGCTTCATGCTGCTTCCTTCTCCACCTTGTATTACTTCAGGAAATGTAAGACAATAAACCCTTTCTCCTCAAAATTTCTTTCTGTTACTACTCTATGATACCAATAGAAAAGGAACTAATACAAGAGTACTTTTGAAAAGCATACATACACATGCACATAAACATATATAGGTTTTTATGTGTATACATATGTGTGTGGTATACATGCATTTATATCTATATTATTCATCAATTCACCTGACATCCATCTATCTATCTATCTCCCTATTATCTATCTATCCATATCTAAATATTCATTTTTCCAAACAAGAGGAGATGATATATTGTTGGATATAAACGAAGTTGAGTATGTGAATCCTCTTTGTTGATGTTTTGATGACAGAGAAGGTCACCTTGTCTAACAACTAGCATCCACGTTGTTTCTGAGTCTTCCTCTTGTAATGTTGAGAATTGCTCATGCACCAGATTGCATTTTGACAGCACTGTATTAATAGATATTGCAAATCCCTTATCACCATAAACCCACAAAGTGTATGTGACTGAAGAAAAACTGTATAATTCACAAGTGAAAACTTTCAAGCCTTCACCCCTGGACTCAGGAACATGCAGTGCCCAACAGTTTCCGGAGTTCTTCCTGAGACAGTACTTTCTCCAACTTCCCAGGGAGTTCTTTCTGAGATATTTGAAAATTTTGTATTTTAGAAGATCTCCTAATGGCATTTTACTTTCTGGATTTCAAGTTGACATTTATTCAATTGAATGGGAAGGCAGTTTTATACACACTGCAGCTTTCTTTGGATTCCACAATGACTCAGAGCAAAGAAGAAGCATTTTTAATCCCCCATCTGATATTTACAGTTGAATGCTACTTTTCTTGTAAAGCCAGGGGACAATGAGAGCTTGATCATAAAATTTGCAAGTATCTTTCCCATGCCTTCAACTGGTGAAATGGATATACCATCCTTGGTCATCCAAGTGCTCCCTTTGGGCCCCCTTTCCATCAGCCAGGTAATATTCTGCCTTGGTCAGTACTTCACAGTTAGTTCTGCAAACATTAACAGGACTGCTCTGAGAGCCCACAACCCACCCCACATTTTTATGTCCTGTATTACAAGTGGGTTATTTTTATAGCTGATAGCTGCTAACAATCTGCAAAACCTCAGGCCCAGAATAAAATATGACAAGGGCCAAGAGAGGTAACAGTGACATTGCTTGTATTTCAGCCAAGCTGTTGTTAGTGACAGCAGGGAGAGAAGGCAGGGGAGGCAGGAAAATGTGCTAGGCAGTAAGAAAGTCAGCCTGTGAAGATATTTTCCTGGGGCTGAGGACCAGGTAAAGCTTGCCTGCCCAACTCAGCTCTGAGACCCATCTCCCTCTTCATCAATTTAGCCACTGACAAGTGCCCTTCTGGATATAAAGTCTTTGACTTAACGTCTCACATGCTGGCAGGGTACTTTACATCTCAAAGTCAAACAATATAGGGAGTTTGAGTGTTTCTTAAAATTAATAACCAACCCCTATTCTAAGTCTGTACAAGTTCATTCACAACAGTATATTTGTCCACAAAAGAAAGGTAATATTAAAATGATAGTCTATGATTTGTGTTTTAATAACAAAAGTCTGAAGGTAACCTAAACTCTCACCCCTAGAAGAAAAGTGAATACATTTTAGCTCATCTAAGTTTTGAAATAAGACAATATAACATACTCTGAACACTGTATATATTTTTATATATACATGCTGATCATACCGTGTGTGTGTGTGCATGTGTGTGTGTGTGTGTGTGTGTATTTGATCTGTATTTATGTGCCATATTTGTAGAATTCAGAGGTCAACCTCAGATATCATTCCTTAGGAGCCATATACTTTGATTTTTGAAACAGATTTTCTTATTAAAACCAGGGACTCATCATGTAGAACTCCATGAGCCTGTCTGTCCCTGCCATCCGAGCACTACAGTTACAGGCACATGCTACCACACTTACCTTTATACACGGGTTTCAAAAGTTGGACTCAGATCTGTGTGGTTGTACAATAATCACTTTACCAACTGAGCCATCTCCTAACCCCACAACTATAAAATTTAAAGTACTCACACAGTGTCTGCTTCCATTACAGAAATGCACATGAAGGCAAATAGCTCATTTCTAGAACAGCAGAGGAACCTTTAAAACCTGTACAATCAATGAATTAATACCATGCCACCATCAAAAACACAGCGCACATACATGCATTTATGTAAGATGATTTTTAAAATGTGCTCATTTATTTAAAATACATAGGCGTATATGCTAAAAGCATTTCTGGGGGTTAAATTACAATGTCCTTTCCTCTGAACACTAGAGAATTAACTAGAAAGGGGCAAACTGCATCTCTGTGTATAGCTCAGAGGAAGAGCATTTATAAAGCCATGGGCTTGATCTCAAGTATCAGAAATTAAAGGGAGATATTGACACTGAAGAACAAAATGCCACTTTTTTTGTATACTGATTTATCTACCTTGATGGGAGAAAAAAGAGAAAATGGTGAAGCACATAAAACCAAACCAATAATAGTCTTCTTTGGTAATTGCAACCTGCTGTCCACTATCTCAGGCTGATGTCATAGTAAAAGACAAGCAGTAGAAGTAAACAAACCCAGCAGCTGTCAAAACTGCACATGAACATAGAGACTTCAGCTTAGTTGTTTCATAGCTAGAGGTCTTAACCCAGTTTGCTGCGGTAGCTAGAATATAGAAGACTATATAGCCTTTGTGATCACAGGTTGGATACCTTAACAGAACTGCACTGACATCACTTCCTGCAGTTATAGGACCAGGGCAAATCACTTATTCTCGTTGAAGCCCAGTGGTATCATATTAATGAATGGACATTTTGTTGGCTCAGCATCATGCTCAAAATTAAGTGACTGTCTATATGAGAAATGTAAGATGCTTCCTGGAGCCTGTAGAGTCATCGATAAATCATTTTAAGAACCAAATGACTGTCTATAAAAGGATTGCTTTTCTGTGCCTGGGCCATGGCTGTACCTGGCACATGGCTTTATATGAGCTCCTCTAAGAAATTTAATGACGAGAGTTCATTCGGCACTGATGGAATCAATATGGCACCCCAGTAATGATGCAGTTACTATAGAAAGAACAGTCCAACATGAATGAGGGATGAGAGGACTCTTTCAAACTTACTTTGAGTCCTAATAGGTAAATCAAAACATTCTATCTCAGAAGAACCTTTTGTTCTTCCCAAACCTCACCCCCTTTCCACCCTAGGACTTCCTATGTACTGGAGCTAGCACAGCATGATGAGTCTTTGTTAGCTCTAGGCAAGCAAGAAAATGTATACACACTCTTCAGGGCACTGGGACATGTAGGAGGTGTGCATGCAGGCAGCATCTCAGTACTGGGAAAGACACTCTTTGATTTTACTTGCATCTCCATGCTTTCTAAAATTTTTTCACTTTAAAGTCTTTAAGCACATATATTTACTGTATGGGTATTTATTTATAAGTTTTACATACATATATACATATATGTCTCTCTATATAATATATTATATATTATACCAATTACATACACATACAGATACACACACAGACATACACACACATATATATCAATGTAACATATGCTTTAAAAATAGGTATTTTGAGATTATTTAAAAATCATTGTAAAAGTCTTAACATTTCCTTCAGTACCTGATGGAGTGCTCTGTGCATATGTTCATACCCTGGAATGCTAGTGTGTTCCTAGTTAATAGTTTTAGGAAATCTTCTCTGGATACTTGCTGTACTTGCAAAGGAGGGTCCTCTAACCTCAGAGACTGCACTGGAGAAGCCAGAGGCTCAGACTAGAGGTCAAATCCACTTAAAACATATGAGTTGTCAAGGGAACAAAAGGAGAGTTGGGGCAACTAAGTTCAAAATATGTTGTATATGTGTACGAAAAGTCACAATGAAATTCATTATTCTGTGTAAGCAATGCAGATTATTAGTAAACACAGAATGAAAAAAAAATAAATTTTAAAATTAGTTATCAGCCCTTAATACTTGAATTTACAATGAACTGGAAAGTCAAAAAACACTGACTAATTCTCTACTAACAACTTGAATACTGCTCAACTCTGTCTGTCTCTGTGTCTCTGTCTCTCTCTCTGTCTCTGTCTCTCTCTCTCTGTCTGTCTCTCTCTCTCAGATTTACTTTATGCTAAATTGTATGCATGTGTAAGTGCAGGATCCCTTGAAGGCCAGATCAGGGTAAGTGATCTGTTGGAATTTAGTTACAGTATTTGTGAGCCTCACAATATAGTGCAGGGAACTGAACTCAGTTTCTCTGTAAGAGCAATATGGAATTTGAACTACTGAGCCATCTCTCCAGCTCCACCCACCATCCTTTCTGATGGCTCTTGCCAAACCTCTTTTCCTCAGTTGAGAAGTTACTCTAACTGTAGATATTTGAGGTGGCAACTTCTCATAGACTGAGGCACCATGGTAACAGAAGCAGAAAAGGAATAGGCCTAAAAGAAGAGGGAGTCCTTGGCTCACCAAGATTCTTTCTCCAAGCCACTCCCACATTTTACCCCACCCCCATTATTCCTTTAGATTTAACTCTTCCACGATACCCCAAGTCTACTCAAACTATCTTCTTAATCTATTGTTTGCATATGACCTACTAAGATTAGATTTTTTAAAAAATAATAGAACTGTACAGAGATCTGGGTCTATTTAAAGTCTGAGCAAAGACATAATTTGCATTTTCCTAACCATATTTATCAATAAAACATTCTACTCCTTCAACCAAGTGTAAAAATATCAATAAAAAGCCTGATAATTTTAAAACATGCCTGGAAATAAAGTATTGCACTGCTCAAGCTGTTCACATACTATTTGTTAACCCCCATACCATCTACGGGGTTTTAGCTTGACAGCCACCAAGAGGAGAGAATGAAAGATTTGATTGCCCCTATTGTAGAATCGTGTAACTTAATGTCTGATCATAAAATAAACAGTGCTCTGTTGTTAGTTAAGATTTGATTTTTTTGATTGAAAAAATGTGTAGACTATGACACACAGTTATTAATAGCTGAAGTTGTGGGTGTACCTCAAAATCAGAAGTGTATGTCTCACTCTCCTCCTTCTTGTGACATGGGCCTACTCATGAGCAGTGGGGTTGGACTGCTTGTGCCACTCAAGGGACACCTGTCCCTGACCACTGTCCTCATACTCAGGCCATTTTCAGGGCCATATAATGCCAGGGACACCAAGCAGTCCTTCCAAGCCCTATGTCCAGTCTAGTACAGTAGATTAGCAATTGGGTTTCCCCACTTAATTGGCCCTCAACAAGAACATGAGCTGCTCTCAGTTATCTAATTTTATATAGAGAGACTTCTGTAAAGTTTTTTTAAATTTATTATTTTTTTTTACTTATTCACTTTACATCATGCTCACTGCCCCCCTCCTGGTCACTCCCTCTCACAATATTTTCACCCCTTCTTCTGTCCCCTTCTCCTCTAAGCAAGTTTTTATATCAAATTTTCTCTCACTCCTGGGACCCTATGATAACCCTCCAGCAACTCATCTTATTTCCCAGCAGTAGCAGGTTTTTGTCTTTTAAAAATTGCAAAAGCTACGTTTTAAAAATGCCCTGCATTAAAAAAAAATATATATCTAAAGGCGCTGCTCATCCCATGGTAGAAAGTGTGCTAAAAATTCTCTTTTTTTCCTAGGTGATTAGACTCATGTAAAAGTCAGAGGAGAAATAAATTTAGCTCAGGTGCAAGTGGTCAAATGGGAAGAGCCCATCATAGAGATACAGTAGGCCCCAATTACAAAGTTCAGCGAGTGGTGGGTGGCTCTATTGATCCGGAGGGAGAGAAGTCAGAGCAGTGAGCTGACAGCAGGTTCTGAGCCATATTTTTGTGCTGTCTAATCCTGGTATCGGTTGCTACTGACTTATGAGAAAAGTGAGCGCAGTACAGACTACTTCATTTTTGTTCTTTTCTCTATATGAGGAGACGTGTATAATAATAAAGACGACAGTTGAAAGCAACTGTCTTGCATCAGCTCATTTCACGTGACAGGACACTAAGGAAAGTGTGAGACCCGAGATTTGTAAATGTGGAACATAGTGCATGGGGAAAAGCAAATTATCCCACGCTCTCCCCCACGACCCACCTCACCAACCTCATCTATATCCAGTAGTTCACTATCTGTGAAAAGAAGCTAATTGTCCTGGCTATTGTCTAAAGCAGGGCTCAGCAGAAATGTTTCCTTCTAGGGCAACTGGTCTTGCTATGATTTGAATATATACTGCCCCCATCCCAAATCATGTGTTAGAAACTTAATTCCTGAGGCGATGATGTATAATGTGAGTGGATTGGGGTACTCTGCCCTTGAATTCAGATTATCATTATCATGAGACAGGTTAGCCTCCTATATGTTGGCAGTGGGTACCAGATAAAAGAGTAGGCTCCTTTCCCCACTCCACTCTACTTCTCCTCTCCTCCCTCCCCCTTTCTTTCCTTCTACCTCTCTCCTCTTCCTTCTCTCCTGCTCTCTCAGTGTCTTCTACCCCTTTTACCTTCCAGCCTGGGACAGCACAGCTGGATGCAGACTCTTCTTTGGACTTTCCAGCCTCTGAGACTGGAATTGTATGAAACAGTTCTCTGCTCTTTAAGGTCCCAGGTGTTCTGCTAGAGTAACACTAAAGAGATCAAGATAATACGCTGAACATTCATCAAGTCATACTACCTCTTAAAACTATTTAGTATTGCCATCTGGTGCTTGAGAGATGGCACACAACCTGCATGCTTTTTTAATGTTCAAAGCTAAACCAACATTTAAGTAGTATTTACAAACCCAGGATTGCAGGCTGGAGTTTGCCTTCTTCAGTTCTAAGAGTTAACTAGCCTTATGTCCTCCCAGACTCTTTAAGATATTCAATAAATAAGCTAGAAAGTTAGTATTCTACTCATATGGAGCATACATCTTGGGAACTAACTGTGTTTTTTTGTTTGTTTGTTTGTTTTGTTTTCTTTTTCATATGGTCAAGAAACAGATTCGTGTGCCTCCCTGAGACTTATCTAAATTGAAAAACATGAGACTAGTGGGATTTTGATTTTTCTGAGTTGGGATGGGGAACAGCTCTAAATCTTTGTAATGTGTTCTTTCTTTTCAATGTGAGTTTGAAGTTAAGTTTCCTGAAGTGAAGTTCTTTTGTCAGAATGTTGGAGTTCTGTCTGAGAAAGAGTTATGGCCAACTCACCTGTGGCAAAGGCTGCTTCAGCCACCGTTCTACTTAGAGAGCTCAGTTTACTCTGTGGGCAGTGAGGGTGGGGTCAGGTGGGGATGGGTGGGGAAGAATCTATCATATTCTACAGCATGTCCCTTTGATCGTGCTGCATTTATAGAAAGAGTTCCCAAGGACTGCCCTCCTTAGAAGCAAAAAGCAGCCCTCCTATACTTGATGCATACATTTGATTTAGTGTGTCAGGAAAGACACTGAGAAAGAAATATTTTAAATATTAACTATAAATTGATAAATTAATGCAATTTTATTAATAGTCTACCAAGTAGTTTAAATTGGACTTTTTATAACATTTATTTTTATATTTATTCTGAGTGTGTGTGTGTGTGTGTGTGTGTGTACAGATGTCATGGGGGTATGGGTAGGTGTGTACACCCTCTTCTTCTGTCATGTGGATTCTGGAGATCAAACTCAGCTAATCAGGCTTGATGGCAAGAACCTTTACCAGGAGAGCCATCTTGCCCAGTCTCATCCAGTTTCTTAGTTTTTACGCACTATTTTCTCCATGATTAATTCATTCCTGTGTAAACTTCACAGAGATCAGGATACCAAACATTCTGCTGAGATCAAATATTAACTTTAACTTTTGACTCTAGTATTTCTTTCAAACAAAAAACCTAGGTCAAAAATTTACAGTACTAAATACTCAAGGTCAAGTGTTCATAGTAAATCTTTACTTCTTGAAACTCACATCTATAAAATAGTTACAATTTGTCAAAAAGATGTCTAAGATTTTACCTTCATCTACTCACTGATTCATAAAGAAATTAATAAAGACACCAACAGGTGTCTTTAGCTTTCCTGAAATTTCCTATTATGAAGAGTTAGTCCAAGGGGAGCCAGTAAGATGGCTCAGCTAGGGAAGATGCCTTCTCCCTGAGGATGCAAGTTTGATCAACTCTTGAAATACATGTAAAGTTGCAAGGTGAGAACTGCTTCCACATCTGAGCTTTGCTACATGTACATAATCCATATGTCATGTGCTCACTCACATAATCATCATACAGTAAAATAATAAATCCACTGGATCAAATGCATCTCATCCACACGCTTCTTATTTCCTCTCACTTCCGCAGTTGGTGATTTGTAAAGCAAAGATGAAATCTAATATTAAAAGGTCACTGCATTCCCTTTGAGAACATGCATGCATGAATATTATTAACCATATTCATTTTCTTAATTATAATAGAGGAGCAATAGAAAGGCTATTTTAATTATATAGAAAATATTTCACTTGGCAACTACCTCTAATGCCAATATATCTGCTTCCAAATAAGCAACTGGCAATCCAAAGTGGTAACTAGAAGCTCCAGAACTTAGTTCTTCCAATCACTGTCATGCTTCTGGTGGAAGTCACACAGCGAGAGACCCAGCTAAAGTGCCCAGCTTTGCAAACAGCCTGCAAATCTATCCTTGGAATTTAGTGATTAGGAAGCCAAATGTCAAAGAAACTAGTAAAATACCATGTGTATCACTTGGTTTAATATATATTACACACACACAAACACACACACACACACACCATGAACATGTCCAGATAATTGCAGGAACTTTGTGATGCTAAATCAGCCCTCTATATATGGGAGATGCTTGCATGTTAGCTGAGGTACACAATCAAACCTCATCCTCAGACTTACAATTTCTCACAGGAACATCTCTTCACCTTCCTGATACTTTTAATTGAGCTTTTCTCTACAGTTACAATTTGGACCTGCAATGACCCACAGCCCTCTACCTTTTCCTGTTTCTGTTTTCTTTCCCTTCAAAAATTATCAGAGCAACTTTGGTCCACCCTATGCTGTCCTATGTGATGTTCCCTACTACTATGAGCTTAACTTGTTTGTTATAGCATGTGCTTCCTGTCAAGCTCTGCCCTGCCATGGGCCTAAAGCATGTATGCATGTGTGTCTTTGTGTTGTTCAGTGCCTACAGAGATCAGAAGTGGGTCTTGGATCTCTGAAGAAGAACTTGTTTAGAGGCTCTACATTTTTGGTCATGCACAGAGAATTGTGCAATATATGCTCAGAAGGGAATCAAGAGATTCCAGTTCACCTCAGAGAGACACATACCCTTTTGCTGTAGTCAGAGTTGATACTTCATGTAGACTAACTCTACTTTCTGATGTTTGCCCAACTAGGACCTGTGTCTGTGTTGTACCAACAGAGCCCCTCCCATTCACAGTGGACAACTCTCATTTACATGGGCTTCTTCTGTTTATGAATTTAGAGCCTTGACAAAGGTAGGTAAGAAATTAGGTCTCAAATTGGGTCTTGATTCATTATAGTAATATGCTAGTTAAAACAATGGAATCATGATTTTGACAAATATTTTAAAACTAGTAATACTTCATAAAGACACATTTTGTGTTAGAGTCTTGCGGGGCTTCTAGAGTCCCAGAGCATCAACCTTCCATCTAGTGTCCATTCAAAGCTATCAGAAAAAGAAAAATGTCTTCCTAGAGTGTCAATTGCACTAGATATTATATGACCTAAAATAACTTTTTTATTAAAACAAGTCTTCACATGAATATTTAAGATAAAAATACCAGACTTCAAAGACATCCCTTATTTGCTGGCAGATTGCGTCCAGCTAAGTTGTAGCCTCATGGGTTACCCACTGCCTTCCTCTGCCATTAGGGGTTCTTGTGAAGAAAACTTTGCACAACACACATGCATCCTGAAACCAATCATGGGAGATTCTAAAAGTCTTTCGATTTACCAATACACATTTAATCTTTGAACTTCTTGAAAATTAAACTCTTTATTTTCTTCAAAAGGAAGGAAGAAAGAAGAAAAGAAAGAAAGGAAGGAAGGAAGGAAGGAAGGAAGGGAGGGAGGAAGGGAGGGAGGGAGGGAGGAAGGAAGGGAGGGGGGGAGGAAGGAAGGGAGGAAGGAAGGGAGGGAGGGAGGAAGGAAGGGAGGGAGGGAGGAAGGAAGAAAACAAGGAGAGAGGGAGTGAGGAATATACCAAATATCATGAGAACCACAGTGGCTTTAGGGCATCATTTACCTTATTTGTCCATTCCACATATCACTCTGCTGGGAAAATATTAATATTTAAACGAATGCTGTATGTTGGAAAGGAACATTGTAGCATGGGCTTTGTGGGTAAAATGAGGTCATTAGCTTTATGACTGAGCACACATTTCAACACAAAGATTCTACTGATAGGAAGGGCTAAGCAAAGTCTGTAGGGCAGGTCATGAGGAACAGTACAGAGTAGTTGAAGTTAGTAAGATGTAGTCTTTTTTCTTTTGCAGTGCTAGGGATGGAGCATGGGGCCTTGCACATACTGGGCAAGTGTTCTACACTGAGCCATATTCCCAGACCCAATAAAGTCAACTAAAATGGTTTATTTCCAAAACATAGTAGATTTAAAGTAAATCATATAAACTTATTTCAAGCAAAAATATGAAACACAGGATAAATCTATATTTTTCCATGTTTCCTTATTTCTGAGCATATAACCCATTTCAAAGGATATGGAGATTATGGTCCTCTGAAGGCTCCATGCCCCATTGTAGGGGAATGTCAGGGTGGTGAGGTGGGAGTGGGTGGGTGGGTGGGAGAGCAGCCTCATAGAAGCCGGGGAGGAAGACATGTGATAGGAGATTTGCAGAGGGGAAACCTGGAAAGGGGATAACATTTGAAATGTAAATAAATAAAATATCAAAAAAAGGAGGGGGTGGAAAGGTGAGGATGAATTATCAGAGAGTCTATCTGAATGTCACTCTTGTTTCCTTGTAAGCAAGCAGGTCATTCCTTCTGGAAATAGTTATGTGAAATCCAGGGCATTCCTAATTTGTTTTAGGAGAGATAGGGAGAGTAGGAGAGAGAGAGAGAGAGAGAGAGAGAGAGAGAGAGA
>JADRCH010000166.1:3128455-3150452 GCA_019843965.1 Rhynchomys soricoides | reverse complement strand
AGAGAGAGAGAGAGAGAGAGAGAGAGAGAGAGAGAGAGAGAGAGAGAAGTGCTAGGTGTGTCTAGGCATCCACAAAGGACAAAAGCTATGGAATTTTTGGAGGTGGTATTATAGGCAGCTGCCCAAGATATGTGCCAGGAATAAAACCCTGGACCTTTATAAGAGTAGTAGGTGTTCTTAAACACTGAGCCATCTCCCCAGATCCCTGAGGACATTATTTCTGGAACTAAGTTAAATATATTTAATATGTCATAAAATCATATCTCTTGCTCTTGGTTTTGACACTCTTCTCTCAGATTTAGTGTATTACTTTTTTGAAGAACAAAGCTTCCACAGTGGCATTCAACTAGTATGAAAAAGGACTTCCTAAATCAATCTGTTCAGTATACGTGAAAAAACCCTTCATTAAAAATCAAATTCCCTATGGTCTTTAATGCAACTATTGATACTATGTGTTAGGGGGGAATCAAAACTTATAATCTTATTGTTTCTTACCAGAAAACAAACTTCTGATTCTTTTCAATAGAATTTTACTGTTGTGAGAGTTCTTCTGTCCCTGTCACATTTGCCTCCTGTCACTCTCAGTGCCAGGAGGATGAGGCATTTTGACTTTCAGCATTTGTAGCTAAACAGAAAGTGCTGCATGGGAGCAGAGCAAATAAATGCCATTAGCTAAAGCTTTGGGATCACAGGAGCATTAAGAATGATTTCGGTGATGAGACAAGTTACACTTAGTGGAAAGAGCATGTGTGGAACTATACTCTGATATTTAACAGTAGATGAGAGAGACAGGCAGAGCTCAGATTTAATTAAAAAGAAAGAAACCTAGAAACTTGGTATCTGTGAAATACAGCCACCTTTCAATGGCATCAGATATGACACTATAATTTGAATCCTATCACTGTGGTTGTTTGTGTGACTTCCGTTTTTCCCCTTAAGCCTAATTGTTCAATACCTATTTTGCCTTGCATTAATGAAGCTTCTGAATATTTATAACCTAGAACACAAATATAGAAACTCTATCTTTAAAAAGATAAGCATGCATCATCAGAAAGTGAAGGAAGCATAGCAACACCCTGGCAACAACTCTTGATGAATGATTGGCATGGGAACGTTGTTATGATGCAGAGGGCTGTGTATTCTCAGGAATCTGAGCACAGCTCTGTCCTTTGTTTGTTTTGCTTTTGGTTTGTTTTGATCTGACCTGTGTTGTATTAAACTGGTGTTTGTATTAGGATATATCTATTCACATTGCAATAAAGGTTTATGCTCTTTGAATACCTCAAGCATGGACCTGAGGCATTTTCCATAGTGTTCTTCCTGTCTTGGCTTCACCGCCCCTCCCTTACCATATTTCATTAATCTCCACAGCTCTCCTGACACTGTTTCACCTTTAAAATTTTTTGATAATGATAAATAAAAGGAAAGCCATGCACTACTGCATCAATGACACCTCAGGGTAATCACATCGTTGTTCAGAGAAAGTTATTCTTTATAGAAAACCATCAGCTTATAATTAAGGGGTGATAAATTTGAATACCAGCATTGAACATTCCCTGTTAACATAATAAATCTAGATAATAATGATCAGTAGGTTATAAAGCTATGATGTGAGAACCACATGAGGAATTTTATATTTGATGAAATCAAAAATCCAAGAATTAATCTACTTTTAAAGGTTTTATTTTTATTACTATATACATGTGTGTCTGTGGCTATATTGGTACATCTGTGTGCAGGTGCCTATGGAAACCAGAAGAGAGCATTACTCTGTTGTGGCTTGAGTTACAGGAAATTGTGTGCCATACACTAGAATCCTTTGAAAGAGCAGGAAATGCTCTCAACCACTGAACCATCTCTCCAGGTTCCCAGTTATTAAATTTATTTATTTATTTACTTATTCAGTTAATCATTTTATTCATTTACATTTCAAATGATATCTGCCTTCCCAGTTACCCTTCCACAAATCCCCCTGTTTTCTCCATCCCCTTTACCTCTAGGAGGGTGCTCCACCCACTCACCCACTCCCACCTCACTGCTCTAGCATCCCCCTATGCTGGGGCATCAAGCCTCCACAGGGCCAAGCACCTCCCCTCTCATTGATGTCAGATAAGGTCATTCTCTGCTATATATGTATTTGGAGCCATAGATCCCTCCATGTATACTATTTGGTTGGTGGTTTAGTCCTTGGAAGCTCTGGGTGGCCTGGTTAGTTGATTTTGTTCTTCCTATGGGGTTGCAATCCTTTCCAGCTTGTTCAATCCTTCCCCTAGCTCTTCCATTTGGGGTCCCCAGGCTCAGTCGGCTGGCTGGCTGTGAATATCTGCATCTTTATTGGTAAGGTGCTAGTAGAACCTTTCAGGGGACAGCCATACCAGGCTCTTGTCAGCAAGTGCTTCTTGGCATCAGCAATAGCGTCGGGGTTTGATGTCTGCAAATGGAATGGATCCCTAGACAAGGCAGTCTCTGAATGGCCTTTCCTTCAGTCTTTGTTCCAATCCAATTTTTTGTCCCTGTCTTTCCTTTGGACAGGAACATTTCTGGATTAACAATTTTGAGATGGGTGGGTGGCCGCATCCCTCAATGGGGACTGTGCCTATCTACTGGAGGTGGTCTCTACAGGTTGTATCTCCCCTTTGTTGGGTATTTTGGCTAAAGTCATCCCTGTTGGGTCCTGGGAGCCACTTGATTCCATAGAACTTTCTAGTGGCTATCTCCAGTTCCCCATGCCCCACTGCTACATATTTCTATTCAATTTCCTGACCCTGCATACTTCTCTCCTGTCCCTTCCAATACCTGATACTGTGCCCCCCTTTTTCGTCCCTATCCTCCCTCCTCCCCAGATCCCTCCCTCCCTCTACCTACTGTGAATATTTTGTTTCCCCTTCTATGTAGGATTGAAGCATCCACACTTTAGTCTTCCTTCTTCTTAAGCTTCATATGGTTTGTAGGTTGTATCATAGTTATTCTGAGCTTTTGGGTTAATATCCACTTATCAGTGAGTACATATCATGTGTGTTCTTTTGTGTCTGGGTTATCTCACTTAGGATGATATTTTCTAGTTCCATTCATTTACCTGTGAATTTCATGAAGTCAGAATACCAATGGTTCATGCTCTAAGATCAACAACAGACAAACGGGATCTCATAAAATTGAAAAGCTTCTGTAAGAAAAAGGACACTGTCAATAGGACAAAAGGCAACCCACAGATTGGGAAAAAATCTTTACTAACCCTACATCTGAGAAAGGACTAATATCTAAAATGTACAAAGAACTCAAGAAGTTAGACTCCAGAGAATCAAATAACCCTATTTAAAAATGGGGTCCAGAGCTAAATAAAGAATTCTCAACTGAAGAATCTCAAATGGCCTAGAAGGACCTAAAGAACTATTCAGCATCCTTAGTCATCAGGGAAATGTAAATCAAAACAACCCTGAGATTCCACTTCACACCAATCAAAATGGCTAAGGTAAAAAATACAGGTGACAGCATATGCTGGCAAGGATATGGAGTAAGAGGAACACTCCTCGATTGCTGATGGTACTGCAAGCTGGTACAACCACTTTGGAAATCAATCTAGCAGTTCCTCAGAAAATTGGACATAAAACTACTTGAGGACCCAGTTATACCATTCCTGAGCATGTACCCAAAAGATGCTCCAACATGTAATAAAGACACATGTTCCACTATGTTCATAGCGCCATATTTATAATAGACAGAAGCTGGAAACAACCCAGATGTCCCTCAACAGAAGAATGGATACAGAAACTTGGGTACATTTACAAAATGGAGTTCTACTCAGCTATTAAAAGCGGTTATTAAATTTAACCAAATGAGGGACAAGAACACTATATAACACCTAATATAAAGCAATAAGATACATGTAAACAGTCTCCAGAATATGTAACATAGCTCAAGCCATGACTGTGAAGATACAATTATGGAAGATACCACAGGGACAAAAGGAGCCATTGAATGATACTACATGGATGTAACTAACGAAAGCACACCATCAGACAGTGGAGAAGAAAGATTAGAGGGAGAGGAGGCCATTACCAATTAAGTAGTATGTAAGAATTCATTAACTAAATTCAAATTGAGGATCTGAATTTTTCTTCTCAGGTTATTTTGTGACAAATGACCTGAACCATGTGTGAAAATACTAAGACAAGTAGATAGGAACAAATGTTTGCATTTAAAACATGACATAAGCAGCAGTATACTCACACATGAAAGTTCACAAAACAGTATTATTTTAAATGCATTTACACACACACACACACCACCACCACCACCACCACTACCACCACCACACCACATGTTTGCAAATATAATATCTGGCATTTTTTGTCAGCAAGCCTTTCTGAAGTGGGACAAGGAGGATACAGAGAGATTCTCATATCCTATAAAACCACAATATAACATCATAACCAGGCGATTAACATCGACTTAAGTGAACAATAGTGTTCAGATTCTCCAAATATGCATGTACTCATGTGCATGTACTTAGCTCTATGCAATACTATCACATGTATACACACATGTAATTATACCATAGTCAATATACAAATTGATTCCATCAGTGTCCAAATCTCTCCTGTTCTTTTGTGACTCCACACACAGACTCTTCACTACCTCAGATTCCTGGAAACTACTAATTTGTTCTCCATTTAAGCAACAACATTACATGTTGTTTTCTTATCTTAATCTAGCAACGGAGGCATGTCAAATATTCACACAGACTAAAGGTATAACGGGTCACGAAAGCAAAGGGGATGGAAGAGAATATCAGGGAATTATTTACAGCAGAAAAATTAAATAGAGCAAGCTGGAGCCAGGCATTGTAGGAAATGTCCTCACTCTCTTTGCCAAAAGCCTGTTCTATGCATACATATCCCTAGAAATCCACACTGAATTGTCCTCTATGGCAAAATAGGAATGAGAGAAGCCTATGATCTGTCTGACCTTTCTGAACAACTCTTTTTAATATGAAATTCAACTTTTTCACTGAAAATCAATGATGAACAATTATTTTCAGAGCTGCCAGTTCAGTAACGAAAAATTTGTCACAAACAAAAGAGGTCTCACTTTGACTTTCTGGTGCAGTGTTGGCTAGCTCTGTGTGCCTTGGAGTTGCCCAGCTAAAAGACCATTTCTTACACACTGCAAATTTCAGACTCTCAGCACATTCTAGTTGCTCAGGGGTTTTTTGGGTACTCATACAATTCTTCCCTTTAACATGTCTCTCTGGATCTATCAACTGTTAGCCTGAGTTTCATAGTTAAAGACTTGTGGCCAATTGTTATGAACTTCAGGATGGGGTAGTTTCTCTAAGAACTTTTAAAGACTCTATACATTTGTAAATTGATGTAAGACAGTTGGCCTCTCTAAATAGTAAAATATCCATCTATTTCCCTAACAAATTTGTCTGTGGAATTTCTCAACAAGTTACAGCAAGGTGCCAATCCCACTTTGTTATCATTTGTTTCCTTTTTGTTTAGTATTTTGCCTTTAAAAAGTCAGTCTGCCAGGAAAGAATACACATGGAGGGACCCATAGTGCTGGCCACAAAGACTGCAGAGGAGGGTCTTGTTACCCGTCAGGGGGAGGAGAGGCCCTTGGGCCTGAGAGTGTTATATCCCCCAGTATAGGAGAATGTCAAGGAGGGAAGCCGAGAGTGGGTGGGGGATGTGGGGGTGTGGGTTGGAGAATATCCCCATAGAGGCAGGGGGAGGGCGGAGGGAATGGGGAGGTTCCAAAGGGGAGATCTGGAAAGGGGGAAACATTTGAAATATAAATAAAATATGAAAATTAAAATAAAAAGTCAGTCTGCAGTTGATTGGTACTTTGTTGAAATATATTAGTATAATTACAAGAAATACAAAAATTTTAAAACAACTAAAACATAAAGCAAAGATTCATACTAACTTCACAAAACAGATTAAAAGGATCACTACTCCAGATTTTTATTGATGTTCTTTAGTACTTACTCTGAAGCTTGATTCTTTCCTTCTGACAAATGTCCAATAAATAGTGTGTTCTGGTAGCAGTCAGCAGTCTACCCTGGAATGGCAATGGTTTGTTCCTACCTCATGCCTAATTCTATCTGAGTATTTTTCAGTCTCTAAGAAATGATGTAGCTGCAGATCTCTCTAGATTCTGTCGGTTGTGAGGCTAGAAACAATGCTCTCTATTTCAGCAGCATCCCAAAGCCCTGAGCCCATATAACAGGATATATTTTACTGTTCTAAAGAATATATGTGCTCTATTTCTTTGGTTCCCTCTTCTGCTATTATTTCCTGTTGTATTCTATATATGAATATAAATCATCATAATCATAAATTATTTTGTAAATAGGCACAGGTTACAAATTGATGCCATATAGGCTGGATGCGGACAATAGATAAGCTCAGTTTGTTTCATACAACATATTAAAATAGCTCTAATGAATTACTTCTTTGGCAACCTAAGGTCCCTCTTCACATGTGACAGAAGGATGGCACCCAATACAGCTAGCTGCCTTTCTAGATAGGTCACTACTGGGCAGATTTGTTTCTCCTAGTTACTTACTGGAACCTTTCTACAAAAAAAGTGGTGCCATTAGACTCTAAAGCATAAAAGTCTGAATGTATGTATGAGCTCAAATTACAATAGGCAACAGTTTCCTGAACAGCTTAGTGGTCCAAAACCTTTATTTATTATACAAGTGAGGCTCATAAAAACCCCATGGGAGATCACAGGAAAAGAAATGTCTCCCCCACTCTTACAGGAAACAAACCTGACTTCCAGAAGTTAAGTAACATTCTCCAGACTCTGTAGTTTGTGGGTGAAGCCAGGATTCAAAGCCTATACCTCTATTTTGTACTGCAAAATTCACAGGGTAATGTCAGTGGTTTCACTTCTTAAGCATCTTGTATACTAACTACATGGAAAATGAGATTCTTCCTCTTAATATAGAAAATCTATTTTAACATTTATGTATTCAAAGTTTAGTATAGGTCTATAATGACAGAAGCTTCTTTGGCTTCTTTGAAAAAAAAAACTCTTCTCTCTACCACCAGGCACGTCACTGTTCCCACTCAACCAAATCTGGTGCTTTATTCTCCAATAAAAAATGTCCACTGGGCATGGGTCCAAGGTGGAATAATTCCAGGAATGAATTATGTCCTCAAAGGAGGCCAACATCTCACAACACTAGGCCTTTAAAGCACATTTGGTGTAACAATAGAAATGTCAGTTTTCTGGAGAGGCTAGACTGCAGTGTCTTTTCCTACATACTCCGGAAAGGAATTTAGCTTGAAGAATTCTTCAAACTGGAAGAAGCATCTTTCAACAGGCATCAGTAGGCTGTGAAACAGGCTACCCATCACTAATGCCTACAATCAGAAGACAGAAAAGGGAAAACATAGTGCTACCCCAGTCTGATATAAGGCCAAACAAGGACTAGTAGGACACTGTGGGTTTGGGGAACAACACAGGGACTGAGCATGTCTGGCTTTGCACATTTCACATAGACCATTCTGCTTTGCAGCAATGCAACCACCAGCCAAGTATGGGTATTTATATTTAAATGAGTTATGATTTGCTGTACTTTGAAAATCAGTTCCTAGACTTCTTTTGAGTACTCAATAGCACATGAATTCTAACATACAAATTTAAGTGTCACCCCTATTCTTGGTGGTGAGCTCTTCAGGCAAGAGGTCAGCAGAGATACTCCACGGGTGGAAGGTGGAAGTCTAAGAGGCAAACACAGCTGTCTAGAGACTGTGGCAGCTGTGAACTGTAGAGTGTTGAGACTTCAGGGACAGATACCTTGTCCATAGAGAAGCATCGAGCCTCCACTACCATCTGCTAAAGATTATATGTATGTGGCTTTGGTGGAAAAGTATGTGCAGCTACAAATAAAGGTTCCTCTGCCCTTGGAACACATTCTAGATCTTCATTTCCCTGGTTACTCTCTGCTTCCATCACGTGGGTCCCTGAGATCAAACTCATGTCATGTGGCTTGGTGACAGGAGGCTTTACTCACACAGCCATCTTGCCAGCCATACATCTAATTTTTTTCATTCAAGTGCTATCTTTATGGGTAAAGCAACACATTTTTATTTTATTGATTCAGAAACTTTTTTTTTTTAAATCTGTCTCAATGATCCATTACTCAACGGTCCATTTTCCTGTGTAAAACCTTGTTCCTTTGGTTTGGAGAGGTTTATTTAAAATATCCACATCTAAACATTCCCTTTCTACTTCTAATTGAGCTGTATGTGTAGCAATGACTAGTTAATTCTTTCACCTTCAAGGGATTGAAATTCAACTGCTTTAAATGGAAGACTGACTACAGGTGAAATTGCTGCTTGCAGACAAGAAGGGACAATACTGCACACTAATCGAGGTTTGTACTAGCCTGTGATTGGTGACACACCGTGATCCTGCTGTATTCTCAAGTATAGAGCAGTGTGCAGGAAGCAACCTTGGCTGGAGTGACTGTTAATCAGTTAGTGATGTGTTCATTTCTCTGGGAAGTGGAAAGACTAATTCTAAAGATAAGATCAATCTAGGTTTTTAATCGTTATTTTCTAAAGTGATTATTTTTCTAACATTGTAATCATGTCTATTACAGAATCAACAAGCACACACACACACATATATATATACATATCCACATATATATACATATATATATATACATATATATACTTATATACAGTTTAAACACACACACACACATATATATTATAATTTATATATAAATATATTTTTTCCAAATTTGAGGTGAATCTGCTATTCATTCAACATATTCCAGGCATTTAGTTACATGTATTTAATTAAAAAAAAATCACTGGATAATGAAGGATGGATAGTTCACTTGTTAAGAGCACTGGCTGCTCATCCAGAGGAGGCAAATTTGATTCCCAGCACCCAAATGGTGGCTCACAATTGTTCACAAGTCCAGTTCTAGGGCATCCAATGTCCTCTTCTCACCTCTGTTGGCACTCTGGGCCAGACATAAATGTCATACATCAACATATGAAGGAAAAAACACCAGTAAACATAAAATAAAAAACTAAACACAGAAAGAAAAGCAGCATTGGATGAGAAGATAAGGTACATTAAATTTATTTGATGAAAATCTTTCTATTCCTCCTTGGGCGTCTCAATTTCCATAACAAAAGAAAGAGAAGAGATCACTTAGTTTCAGGCTTATGATAAATTTAGGAAAACAAAATACCTCATGCAAAATAAAACTATATCCAATTATAGCCTTTGATTAAAATCCTGGAAACTGATTTTTAAAATTACAACAGTTCTGTTTGATAGATTATTTAATATTTTACATGAAATTATCTAGAGAGGAGAGAAAAGACAAGCTATCTCTTTCTCTAGTAAGAGATGAAATTAGAGCCAGTGAGATGGGTAAGAAGATAGAGGTAAAGGTACTTGCCTCCAAGCCTGATAACCTGAATTACATCCCCGCGACCAGTTGTCCTCTGACCGCCACATGTGTCCTATGGCTCATGGTCCTACTCCATACAACCAATCAATCAAAAGTAACTTTTTTTTGATTGGCGCAAATCAATCAGCAGAAAAACTCTATTTCTGTCAAAGCTCTGAGTTCCACCATGCTCAGCAGATGCTGAGTTGTACTTGACTTGGGAAAGCATGTACAGTTCTATTATTTTTCAGGTCCTGCTTTCTTTCTGCACATACAGCAAGTAGTTTGCTGAGATGACAAGTAAGAACCCCAACCACGACACATTTTTTAAGCTATAGAACTATGTTCCCTGTGTACTCATTCCCTCCCTCCTTACTTGAATAGAAATTATCCAGGTATCAGTCACATGGTACACTGTGATCGATTTTCTGCCTCAGAATAAATCATACACTAAATGGAATTACAAAGCCAGGTCAGACAGCCCATGTGCACACTTTTCAATGTCTGACTTGCAATAATGGCTTACATTATTTATCCAAATTGCATTCTTCAGCCACAGCCACTGATGATGGAGTCTCTTTTTCAATAAAATAGTCTTTTGTATATAAATCCCACATCCCTGAGAGGGTCCGGGGTGTATATATTATCAGTTTCCCAATTTTGGTTTTTAGACAAATCTCTGGAACATCATAAAATCTCTCATCAGAACTGCAGTTTCTCATCCACCAGCTTACAATTCTGTGGTTCTAAGTACTGGGAACCCCCCCTCCCCCAAATCCTATATCAGTCATGGTCTGACGTAGGGGAGCCTGGGATGAGAAGACTACCTGTTTAAACACTTTTTCTCTTGTCAGTGTTCCCCTCCATACTGGCATCATACTGGGACTCCATATGATAGCAGTTATGCTTCCAGTGCTGTGTCCCAGTCTAAGCCTAATAGAGAAGCATGGATTAGTTTACATTTTCTGGGTACAGTGTCTGGATAACTATTATAAACCATGCTGATATTATTTACCTCATATACCAAGTTCCATTTCAGTCCCTCTGATAAAATGTTCTGACCAAAAGTAACGTAGGGAAGGAATGGGCTTGTTTCAACTTACACATTGTAGTGCATCATTGAGGAAAGCCAGGTCAGAAGCTCAAGCCAGGACTTGTGACGGAAGCATGGGGAACACTGTGTGATGGCTCTCTTACTCACAGTTAACTACCTTTCTCGTTTGGCCCAGGACTAGTCATCTAAGAAACAGCACCACCCACAGTATGCTAGGTCCTCCTCCATCAATTAATGATCAAGACACTCCCCATGAGGCGATTTGATTTGGGCAGTTCCTCAATGGAGGCTTTTCTCTCAGATGACTCCGGGATAGGTGAAATCATTTAAGGTAAGATAATTAAAGTTAATTAAAGGTTCGTGGAAAATATGGATGTTGTTAAACAAATGTTTTTACTGTTGTCTAGTACGCTGTTCAATACTCTTCTTCAGTCTCTGTTGCACATCTCTAGGCTTTACAGGGAATCCTCATGGAGGCAGTGGGGAAGGGTTAAAAGGATGGACTCACACCTCCCATCTGTGTGTCCTTCTGGTCTAGAATTTATGTTTTTATCTAACAATGAAAGCTTGGTACTAAGAATGAAAAGATAAGCCAAAGATGAAAAAGAAAATAATTTCAAGGCATATGTTTGATTGTATGCAATATAAAGATTTCCTTAAACCCATTATTTAGAATAGATATGTAATAATAACATAACATGGATTCAACAGGATATATACATATTATGTGTGTATGTACATGTGTATACACCTGTATACATGCAATAACAATTACTAATATAAGAGGCCATGTTTTTTAAGAAGAATGGGAGGGTTATATGGGGAGGGGAGGTAGAGGAAGGAAAGAGAAGGGAGAAATTAAATTATAATCTTAAACACAAGAAAAAGGAAATAGACAACCCAGGGTGGTGATATATCTCAATGATTGAACACTTTCCTAGCATATGAAAGGCCTCATCATCGGAAAAGCAAGACAAAACCAGAAAGTCCCACTGAAAAGTGGACAAACGACATGGGGAATGGGGAGGACGTAGAGATTACAGATGTAATGTGAGCATTTGCTTAGCTCTCCACATTGTTGAGTTTATTACAACATGCTCTGTTACATGTCATTAGGAAATTAGAAGCCGAAACAAAAACAAAACACCACTGCACATCATCCCGGAGGCTTAAAATCATATAAACAAACATCAAGAAGACATTACAGCAACCTTGAAAGACAGTTAATACAATTAAAAACAAATTGAAGAGAAAAATGCATTTGTTTTCCAAAACCTGATCATTTTTTTTTCTAGACTTTGGTGAAACAGGGCTATCTGGTTTGATAAACACATAGCAAATGCTTGCTACCTTTTAGACACATCTATAAAAGTTGACAATACAAAATTACTGCTTTCAGAGCTTTGAAAATAGCTGAGTTGCTAAGCTGCTTTCCTTGCAAGCATGGGGACATGAGTTCAATCCTCAGAACTCATAAAAATGCCAGGTGTGGTTGTACATGCTAATAACCCCTTTGCCTGGAAGGCAGAGGTTAGAGGATCCCAGGGCTCACTGTATAGACAGTCTAGCTTATTTGATGAGTTCTGAAGCAAAGAGAGTCTGTCTCAGAAAACAACTACAGAAAAACAAATCAAATCAAAACAAATGCAAAACCACCAGGTTGGTATCTTAGATTGTTTTCTGGGCTATAGATATACATACATGTGACATATGGGCACACATGTGCACACACACACACACACGGTACATAGCTTGTTGCATATGAACATACAAGCCTACAACCAAAAATAATAAATAATAAAATTATTGGTCCACCTTATAGCTCTTTTAAACATTCTGCAGTTGTCAAAGCTCTTTAATGATTCTAAGGTGGGTGAATACTCAAAGCATCTTTAAATACCCTCTCTGTCCCTTGTTTTCCTCCAGTAGTATTAAATGCTCTTGGCCTTTGCTTGAACACAGCTTCATTTATAACAGATAAAGCCAAAGTAAGTGAAAATCTAAATAGCAAACAATAGGTAGGCAAGCTGCTGCTGAAGCATCTCCATCATGATGTTTAATCACTGGCAGTTAGAGCATCTTTCAAATGTAATATATATTCTTAATTTTACTACCACAAAGACAATGAGCAAATCACAGCCTTTCTCTGGATAAAGCTTGGAACATATCTTGGTATTTTTACTTAGGCGATGGATACAGCTGACATTTATTTTCTTATGCAGAATTTTTTGTTTAGCTACAAAATTTTATCATGCTCTGTTAGGGGAGACAAAATGAATTGTAATCTTGCAAGCTCTCTCTGGTTCCCTGTTGCCGGGAATACATATGTATTTTCCTTGCAGAAGGGAAAACTATGTATTTAAAACTCTTTTTTAGCCAATCCCCTGCCACTTCTTCGTCTTCAGCTGCCATTCATCTGAGCTAAAAGTCATATTTTCATGAGCATAAAAAAAATAATTCCTATGTTTTTGTCTCTAGTCTCTTTTGATGAGATATATGATCCTTTTAATGGGAAGGAAAACACTTGGGGACCAGAGGAATGTACAGGAAGAACTCCAGACAATATTGTTCAATAAATATACATAGAATGAATTGTGAATGAGGGTGAGACAGAGTCCCACAACTGCCTAAAGTCAATGTGATGTGTTTATTACAGGAGATGCTAAGACACAGCTAATAGACTCTGGGGGGAGACTACAATTCCAGCAAGATTTTACAATCTGTCAAATCATTCCAGCTTTAGAGAAAGCAGAATCCTAATGGTGCATGTTTCATATGCCAGTCACACCAAATTTAAGAAGTACAGCTTACTGCTCTTAGAGTCTCAGGGAAGTGGACTGAAGATCAATGTACAGAATGGGAAAGGCTTACTTGCATAATGTAAGCTTTAGCCTGTTTGTGGCCCTGGCCCTGGCTAGAGTATAGAACGAAGGACCATGGTTAAGTACCCAGATTGGGTTTTGAGTAAAACTTAGTTACCTGATAACTGAAAATATCTGAGAATAAAATAGTCCAGCTTTAGGAGATTTTAGAGGTTACCTATGTGGCTGGTTTTAATTGCCATCTTGACACCAACTTGACCTAGAACCATCTTGGAAGAGAGTCTCAAAGAGATTGTCTATATTGGGTTTGACTGTGGGCATGTCAATGGGTCTTAAATTAATTGTTGTCAGGAGCACAATTCTCTGGGTTGGGGATCTGGATTGAGTGGGAATAGAGAAAGCAAGCTGAGTAACAAGCATCCCAAACATTCCTCCTCTCTAAGCTCTTGAGTGTGAATGCAGTGGGGCCAACTACCTCAGGGTCTGGACACTGGGTTCCTTTATGGTGCTAGACCATAACCTTGGAATTGTAGGGTTTCCATTTGTCAGGATTCTTTACCACCACAACAGAAATTAAACTAGAGCAATGCCTGGACAAATATTTTAGCAGGTCACTAAATATTTCACTCCCAGGGCATGTTTGTTGCCTTATTTAAGAGAGAGGCCTAACTTAACATTACTATGCAATATTTTTAAAAGTTTATTTCTATTGTTTTTTATTTTGTGTATCTGTGTCTTTATATGCACACATCAGTGCAGGCACCTGCAAAGGTCAGTGTTCGATTCCAAGGGAATTGGAGTTGGTGTTTATGAGGCAGCAGATGTGGAAGTCCTGAGAAAGGAACTTAGGCCCTTTGGAAGAGAAGTAAGTGCTTTTAGCTGATAAGCCTCCTCTCCATCTCTAAGGATAACACAAATATTTATGCTAGTTGTAACTAAGTCTCAGGGTATTGTTTCAGACAGAAACCTATGGTGTCCTAAAGGGAATATATAGGTATGCTTAACTCCTTTAGATACAGAGATTGACATGGTGTTGATTCCGTTCTTCGTTTTCATTTTCCTTGATAGAATCACTTGAATTACTTCATCTACTTTTATTAGTCAAGGTTGGGAGGCTGACTGTTTTCAGTCCCCCAATCTAATGCTCTACTGGATACTGAAGTGCCTCTGAGACCAGTCCTAATACTAGCCTCCAAGCTGTCTTACTCAATCAACTCAAGTCAAGGCAAGACTTAGCACCTTACAGAAATCAAAGGCAGACTCAAAGAAGGGCAACACACTAGAATGGCAACGGCAAGAACCAAAAGTAGCATCTTTAGGGCAATGTGAATTCCCTCCTGACTAGAATGTTCCAGAGAAATGAAATGTCCATAGAGGAGAAATGGGTCTATAGTAGAAGTGGCCAGGATACTGGATGCACACACACATACACCCCCCATATGGACACCTGCGCACACACACTGACACATATAATCTATGGTTCTGGTATCCTAACCAATGATTTCAGTTTCTAATGTCCAGTTCAAATTGCCAAATAACCCCAAATAAACATATTCTTCAGCCCAATAAAGCTTTGTGAGGTAACTTTCTGTCCAGTTGCATCAATGGTTGACAAGGCCTGCTCTGAATGATGACTATGGGATATATATATATTGCCTATGGGCTACATTTCTGAGGAAAGGGACAAGGTTCTTCCACTATCCTGATTAGGACCATCTATACCCATCTGCTGGATTCTTTCTCTTATAAACTATGATGATGAGTCACACTAAATCTAAAACCAGACTTGCTGTCCTTCCATTACCTATATTCTCTATCCACTCCATTTTGAAATGATGCCTCTTGTAGCCTTTTCTTTTCTTCTTTGTCTTCAATGTTCAGCAATAGAGAGATCTTGAAGAATATCTGGCTATCCAAGTATCTTTCTTGATTTTTAAAAATACTGATGTTATAAAAGCTGCTAATCAATAAATATATTTGTTTTACATATTGTTTATAAAGTGCTTAGATAGTGTTTATGGTGTGCTCAACACTGCACCTGATACTGAAGACAAAACTCAAATGTGTACTGTTATAGATTATATGGTTTTTAATACCTGTATACAAAATAATTTTCTATAAAATTTCTATATTCCAAATAGCTTTTAATGTTTTCTTTATAAACATAAAAATTATCTGTGTGTAAAAATCCTCATAAATGTTCTTCTTCTGCAAAGCTGAGAAAACTTGCAGAAAAAGCTTAGGCAGTCTCTCTGAAATTTCTATGTCATCTCTGCTTGTCTCTCCTTTTTCAAAGACCCAAGAAACAACTTTCACTTGTCAGTTTCAATAACTACCCTAGTAAATATTCATCCTTACTCCCTTTAATTCAGTGGGGAATTTAAAGATACTATTGATAGAGACAAAAATTGAATTACAGTGTTGCAACTGTAGACAAACTTGGCATTCATCCTCTTAACAAATGGTTTATTCTGATCTGTCCCTAGCAGCAAGTGCTAAAGGATGCTGAGTGAGCAGGATGCCATTTCCTAGATCTGAATGTTCTCTCACATGGAGTTCCTGAGTGGTACTGCATTATCATTAAGATCTTACCAACTTAATAGCTTAATATATAGTCTATAGGATGACTATAATCCTAATAACAGTAAAAATAATAACTAGCCTTTTAAACAAACTGTTCTAACAAGTATTTTTCATTTTTGTTGTTGTTTTGTTAAGTGGATTAATATTTTCAATGGATACTAATTACTTTTATGTTTATTAAGATTAATATTTCAAGATAGTTTGTAAGGTTGATTTTTTATCACTAGGCAATATTTTCAATCAAGATACAAGGCTTGCATTAGAAACTAAAGGATATCTAGCTTTGAGCTCTGAAGGAGAAAAAGAAAAAAAATCAGACTAAGAATCATTTGCTAGTTTCTTGTTGCTTGAAGAGATTTTCACTGGAGCTCCAGAATTTACTTTACCAATGAGAAAGATATGCTTCCTCCTACTTCAGAGATAATAAAGTAGGCATAATAAGATTAATTTAAGAGTGATAATAAAGCTAGACATGGTTGTGCATTGCTTTAATCCCAGTATTCTGGAGGGAGAGGCAGACAGAACTGGCCTACTTAGTGAGTTCCAGGATAGCCAGGGCTAAATAGAAAGACCCTGTCTCAAACCAAACCAAACAAAAATAAGCCAACACGTGAGAGCCACATTACCACATAAATAAAAAAATAGTCACATAAAGACACTCTTCTATAAAATATATTTGTAAAACATCTCCCGTTGTTTAAAATCTTAAATTGAGGGAAGATTCTTGTCTACTATATCTTATACAACAGATATGACAAGGATTTATCAGAAACATGGTCAATCCAACCCATGTCATTGTGGAGTTCAAAGAAGAAGAATAATCCTGAGACAAAATAAAGGTATATAGACTTTTACTTGTTTGGGATCTTTAATTAAAGGAGATTGTATGAGTATCCTTCTTTTGAACTATGACTCATTAAGAGATTAAAAAGGGAAAGTTCAATTTCTATGAAGAGTGTATATTCATGTGGTCAGTTGGTTGTGTTAGTGTAATCATGATCTTGACTATCCTTGGTTGATTGTAGTTAATATATCTGTACTAAGACCACATGGTTCTAATACAAAACCATTTCATAAAATTAAGACAATTGAGATGAATATAATTTGGGGGAAACTTGGAGTGCCCTGTTGCTGCTGAAAGCAATTATGCTTTTGATGAGGAACTACAAAGCACAGAGCATCACAGGTTATGTATACCCCTCATTGGAACTAAAGGAGCTTCACTTTTGCTTATAATAATCTCTTCATGACTTTGTTACTTCAAAGCTAATGAAGGAGTCATGTTCTGTCCCTAAATATGGTCACCATCACGAAGTTAATTATTAGTTGGAATGCCAATGTGCTTAAGAATGGACTATTGGTGCCAGGGATTGGAATTGAATCTTGGCTTCTGAAGAATTGGGCAAGGGTTCCTGTCTCTCTAAACATCAATGTTTCCACCTGTAGAGTATCTGCAAAAACTGTACTCATGAGGAATAAAACACAATCAATAAACATAAAACACTTTTCACAATGTCTTATACAGTAAGTAGTCAATATATGAGAGTTATTATGTTAACATAAATCCATAATTTCTCTCAGTTGATATTTGTTACAAAGTAAGACATCAAAGCACATACAATCATAATTAAATTCATTCATTTGGGAGTCACTTTTATTTTTATTGGAAGCACACATTATCACATGTGTTGATTTATTTAGACACATTCTATTCTGAACTCTGGGTTGTTTGTGGCTGTCCTTGAACCAAAAGCAATTGTCAAAACAACCTACATCTGATGCTGTGTTGCCACCTAATTCACAAAGCCATTCATGCCTTGTAGATCCCATCCATGCATCTAATATGTTACTATGCTCTGCTTTTTAATGTGTTATGCTGTCAGTCATATTATCCCCATGCTTTCTATTCCTATAAATATGACATTAGGTCATTTGTCTTCACAGATTTAAGCTAATTCCAACCTATTTCCTATGAGCCAGCTTCACGTGCACTATTTCCTGAAGAAATTCACAAATTGGGCTGGAGAAATGTCTCAGGGTCTAAGAGCACTTACCATTCTCCCAAAGGACCAGAGGATTGCCTGTAACTCTAGCTCCAGTTACAGATCCATTTTATTCACTTCACAGCCCATCTTCTCATTTGAAGAACAGACTGTCATACTGCATGATTAATGTCTCACAGGATCTACTTTCTGTGGTCCACTCCTATCTGACTATCCAACATCAATCTTCATCTGATAAAACTCTAAGTTCTTCAGAGTCAGAGTATTCAACTGGCTCCAAGATTTTTAGGTATGTGTGCTGAATTCCAGCCTTTCACTTCAAATCATCAAATCTGCTTATTGCATATGAATGTTTTCTACTATGTCTCCTTGATGCTATCAGTTAAAACACATCTAAAGTGGAAAGTGCCACAGCCTGTCAATTACTCTATATTCTTCTATATGTGTGTTTTTCTTTCCCAGTAATCATATTTCCCTTATCATTTGCATATAGTTAATCTAAATGGTATTTAGGGACTAGAATGGTTGGATGAGGTTGCCTATAATTTCATGGGAGATGCTGAGGTTTGGATAGATGCATCTTCTTAAGTTCATATTAGAAACTTAAATGTGATATGGTGGTATTGAAATGCAGACCTGTACAATGTCGTAATGGGTAGGATTGAATGATTGGATTAATACTGTTCTCATAAATGTGGGCTGAGCTTAGCAGGAGTAAGTTTCCAATGAGCAGATGAGTTCAGCCTCCCCTCCTTCTCTTAATCCTCCTTTTCTAAGTTTCCCCCGTATCATGTATTGATACCTATGTTGCCTCTTACCCCCTGCCATTACACAGAAACAAGAAACCCATCAAGGGATGTGAGTTATTCAATTTGGGGCTTTCAATAGGAAAGTGGAAAGACTAGAAACTCTCTTTAGCATCAGCTGCCTTCTGCATTACATATGCTCATCTTACCTGATATTCATGACAAAGCCATGAGTTTGTTTTGGCTCCAATTTTATACTAAAGAAATTCAGTCACTAGCTAATATAAAGTACAGATAAGACTCCAGACCTGTGAGGAATGAAGGAGAAAATGGAGTCTACTTTGAGTTTCATCATTTCAACACAAGGGCCTGTTGTGACTTCAGAGCTCAATGAATTATGCTAAGTCAAATACAGCTCCTGGCTCCTCCTTCAGCTGCTCTTATTATGTCTACCACCCTCACATCTTAATTTCTTGTTCACATCTACTGTAGGCCAAGCATCACAGTAAGTGTTTTCAGTGTATTACTTCATCCTCAAGCATTATAATTGAGGCTTTACCCTAATTTCTAAAATGAAAACTGAAGAAAGAGAAACTCAGTCTTGCCCAGATCCAGACAATCAGCCAATAGATGGTGTTAGTATCAACCTCTCAAGTAGCCAAGCTTTAGAACATGAGGTAATCCTAATGGGCACATTATATAGATGACTACATCTCATAATGTTCCTATAGTTTGGGCAAAGAAACTGAACATAACTGTCAGACAGTAAGAATTTGAGAGAGATCTGTATACATAATTACACTTGTCTGATCCCTAGGAAGGTGTAAAATCACAGAACTGCAAACAAAGAGGTCCCTCTTCTTAGATGAAGGTCCAGGTTTCCATTAACTCTCTTTATAAAAAATGAGTGAACAAGAATGATTTAAAGGAATTACCAAGATTCATTCGCCTAAGAAAGCTATACAGAGTTTTCCATAACCAAGAGCAATGGAAGGATAATGAGGTCCCCAGGTCCTGTTAGCAAGCAGCTCAGGAAACATGAACTTCAACTATTTATTCACTATTAGGATGTAGAAGAGTGTCCCAGCATAGCTAGAATGACAATCCATGACCAGCTTTGCAGGTAGGGCCACATGGGAGGTGTATGGGTCAAATGGTCACTGCACTCAGGAATGAACTGAACTGATGTGTTTTCCTGAGAGTAAGACGCTAAAAATAGGATTAATCCAGTACCTTTTTTGGTTTCATTCATTCCCTCTACCTATCTATCATGTTGGATTCAGGAATAAAGTCCCTTTGATTTCCTAGTCCCTAGAACCATAGGTCAGCACAGTTCTATTTAGCATAAATCACCTCATTTGTGGGATTCTGTTCCAGTAGCACAGAATCAAATGGCACAGGGGTGATTGTTACCTCCATGCCATTAAAGCATGATATAAGCTTTTTTATTTGATTCTTCTCAAAATGTTAGAGAACAAGCATTTGCCATAGCAAGGAATTCATTCTTGCAGATTTCTCTCTCTTCTTTTAATGACACAATATTTAAAGCATTCCTGCTTGTACCCACTGATCTAGTCATGCCACTTAGATCACCATAGTTTCAGTATGAGGAACCAGAGATAAGACTTCCTTGCTGCTATCTAAACCACATACTAAACCCAGTTAAGGGAAAAAATGAAACTACATATGGGGGGCGGGGAAAGCATGAAAATTGCAAGCTACAGGTAGGAGGAATGGTGCAGGAAAAGATGGAGTCAATGTCATATCTGGCCAGATGTCCATGCAGAGCAGAGCAATCACTTTCCTCTTTTGATTGGTAAAGTTCCTGTTTACCAGTTGTAAAATAACTTCCCAGTAGCTGACCTAGATATGATCAGCCTTCGTCCTTTATTCTTTCCTTGTAGGGTTTGTTTAAGTTTTCTCCTGTATCATCACATCAGTGCAATGGCATGCCCAATGCTCGATTCACACAATCACTTTCAAATACTTATCTTTTAGGATTCCATTCTATTTTCTGGATCTTTGCAATAGATATTTCATGCCTGTATGTGAGGCATTTGATTTACAAAGTCAGGGGAAAGCTATTCTATTTAACCAACTCTGTTGGATACATATAAATTCTTCCTAACATCAGGACATATAAAGATTGAAACACACACACACACACACACACACACACACACACACACACACTTCAAAATGGAACAAACATTAGGTATCTAGTCAGTTTTGGTATAAACCTAAAACTTGAAGAGCAACATTTCAGTGGCAATATAACTCCAGAAATATACACTCATAAAAGCAGAGCTTTGCAGCTCCCCCCATTCATAAACAAATCAAAACAAAATGAGAAGCAGAAATACTTTTGGAACCTTGACAGGCTGACATTCCCAATATGTGTGAATTCCTAAGTACTTATGAAAGTGATAGTAGTTTTCAATGGTAATGAGCAACATGTGGCTATTTACTAGTTGAATTATCGCTTTATTGCAATAGGGTCTCTCACTGGCCTGGAATTCACTAAGTAGCATAGGCTGTATGGCTACTGAACCCTGAGAGTCAAGATGTTTCTGTCTCTCCATTTTTGTTTTGTTTTGAAATGAGTTATGAGTTCCGGGAACCAAACTTAGGTTTTCTTGCTTGCCAGCCCAGTGTTTTACCTACCAAGCCACCTCCCCAGCCTACGTGTGGATATTTATTTCGTTCTATATTCTGCTTTTAGAATATAGAAAATCACAATCTGTAAAGGGGCAGAACTAGCCTAAGACTGTAAACAATATAATCCTTCCTTTGAAAATGTAAATGCAAAGATCAAGTCTAAACTGGCAGAATTATTGCTAATTAGTTTTTATGATATTTTTTTTCTGAACTGTATCCTGACACATTTTGATCTAAAATGTGTCTCTTATATAGGGCTAAAGGTTTGTTTGGCAAGCAGAATTGGAGCAGATTCCAAGCATCTCCACCTTTCCCAAACTTTATGGTTGGCCTCAACTGTCATTGAATCAACCCAAATGCAGAGAACAGAAACAGCATTTGCAGCCAAATCACTAACAAAGGATAATAAATAAGGCTTTGGCTTCTATTTTTAATATGACCTTGATAGCATATTACAGAGTTAAAGCCACTTCCAAATGAGGTGGCATCTATTCAAATTACAAGGCCTTATTTTGACCAATTTCCTGAACCTGGTGCAAGTGAAAATATTTTTCTCAATGAAAAACATGCAATAAATAATATTCAGAATGCTGGATGATACCATAAGTTATATGACTTTTATGAGTTAAATGTGTATATAAACTTGTGCGCATATATATATATATATATATATATATATATATATATATATATATATA
>JADRCH010000166.1:3034923-3128445 GCA_019843965.1 Rhynchomys soricoides | reverse complement strand
TATATATATATATATATATATATATATATATATATATATATATATATTCATGTATGTATATGGTCAACGTGGTTATTTTTCTATTTGCAAATTTGAATCAATGTTTAAAAATTTAAATGTTCACAACTTTTTCTTAATTTTATACTTCAAATGCTATTACAGGATAAAGCTAAGTAGATAAATATTTTATTTTTTTATTTTTTTATTTTTTTTCCGATTTTTCGAGACAGGGTTTCTCTGTTTAGCCCTGGCTGTCCTGGAACTCACTCTGTAGTCCAGGCTGGCCTTGAACTCAGAAATCAGCCTGACTCTGCCTCCCGAGTGCTGGGATTAAAGGCGTGTGCCACCACTGCCCGGCAGATAAATATTTTAAAAAAGAAGAAACTTAACTAATTACAAACTAACTAAAAATACTATTATTTTCCCAAGGTGGGTATAAGGAGGTATCTCAGTGGTACAATACTTGTCTATAATTTCTGGGTACTTGGGGGCTCAATAAACACACACACACACACACACACACACACACAGAGAGAGAGAGAGAGAGAGAGAGAGAGAGAGAGAGGTCCAAAGTGAGAATTGACATTTCTTCACTTATAACTTTGAAAATGTCAACTAGAAAATGTACAAAATAGGATGAGAGAATTCACAGGAACACTAATACTATTGAAGCACATTACTTACTTGTGAATGTCTCGCCTGTTTTGAGAGGGTGAGACTTTCCTCTTACCAGGGTAATGAGAGGTCAGGAAGTGGGTGATTGAGTGACTATAGGAGAGGACTCACTACATAAAGCTTAGTTCTAGAATCTGAGGGATGGGGACAGGCAAGAAAACATTAATGATATTAATAAGAAATATCTCCTATATAAGAAAAATTAGGATAACCATGAAAACTGCACAAAACATGCTAATACACTCACTATTAATTTAAGGACAGATACACAAGTCTACCTGCATACCACTGGGGTCTCACCCTTATATCATTCCTTGGAGGGAAAGCTTTAAGGATTCCAATCAATTTGAGTATTTGTACAAGTCATTAGCAGAGAGTAGAGTAAGAATAAGACCCAAGATACAAGGCCGGACATTTAATTTTTTGCACAAATTAAATTCAATTTCATTAAGATCTTTTAAAAGAAATGTGCAAGCAGTGCTTGTGAACCATAAGCTGACAGGCAGCTTATGTTCCTTCCCATACTGTGAATCTAATAAACTTAAGTTCTGTTAAAGCTATGTTGTATGTAAGAGTCAGTAGCTAGGAAGTCCATGGTAGCTTTCTGTCTTAACATCTGTAAAGGGAATTTGAGAGTCATCTATCTATTTTCCATCTTCAGAAACGACTTGAACAATGCCTGTCATGGTGAGGAAAGGACAATATCAAATAATCACTTGAGCAAGAAAGCCATTGTTACAGTTATTATACTTCTAATAAAACATCATTTCCTTCATTAAAGAAGTCATGACAAGAGTTTCATCATTTTTCTGAAGATAAATAAAAGTAGAGGTAAAAATAATCAATTATAAAATATGTCAAACACATACATACAGAGACAGTCACTTAATCATATATATAAACATATATACATGAATTTATATATTAATAATATATATATTTAAGATAGTATCTCACTATGTAGCCCTTATTGGTCCAGAATTCATTATATGGACCAGGTTGGTTTCTCAAGTTCTGGGATTCAAAACATGACCCACCACACTGATCGGTCATATATTCTTTTAAAAATTATTTTGAATTTTTTATTTTAATTCTCTATTGTTAGTTGGTAGAGAGGCTATGAGCACTCCACAACACAGCTGTGGAGGTTAGAGGACAATGTGCAGAAGTCTGTTCTCTACTTTGACGATGCGGCTCCAGGGATCATCATGATTAGCTGTATGTGCCTTTACTATCTGGTCGACCTCACTCTCCCTCATGTGTTCTTAACACTAATTGTTACTCTGTGTGTGGAAATACATAAGCCAAAAAAGTAACTCCTTTAATTTTAGTTTAAGTATTCCATGCATTATTTAAAGATATTACAAGGAGCTAAAAATCATAGTGGATCCCACAAAATCCTGAGTTCAGGTACCACTATCATTATCGCACAGGAGAACTATGAAGCAATTTTATCAAAATATTAAAATTAAATTTAAAGTAAAGGATAGATTTAAAAATTGGTTGAAATGTTACTTTACTTCAATTTGTGAATGTAAAATAATATAAAAAGTAATAAATAAATAAATAAGAAACATGGTGTGTGTGTGTGTGTGTGTGCGTGTGTGTGTGTGTAGTTTTAAAAACTCACTACTTCTGTGACCACCAACAAAAGTGTGGCACTGTTACATTTTTAGACAGATTAGCTTTTCAAATAAGTCCTCCAAACACATGTGTTTTCCTATAGTTTGTTTAAAAACAAATTTAAAGTTTTCCATGATTTGACAAATGAAGCTGGCATGAAATCACTTAAAGTGTCTGTCACTCTTAGGACACTGGTGTTATACCAATCCACAGTTCTCCACCACACCAATATCTCTGTGTCCACATGACTCTTGCCATCCCCACATTATACTCATTTTCTCACACTCCTTCTAAGGACTTAAGATGCACAAATTCATTTAGGGATTTTTTTTTGGTATAATTCCCCAAAATATTATTGCTTCACCTCTAGAAGAGATGTCTGTGGAGTTATGATTCTACTACCAGAACACAAACACACAACTGTATCAGAATCATATCTTTGTTACATTCTGAAGAAAGTTCATATTTCATTTCTGAGGTGCTATGATTGAGGCTAGAGCCTCATATGTGGTAGCATGAGAAAGAATTGGGAATAAAGTTAGCAATAGCACTTGTAGAAGTAACCTCCATCTACAAATCAACCACAGATTCAAAGATGCCTGAGATCATTTATTCTGTTGTCTGGGCCTATATGGCTGCCTCTGAGCCTAACCACATTCTCTTTGATTAAACAGCTTTATATACTATTTTGAAATCAGAAAGTGCAAGGCCTTTTTCTTTTTACTTATCCTTGCTTGACTAGCCATTGTATTTTTGAGGTTCCAAATAAATTATAGCCTTTTCCCATTTCTTCTGTGTTAGAGATTACATGGAGTCTGTAATTAATTTATACAATTGCAGACATGTGACTTCTATTACCATAACAAAATAACTGAAGTGTGAGGGCATGTTTAAAAGACTGTTAGGGAGTTTGCTTGGTGGGCACAGAGCCTGTATAAGTGTGAGAACAGTAGTTTGGATCCCCACAACACACATAGCGAGGGGGACTAGTGCATGTCTGTAATCCCAGCAATCCTACAGTGATATGGGAGATATACACAGGAGAACGCAGGAGAATCTCTAGAAAGTTGTATGCTAGCCTGTCTGGTGTATACAGTAGAGAACAAGAGATTCTGCCACACCAGCAAGAGGTCTTAGAAAGTAAAGGCTTTTCATGTAACAGTATATCCCGAGTTCTAGTGATAGAACTCCCTTAAAGGTAGAAAGAGACCAATTTTACAAAACTGTCTGACCTCTACAGCATGTGCATACTCACACATGTCTGACTAGTAAATTTAATGTAACATCTTTTAAAAAGGAAAGGTCCTGTCTCAAACAAGGTGAAAACTTATACCTAAGACTATTGTCTGATTGCAGCAAGTGCTGTGAGACATGACATGCACACAGCACCAGACAGACAGACACACACACAGATACACAGACACAGACACACACACACACACACACACACACACACACACACACTCACACAGAGAGCGAGTGAGAGAGATCTAGCATGTGGTTTTACAGACTGACAAGTGCTTTTATGATAAGAACCTGACATGTTTTCATGTTTATTTTCTAATACTGTGAAGTATTCAATTTCTTATGGGAGTGATTGATTGGTTAGGATCATGGTGGAGTTTTGTTGTTGTTTACTTTTAGTTTCCATGTTTTGTGATTGTCCCAAAGATCATATGCTACTGGTTTCTAAAGCTATGTTATAGTAGCTATGAAGATACATGCATGATTTTAAGTCTTTTTCTCTTTCTCCCTTTCTCTCTCTCTCTCTCTCTCTCTCTCTCTCTCTCTCTCTCTCTCCTTTGTTTTCATTCACTTTACATTCCACTCACTGCCTCCTTCCCAATCACCCACTCCCACAATCCTTTACCCTATCCATCTTCCCCTTCTCTTCTGAGCAGGTAGGGGCTCCTAGGATATCATCATACCCTGGCACATCAAGTTTTTGCAAGACTTGGCACATCTTCTCCCACTGAAGCCAAACAAAGCAGCCCAGGTAGAAGAATATGTTCCACAGGCAGGCAACAGCTGTTGGGATAGTCCCTGCTCCAGTTGTTCAGGACCCACATGAAGGCCAAGCTGTACATCTGCTACATATGTGTGGAGAGGCCTAGGTCCAGCCCTTCTATGCTCTTTGGTTGTGAGTTCAGTCTCTGAGAGCTCCAGGGGTCCAGGTTAGTTGATTGACTCTGTTGTTCTTCCTGTGAAGTTCTTTTCTCTTTTTGGGCTTGCAATCCTCTCACATCCCGCTCTCATATTCTTCCATAAGAGTCCCCAACCTAAAATCCACTGCTTTGTTGTGGGTGCTTGCATCTATCTGAGTCAGCTGCTGGGTGGAGCATCCCAGAGGAGAGCCATGCTAGACTCCTGTCTGACAGACCTCATGAAACTGAAAAGCTTCTCTAAGGCAAAGCACACTGTCAGTAGGACAAAATGACAGCTGATAGAACTCTACATCTGACAGTGGACTAATATCCAAAGGTTGTAAAGAACTCAGGAAGTTAGACCCCAGCAACCTAAATAACCTAATTAAAAATGGGGCACAGAGCCAAACAAGAGAATTCTCAACAGAAGAATCTCAAATAGCAGAGAAGCGCTTAAAGAAATGCTCCAAGTTCTTAGTCATTAGGGAAATGCAAATCAAAACAACTCTGAGATTCCATCTTACACCAGTCAAGTGACTAAGATCAAAAACTAAAGTGATAGGACATGATGTCGAGGATGTAGAGCAATGGGAACACTCCTCCAGTGCTTGTGGGAGTCCAGACTTGTTATAACCACTTAGGAAATCATTTTGGCGGTTTCTTGGAAATCTGGGAATAGTTCTATCTCAAGACCCAGAGTCTCACACTCTTAAGACCCATGTTGTTGGCTGATGTAAACATATTTAAGATGTCCTGTGTGAACTGGAAAAGTGCATGCGTTCTGTTGGTACTGATGAAATGCTCTGTCTATCACATATAGCTTAAGAACAATGTTCCCTTGATGATTTGCTTTTAAATCATTTGATCCATCCTGGAAAAGAGGTGTTAAAAGTCCTGAATCTATTGTTTATAATCCCCCTTCAGACCTGCTACATACACTGCATTTTTAAGTGTCCTTGTGGTAAATGCATTCATATCTAGAACTCTTTTGTTTTTTATTATTAACTGTTCTCTTCACCATTATGTAATATTTGTGTTTTTATTTTGTACTTTATTTACTAAAGTTGTATTTTATCTACTGTGTTCCATTGTTTTCTACTTGTTCACTGTATATTAAAACACTACAATTTTGTTCTATTTCTGAGCAAATAATTTGTAAATTTAATGTCTCTCATAATTTCTATAATTTTATATTAAATATGAAGTTATTGTATTTGCTATAGATTTTCAGTAACTTCTTTTAATATTCATGCTGAAGGTATAGTGTGACTAATAATACAGTATTCTGAATTTGAACGTGTGGTTACTTATAACAGGGAGTTTTATATTTATGTGTTACATTTGCACATTCCTTTATTTAGCCTTGAAGACTTTGAATATGTCATTTTTCTGTATCTTGATTTACTACAATTTTGCTCAGATATTTACCACCAGTCTATAGAAACACCCTTACATATGATAAACTTTGTTTACTGATTGGAATGTTCTTTCTTTACTTTAAAATCTGTGTTGCTGATGCTTTATTTGAGGTTGAGAGAGGAAAATGGAAAAGACAGGAGTCATTATGTATCTAAGGCTCTCATGGAACTAGCTATGTGTAGCCCAAGCTAGCCTAGAACTCATGCTTGCCATGATACAGTTGGAATGTTGGTGTTATGGGGGTGAGTCACCACATATAGCATTATATTTCATCTATGACAGTTTGATCTTAAGACACATACGTGCCATCTTGTTTGTGTCACATCATCTGTGATCTTCTGCCTAGACTCAACATCTTTCTAAGTGTTTGGACTATTTCTTGACACCTTTCTCAGAGTGAGATCTATATCCCTTTACACTCTCTTCTGCTTCTTGAGTTGCTATAACTCATATATCCCATGTTTGATGTAATCCTATTCCTTCCCTGTGCTGTCTCCATACTCCATTATTGTATATTTATGCTACATATGCATAAGACTTGGTGCACATGTATGTGTGTATGAGGAAGCCAAAGCCAATGTTATGAGTCTCCTTTAATCCCTTATATTAGAGACAGAGTCTTGCGGTGAACCTAGAGCTTATGGATCCAGTCTGTGACCCTCTGCCATGCAGTGCTGGGGTTGTCTATTAGTGCTGCCACACTCTGCTTCTATATAGATTCTTGGATCCAAACTTAGGTCTTCATGTACACCATTCAGCCATCTTACTTAACCCTTCTTCTCTTTTCTTCTATAATTATGCATTTTGAATTAACCTGAGTCTAAGCTCAAACACTTTTTATTTCACATGATCATTTCTGCCATACAAGGTAACTGTGGCAATGTCCACCATTTTATTTGTTGTATTTTTTGGCTCTAATCATTTACAATTTTTAAAATGTAAATATTTAATTTTTTATTAAATTTCTAGTTTGGATTATTTCATTGAATTTCCTCAAAGTTGATTCAGCTTTCTTAGACTAATTATTTCATTTATTATATAGTTTATCTATATCTTTATTTAATGGGATAAATTCTGGGGATATTATTGTGTTAGTTATTGGTTTTCATGTTTCTTATTGCCTTTGTTAACATAATGTTTGAAAAAGTAGAGGCTTATTCAACTATTTGCAAACTGGCTTAGTCTGAGAAAATACTTTGTGAGTCAGTACAACCAGAGATTCTGGGCAGGTTATTTGGTAGGGCTCATGGTCAGACTCAAAGCCAGAGTTCACGTACTTTACCTACTTTGGGGCTTTCCTGAAGCAGGCCAGGTATTGAAGTCTGGTGCAAAAGTCCTGTCACCAAAAGAGGGCATGTCACCATACACTGTGGTTCAGCATGGGAATAAATAAGGAGTGAAATCGATTATGTAAAACTCTCAGGCATCTTTAATCCATTTCCTCATTTCAGTGACACCTCCTGTCATTGTAATTGCTCACCTGATTTCCTATGTTCTTGCAAAAGTACTGCCACATATGTGGGTATTGAAGTTGGATTTTTCTACTGGCAGATGAGTGTTTCAACTACTATTTCACCACCCTGATTGCGCCTGGATAGTAGTCTGTCTTTATAGAAGTGAAAGCACCAAGTAATTTAGGTATAAAGACATTCGATAAAAATGTAATTTTAAGAGTAAGGGAAGCTGGGCAGTGGTGGCGCACCCCTTTAATCCCAGCACTCCAGAGGCAGAGGCAGGCGGATTTCTGAGTTTGAGGCCAGCCTGGTCTACAGAGTGAGTTCCAGGACAGCCAGGGACACACAGAGAAACCCTGTCTCAGAAAAAAAAAAAAAGAAAAGAAAGAAAAGTAAGGGAGTATCATATACCAGATAGAAATTGCTGCACATTTTAAGGTACATATATAGTTCTTGAGTATACAAACACCATCCAAAATTCTCTTTCTCATTGAAGATCAGTCAATAGGTCCCTCCTTCTTTTCCTCCTCCTCCTTCTTTTCCTCCTCTTCCTCCTCCTTCTGTTCTTCTTCCTCCTTTTGTCTTTTTGTTTTTATTTCAAGACAGGCTTTCTCTGTAGAGGTCTGGATGTCCTGGAATAGACCAGGCTAGCATTGAACTCAGAGATTCATCTGTGTCTGCTTTCCAAATGCTGGGATTAAAGGCATGAAACAACCTTGCTGAGCTTCTTCAGTTAACATTTCTTTTCTTTTTTTTTTAATTTTATTTATTTTATTTTTTATCTTCATATTTTATTTACATTTCAAATGTTTCAGATCTCCCCTTTGGAACCTCCCCATTCCCTCCACCTTCCCCCTGCCAATATAGGGATATTCTCTAACCCACCCTCCCACCCACCCACCCACTCTCATCTTTCCTCCTTGTCATTCTCCTATACTGGGGGATCTAACACCCTCAGGCCCAAGGGCCTCTCCTCCCCCTGATGGATAACAAGACCTTCCTCTGCCGCATTTGTGGCCAGCACCATGCGTCTCTCCATGTGTATTCTTTAGTTGGTAGATCAGTCTCCAGAAGTATCGGAGGGTCAGGCCAGTTGACACTGTTGCTACCTCCCTGGGGCTGCACACTCCCTCAGCTCCTTCGTCCTTTCTCCAAGCCCTCCATTTGGGACATCACACTCAGAACTACTGTTGCTGTGAAGTGACTCTTGGGTATTTCAAACTTTTGGGCTAATAACCTCTTAACAGTGAGTACATACCATGTTCATTCTTTTGTGACTGCGTTACCTCACTCGGGATGATATTTTCAAGATCCATCCATTTGTCTACGAATTTCAAACAGTACCCATTAGTCCCAGTTTGTTTGGCCAACCTCTAGCTGTCCAAGGTGTTGAGATCTGAGGGCATCTCATTCCTGGGAACCACAATCAGAACAATGGCCTTTGGCAGATACTCCAGAAGGATAAGATGGGAAGAACATTGCTTGCGACTCAGCTATAACCCAGCACATAGGACTTTGAGTATTTTCTCAGTGTAGAACAAATAGTCTGTAAATCTAGCCAACTACCTAGAATTCATTGCCTTTGTTTCAACCAGGTCACTTCAGAGCTGAGGTCTAGAAGAGAAAAGAATGGGACTTGGGGCTGCAGAAAGCCGACTGACTGACCTCATTCTATCAATGTTTAATATTAACTTAGAGTCAATTTGTACTTTTTAAGAATTCATGTTTGTAACTGTACTTATTTGTTTCTATTTTATCTTCCCAAGCTATGATGTGTACTTATAGGCAGGAGTATGTTCTGAGGTTTATCTTTTATATGTTTATTTTTACATTTTCATTGTCCTCCTCAGAAAAAAAGAAGACTACTGAGTTGTCCCAGTTACCAAAAACATAAACACAACAAGTGTAGATTGATCAATAAAGGATGTTTCTTTCCTATTCTAGCCTCTACCTGTAATTGTAAGTGAATCGCAGCTTCTCTGTTTTGGGTGTTTTAAATGTCTGTGTTATATATTAATATTCCATATGCTACTGGCATTAAGATAAAAATTTTAAGACAAATAATACTCAGACATGAGCTAATTTTAATACAGACCTAGAAGCATGATTAGTCCAATACAGACAGCAGTAATAGTATAACTAGTGTCAAGAATTTATGTTTACACTGTAAAGGTCGTAAGAAATTAACTAGATCAACTTATATTTTAGCAGTGGGAAAAACTGAGCCACAAAATATTAACTGACTCACTTTAGATTATAAAACATAGTGCCAGGATACAAAACCTTATGATTGTTTTGAATGTTTGCCCTGTTACAATGTGTTGACTTTGAAAATAATTATCTTGACTGAGTCAAAAGCACCTTGAAGACATCAAGGGTATATACAGGGATCTCTCTAGAACAGAGTCAGACTCTCCCATTTAAGTTCTGTTTATTGTTTGTTTGTTTGGGAGGGGGAATGCCTGTCCATAAAGGAGTAGGATCAAAATTTTTAGAAAGAAACTGCAAGCAATTATTTCTCTTATTTATATCAAGCTTTCAAATTTCTACCAAATGAAGCATAGTTGGCATGTTTCAACCTATAAAAGTACATTTGATTAAGATCTTTTTGATACTGTAAGCATTTCAGTTTAAGTCTTATCATTCAATCATCTGATATTGGATCCTGAAAGCACATGGCTAAGTGTACAGAAAAAATTAGTCTTTTATTAAGAACCCAGGGAGTCACCTTTGAATAATGTGTTGCATGGCCCTGTAAAAAATTACTTCTTCTCTTTGAAAATATGTGTATACGTTGTCTCCCATACTAATCCGCTAAGAAGAAATAATACAAAAAGAAAGATCCTTCAAAAGTACTCATTGTCAGACAGCCATTTTGGTTAAGTGCCATGTGTACTTGGCTTGACAAAAATTCCCATGAAAACCTTACATAAACTTATTGAAATACCTTGGCCTTTTACTAAACAACATGGTTTGCATTTCTTAACTATCATCCTGTCTATAGTTTAGGCCTTACCACACACCATGCTGCTCAATCTCCATACACTGTCACTTGCAATTTCTAATGCTTCTGTTGTTATAAAGAGGAAATTTTGCAACAGCGAACAAAATTCCCTATGTATGCATCCTATGGCCCAGCAGCCTAACATTTACCTAAAATGTATATTTACACATGAAATAAGTAATATATATATATACATATATATATATGTATATATATATTCATGATAGAATAAATTATCATACAAAACTAATTTAAAAATTGAAATTTCTTGCCATGAGAAACTAGCAGAACACATCAGTACATGTAGAAGATGAAGTGTTATATAACTACACAAAGGAAAAAGAACATATTAATAAAAAGTATGGAGTTGTTATCAGCATAGGTTGTTATATTAAAGTAATAAGGAATCTAGTTCTGTTCGATATTTCCAAATCTCTCTTCTTTGAGTCCTCAATAATAACTCTTCCCTACATTAGCTTTGTTTACTCAGTGTGTCTTGCCATTTTCCTTTCACTTTATTAGTACTGTTGTTTTACTCAAAACTTAGGCCATGCTAATTAGCTTCTATTGCTTTGAAATACATGATTCTCTCTCTTATTGTAACAGATACAAAGAAAATCAATGGAAGGATGTAGTATTACTCTTAAAAGGCAGGATTTTTAAGAGAATAAGTGAACAGTTGTGTTGGGGGAATCTGTCTGTTGATTAGTTCTTCATACTTTGGTTTTGTTCCACGTCATGAACTCATGGTTTGCCAATCATCATGACACAGGAAGAACAGTCTAGCAGAATAAACATGTATATATCACAATACAGACAGGACAATGGCTGTTGTGCAGGTAAGAACCCTAAACATCTACCTTGATACTATTGTTTCAAAATACTCATATCTTTTGGCAACATATTTCTCATCATTCTGAGGTCATGGTTCTGTAATCAGTTCCAATCCCATATCATTCACTACCAGATGATGCATATGGTCTCTGTTCCTATCTTATTAAAAATCTCTTCCACTAATTTTTTTTTAAAAAGCAGCTACCTAAGTCATTCAACTGTTGTTACACCTAAAATAAACACAAACTCAAGGGTTTTTTTTTTTTTTTTGATACTTTATTTACATTTCTAATGTTTTTCCCTTTCCAGGTCTCCCCTTTGGAAATCCCCTATCACCACCCCTCCCCCTGCCTCTATGAGGGTGCTCCCCACCCACTCCTGTCTTCCCTCCTTAGCATTCCCCTACACTGGGGCATCAAACACCCTCAGGCCCAAGGACCTCTCCTCCCACTGATGGCCAACAAGGCCCTCCTCTGCCACCTATGTGGCCAGCACCATGGATCCCTCCATATGTATTCTTTGGTTGGTTGTTCAAAACTCAAGTTTTCTTAACATCAGTTATATGAAACACATGTATGTTGAGCACCTGTATAATATTGCTTACTCTGTGTGATCCAAGGAGTTACTGTCACCACCTCATGTCAGATGAAATGACTAAGACTAAGAAGACTGACCCAGTTGGCTAAAGTTCCACAAGCCAGTAGGCTCATAGAAGTACTCAACACTTCAGAAGGATGTCCATCGTCCTTTCGGTATAGAAGGATATGAATGTAGGATCTGTTCTAGCTTATGTGGTTCTGCATGTATGAAACTACCTTGGCTAACCCCTTTCAATAAGGTATATGCAAATTTGCATCAACCAGAACATTTAGCATATAGTTATATACATTGTAAGCTACCAACAAGTAGTCCTAAATGAATGACATCTGACACAAGTGAGTATTAAAGCAATCTTCATAGTCATCATCTTAGAATTCTATTCTTATTTAGTAGCACAAGGAAAAGGTCTATGTGGTCCATCCCATAAGAGATATTAAATTCCCTACTCTTGAATGCATGTTTATTTCTCCTAGAGATAGATGTAAGACCAAGTACAGCTGCTTAGTGGCTAAACTCCAAGTTATTGCATATAACCTAGTAAACTAGGTTTAGAAGTAAAAGATACAATATAAGAATTTCAATGCTTGAAGATGAATGAGCTTGTTATGTCTATGTCCATAGCATACACAATTTTAATAGAATAATATATAGATAAGAGTTTTTTTTAATAGAAACTCTCTTATGCAGAATAGGCACAGAAAATTTTAAAAGAACATGAATTTATCTTTATCCAATAACAACTCTAATCAGTTTTAAAATCTAAGCTTTTTAATAATAATTTTAAAAGGACTGGAATTCCCCTTCACTATTCATGAACACACTGAGTATGGTCCTGTGAAACTCAATTCTGACCCTCTTGTAAGACTGTATACCACACAGCGCCACCATAAGATCTTCAAAGCTAATTGCTGTAACCTTCTTTAGCTAATGATTTTTTTTTTTTTTTTCCTAAACAGATGGCTTTGGAAGAGACTTTATAGGGCTCTTCTAGAATGTTTCTCAGTGGCCTGAATTTCTTTGATCTCTGAGGGTCAAGTCATCTCAGAACTGTAAACAAGCCATGCTGGCTGCATTGGTTGATTTTAGACCCCATTTGGTTCATCTACAGACAGACTGTAGTAAAGTTTAACACACTCATTTAACGGAATACCATCCAAAGAACAAAATCATAGAGCCAAACACTACTGTGGTTTCCATTTATTACCTGAGCAATTATTTTAAGCCTAAGTATTAGGAATAATAGTGAAATTATGTAGTTGGTTGGTCTGATGCTCCTCGTAGTCTAATACTAAATACTGGTTTCTCAAGATAGGGTGCCCCCAAAAAGCACATAAAGTGATGTGAACCTTCTCCCAGACTTAACTGGTCAATCAAAAGCTAAAGTCTATGATTGGGCAGTATAGGGAGAAAGATATGACTTCAAGATGAAGTGAGTTTGTTGCAAGTAGAGGAAGAAGAGAGGAAGACATAGGTAGAGGAAGCTGCCATGAACAAAGACCACATGGCCAGGAGAAACAGCAAGTGACAAGGGACTTTACAGTTGTGAAACAAGTTAGTAGAGCTCTTGATCTGCCCAATCTAGTCTTATGGCTTGTAAATAAAATACCTGGTAGTATTACTTTATACGGGCTTGTCAGGACTATAAATTCCTTCCATAAAACTATGTTCTGGAAAAATAACAAGCTAGGATAAGAGAGCCATATAGGAGCCACACTCAATCAGATCAGTTAGGCCAAGCAGGAAACATCTGCGTGATCCTTAGAATCAAACAGGGGAGCAGCCAGAGTTTTAGAAAAGCCTGAAGTGAAAAACACTTAATTCAAGCCTGGACACTCATTTGCAATCGTGGAACAAGAAGAAACTGAAATTCTTCTTCAGCTGAGCAGCCCCACAGAGCTGTTTGCAAAGTCAGGACCACTCTGGGCGACGCTCACAAGGCTGCTCTCCTGTGGCCTCATTAGCTGCCTTGCAAGGCACAGGCTGGAGCAATGCCCTAGATTCCCACACACCAACTCAGACACTTTCTAAAGCACTTTCAGCCCTGACAAGATCAAAACCTCAGCATTCTTTCAAATCTCATAATAACTCCCAAACATTCCTGGCTCAGGCTGAGAAAATTGAAAGTGATAGAGCACTTAGTAGATTTTAAAAAATAAAATAAAATAAAACAACCTTGGGAATTATGTGTTTGTCCTCTTCCCTCCTGTAGCATGAAGCATCCAATTGATTTTAATAACTTCTTTTCCCCTTTAGGAAACAAAGTACAGCCTTCAAGACTGGACTCTTGGCCAGAGCCATAGGATGGGATGTTGGTAGCCTTAACTGTGTTCTGTGGTTGCTGTGTTAAACTGTGGGCTTTCAACAAAAATGTTTTCTGACTCTGCTTTGATGTTAATATGAGGCATGTTGGCACTGTGTGTTGATTAGAGTCTTGTTCACTGCTGGAGTGGCAATGTAGAAGAATTTGAGGATATGTTGTTGAGCCTGTACTTCAGCTTACATGAAGATGATGGTTGCTGTTCCATTGTTGTTGTTGCTGTTTTTTCAAAATATCAAACATGTCCTTTTTAAAATCTTCACAATAGCTGGTGTTAAATGTACCCTTACATGCCACACTATGTCATATTATTTTATTTAGATTTTTATTATGATGAAGACACCATGTAACCTTAAATTTACCATTCGAAGCATACCTGCATGTTTGTGCTACAAATTTTCAGAACCTTCTCCTTTGGCCAAACTGAAACTCCATATTAATAAGTCATGAACTCTTCCCTTCTCTCTATCTCAACTCTCTATGATTCCAACCATTTGATACCTCATGAGTACAATTGCGCAGCACTGGTTTGTGTCATATAATTCCATCGTGTTCAATCTAAGTTACGCTGCTTAATATTCCTTTACATTTTGTTCATCCACTTATTTGTCAATAGGCATTTGGGTATTTTCAAACTACCAGCCATTGTGAACAATTCTTGGATCACATAGCTATGCAAAAATTTCTTTAAGGTCTCTCCCTTGAATTATTTTTTTAAAAAATAAATATATATATGAAGAAATGTATGTGTGAAGCTTCCAAATTATGAGTGAAGTAGAGGATCCTGGTCCTCTTTCTTACACTGGGAAATGGGTTTCCAGCTTGTTCGATCCTGTCCATATCTATGCAGTCAGTTTTTTAAGCAGAGATTCAATACCCTTGCTGGTGATATTTTTTTCCATTGTAGAAATCAGGATTTTTCAATGTAGCTTTAAATTTCTTTACAACTTCCTAGTTATAACCCTGAAGAAGACTGGAGAGAATAAGGGCACCTTGATTGACAGACACTGGCCCAGAACATCAGGTTCTTCATGCCAATATGAATTCTTTTGACTGTAAACAAAGGAATGAGATTCACGGGTCATGTGGTGTGGTGGATTAAATGAAAAATATACACAACAGGTCAATGATTTTGAATACCTGGCGTCAAATTTGCAGGGTATTAGGCTATGGAACTTTTAGGATATGGGGCCTTGCTGGAAAAGATGCATTGCCATGAACAGGCTTTTGAGAGTTTATGGCCTGGGTGTATCTCCAGTTCTTCCTGTCTACTTTCAGTGTATGCATTTAAGATGTAATTTTTCAGCTACTGTCTCTGACTGCATACAGCCATTCATTCCCCATGATTGTGGAGAAGGAACTCTATGGAAGATTAAACCAAGATACAAAATAAACATTTTGTCTATAAGTTGCTTTTGGTTGTGGTATTTTTCACATACAAAAAAAAAAAATTGATAATGTAGTCACTCAATTGTTTGTTTCCTAGGGAAACACAATACTGCTTTTGGCTCCTCCTCTATAGTGCTCGAGGCTTCTAATGTCCATTGGTGTCCTCACCAATGCATGCTGTTTCCCTAGGGTAGTGGATTTGAGACAGCATGGTTCCGTGGTTTTGACTGAACCTCTCTTCTAATTAGTGATGTGAACATGAGTTCACTTCGCTTTTTGTCTATCTGTATGTCTTCTTTGGAGAACAATCAAATTAAGACTTTTTTAAAAAAAAAATAAATTTTTTTGAAAAGGTTTTAAAAGTATTTTAGAAGTTTTTAAAACTTTCTGCCTTGTGACAATTTTATTGATGTTGCTTATATATTTGAGATCCTAATCTTTATCGTGTATATGCCTTTCAAGGATTTTTTCCAGTTTATTGGTTGTCTTGTTCTTATAATGATTGTTTCCTTTGATGCACAGAAGCTTTTAAGTTGTATGAAATCCAATTTATCCATTTTTATTTTTTTAACCATTGCTTTTGGTATTATGTGTATTGTTGTTAAATTCAGCATCTTGACACTTTTCTGCTCTGATATGTGTTACAAGTTTTTTTTTTTTGATACTTTATTTACATTTCAAATGTTTGCCCCTTTCCAGATCTCCCTTTGAAAACTCCCTATCCCTTCCTCCCCCCTCCCCCTGCCTTTATGAGGGTATTCCCCCAACCACCCACCAACCCACTCTCGGCTTCCCTCCTTGGCATTCTCCTATACGGGGGCATTTAACACCCTCAGGTCCAAGGGCCTCTCCTCCCCCTGATGGCTAACAAGTCCTTCCTCTTCCACATATGTGGCCAGCACCATGGGTCCCTCCATGTGTATTCTTTGGTTGGTGGTCCAGTGTCCGGGAACATCAGGGGGTCAGGCCAGTTGCCAGTGTTGCTCCCTCCATGGGGCTGCAAACTCCCTCAGCTCCTTCAGTCCCTTCTCCAATTCCTCCATCTGGAAGTTTTATTGTTGGTATCTTCTATTTAGGTTTACAATTAACTTTGAAGGAAACTTTGCATGTGGAGCCATCTTTTCCTCATTGAATTGTCTCAGCACCTTTGTAAAAGATCATGTGGCCATATTTGCATGGGTTTATATAGACACTTTGTTGTCTGCTCTATTGCTTTTTACAGCAGCCTTATGATAAGGATACAATGTCTGCATTGCTGCTATATCACAGTCCATCTTGGTGTGAGGAAGTGTGGGTCTTCTCGCTTTAGTTTTCTCTTTTAGTCTGTTTTGGTTATTTTCATTTTAGGTCCATTTAGATTTCATGTAATTTCAGGTTATATTCTCTTTTCCTGAAATGAATACCATTTAAGTTTTGATAGCGATTGATCAAGTCTGTCCCTTTCATTAGTTTTAACACTGTTAGCAGTCCAATAAACAAACATAGAATGTCTTCATTTATTTGCATCTTCTTTGATATCTTTTACGTCATACCATATTCATAAGGCAATTAGTCAATTCCTAAAACATCAAAGCTAAGAGAAAAATTCACAGTTATTTTAGTCGTTAACCCAAAGCTCAAATATGAAACCAAAGAAACCTTGAGATCTATTTATTTGTTTGTTTTACTTATTTATTTTTGATATGTTGTAATACAATTACAACATTTAGATCTTCTGATTATTTTATGTGTATGTGTGTCTACCCTGTATCTCTTTCTGTGCTCCATTTGCACACAGTGTCTATGGAGACAAGAAAAGGGTTCTAACACTGAGGTTGCAGACAATTATGATCTAGCCTGTGTATGCTGAGAAACAAACCCAGGAGCTCTGCAAGAACACGTGGTTATAACCACTGAGCCATTTCTCTAGGCAGTTGAAACCCATGTTAATGTAAGTCTTCAGTGGGGGGAGGGGAAACTCAGTGCTTTTAAGAAACCGAGTCATTCCACAGTTGGAATACTGAAGCAAAATTGAGAGAAGTAGCTACCATCATAGGTTTATGGTGATTTTGGAGGGGGATCTATCTTCAAGGCTCAGTTTCATTGCCATTGTTTAAAACAAAAGGCATCAAGGCACTAAAAAGTAAAGTAACACGTCTAAGGTAAGAAAGCCAAAGATGGCTTGGTCTCAGATGCCTGTGTTTCTTCCCCTTTACTCTATTAATTCTCCTCCCACTGTTGTTGACCATGGAGTTGGAGTGGGGCCACAACTGGCTCCATACTTCCCAGTTCCCAGCAATAAAGTTAGTGGAGGGCACCAGGTGAAGAGCTTTGAATGCCTCATTTGTCTGATTTCTTAAAAAAGCTATGAGGCAGGCATTGTTTCTGTTCCTGAGTCAAAAATTGTCAAATGGCTGACTATCAGCCAAGGCAAGTAAGCCAAATGTGTCGGGATTTCAACTTGAGCTTCATGAATGTGGGTGGACCATGTGATGGAAACACAAGTTAGATTCATTCAGGTTTCTCCATCCACTGAAATGGCAAGATACCCTAACACTACTTTCTGAAAAGTCTTCTAAAAGCCAAAAGCAACAGAAAACCCACATTCTCACTGTTTCTAAAGAAGTAGGAGGAGTTCATGTGTGTTTGTGTTGAGGAGGTAGAAGTCAATTGTATATATCCCACTCTTCCAACATGACATGTAGATAATTATTAAAATACCATTTTCTACAGCATCCTGATTCTACATACATTACCGCTATTATCTGTCTTAAGCCTTCCTTTGTGTGTGTGTGTATATGTGTGTGTCTGTGTGTTTGTGTGTGTGTGTATGCGCACTCAAACATGTGTGTGCATGTGCAGTGGACAGATAACTACCTCAGGCATCTTTCTTCTTCTACCATCCATTGTTTATCCCCTATATTTTATTTTTATTTTTTATTTTTGTTTTGTTTTTCTTAGACAAAGTCTCTCATTGGTCTATAACTCCAACTAACCTAGGCATGCTAGCCAGCGAGCCGTCAGATGTTATCTCTGCTTCCCCAGCGTTGAGATTACAAGAATGTGCCACCATGTCTGTCTTTTCTCATGTGGTTTGTAGAGGTTGAAATTAAATCCTCAGGCTTATGAGTCAAGCAATTTTTTCACTGAACTATTTTCTTAGCCCATGAGTCTCAACTCTTACTTAAGTTTGAAGCACAGAAGATGACTCTGTAATACTTAATTTATGGAATGATTTCAGAGATCTCCTAGTGCTGTCTATTACAATCCTAGCAACAATTATTTGCTCTATTGACTCTCCAGTAAAAGCCACTAGGAGATGGTTTGTTCTTTCACAGAGTGTACTGTGGGCCAGAGAATCTTTTCTGGGAGCTGGCAGCATAAAGGGACAAGGGTTGGCAGGTTGAAGGCAGGAGCAGCCCAAATCCTAGCAATTCACATCACTACCTTCTCCAAGTCTTATACCTACTCTCCACTGCAGGAGACAAAATCATAACTATTTCATAAGATTTCTGGGAGAATTAATTGATTTAATAAACATCACAGTGCTACAGTGTCTAAGAGTCAACTTGCTCAATGGATGAAAGAAAAGAAACATTACTTTCATTTCCTGTGTGAATACGAAGAACAATAACAACATCAATAACAACAACACCCAACTAACCAACCAACCAACCAACCAACCAACCAAACAAACAAAACCAATCCATCATGTAAATCCCACAAGGTCAAGTTTCTGCTTGACTGTCCGAGAAACTGATTACTTATCTAACTTGTACACCTGTCCTTACTGATAAAGAGAATCTTTTATGCTTCTCTTGTTTATTCCACACTTAAACTGTGTCCTAAAAATGAGGGAAAGAATAAATTCACTTCAGAGGTAGAAATAAATGCATGTTGGAAACTTCAGATATCAAAAGCTAGAGAAGGGGCAAAATCAGGAAATTATTAATTTAAAATAATTAATGGTGGTTCAATATAAAGCAACAGCTATTAATTAGACAGATTAATTTTAAAACATTTATTTTAATTTGAAGTGTGTGTGTGTGTGTATGCATGCATGCACATGGGTAGTTGCACTTTCTAAATAGGACCAGAAAAGGATATACAATTGCCTAGAACTGAAATTACAGGTAGTTGTAAGCTACCTGATGTGGGTTCTAAGAAGCAAATTTGGGGCCTCTGTAAGAGCAGTTGATGTTCTTAATCATGGAGCCAGTTCTCCAGACCCTCAATAGATTAGTTTTAAAAATTAACCAAGTCATTTGAGTTAGGTGAAAACTATTTGAAGTTCTGTATGTTTTATGAATTTCTTTATATCAGTTGGTTGTTCCACACTCAAGCTTGGAAAAGGGTCATTCTTTCTTATTACTAATGGAAGTGTCAGTAGCACCCCATTACTGCAGAATAATTAATAAATGTCTTTAAAATCTGTAGATGTGTGTCCCTCCATTATGCTTTTGGGAAGATTTCACAAGGGAATCACCAAGAACATATGCAAAAATTATTTACCAAATTTAAAAGGCTTTGCTTTTAAATTGAATGGTTAAAGACATCATAAGTACTTGACAGTCTGAACTGTTTCAGTAAATAATGGCTATTAGGAAACATTTCTTGAGAGAATGATTAATGGCATATAAAGATGTTCATAATTAGTTTCAGCACAAAGACAGAGTTGGAAGCAGTGCACAGTCCATATGCCATTTTAATAAAAAATGAGAAAATCTCCTTTGATAAATTCCAAGTATATGCAAGATTTAAAGCATTTTATCCATGGTTTAAAGTACTAAAGGACATTTCATTCCCACAGAACTAGAACATATATCACATCCCTAATTATCCCAGCTTTATGACATAATCTTTAATAATGCAGTCAGTAGTCAGAGTACACATCATTTATTTTTATTTTTTCCTTATGACATAGTGATGACTGGATCAAGTGATAAGAGATGTAACACTACAAATCACTTGTCATTCAAATTATTGTCCATGTTACCTTAAAGTCATAAACATGTTGTAGCTTTAGTGTTCTTGATGAAAGCAATAGCTCTTACCTCAAAAGAGCACATATGAATAGGCCTGGCCCAGGATTTCAGTCTTTACAACTGCCATGTTCAAATGTGGTAACAGTTCAGTAATAGAATATAGGCTCTAATAAACTAATCAAGACTTGTAGAGCACATTGGTTGGTATATCAAGTAAGCAGATTATAGAACATCAGGAAAAACTCAGCTACAGGCCTCAGATTTTATCTAGAGTAAAATTAGAATGTTAAAAGTAAAAGGTAATCTTTATACATGGGCAAGGTAGTTGGGATTCCTTAATTAATTTAACAGAGAGAGGTCATGTAGAGAAATGGGTCAGGAGATAGAGAATGGAAGAGGCCAAGGGGAACTATGAGAGCTCACAAAGGCAGAGAGTGGGTTGGGTACAGTACCTAGGGCTGAGAAGAGATGGAGAAAACTGAACTTAATAGAAGTTTCAAAAATGTCCTCGGATGGTGGGGTTTTAGGTGTCTGAGGCAAGGCCTATCTTGTGGCGAACTAGTGCTTTTAAAGGCTGGGAGAGGCCCTGTCAAGTAGAAATCTACCCTTGAAGGAGAAGAATGGGTCATGGGTTTCATTGTGTGAATGGGAGAAGATGGCAAAAGCTGGCACCAACAAATAGAGAAATCAGCAGGTGTCCTGGTGGTAGATCCCCTGCTGAGATGTAGGGTGGAGGAAAGCAAGAAAAGACCCAAATTTTTGTCTCAGCCCAGCACTTTCCAGTTGTCATATTCCTTGGGGGGAAGGAAATTTCCAGGAACAAATCACAAATGAGGATTTGTCTCCCTGGATTCAGCTACAGTATCACATGACAAGAAAAGATGAATGATTCTTGAGTTGAATGACAACTTATCCATAAAACAACATATATGTATGAATAGGCAGAAAAACCTTAGCATGAATACTAACATGTTCAATAAGGTTATCCCTACTTGGTGAGAGAAACGATATATAAATGACTTAATATTCATAGTATTTCTGGCATTTTCAACTCTTTAAAAGTGACAATTTTTCTCCCATTACAGAGAAGAGCTAACTCAGATTACTAGAGTGCTAAACAATATCATCTGATATTTAGATATAAAAGCTTCTGGTATATTTGCAGGGCTTTTCAGAATAAAATTTCTCATTTACACTAATTCCTCTAAGAGCATCAGGAAGAAAACACAAACTTCTGTTTCCCTGGCTAAACAATGATTAATGGGGAACATATGGACCCGCACCATAAGGCTAATGAATAGCTTTCTCTTTTTGAATGCAGTAATAGTTGATATTACTATGATAGTTGATAGTTGTCTATGAGATAGACAAGTATGGGGTTTAAATAAGGTTGCCAGATCAAAATGAAATATTAATTAATTGTTTAAAAAGTTGGCAACAGTATTTGGAATCAAAACTTGAAAAAGATTTATCATAGTAAAAATATCCTCTAAAGGACATAAACATCTAAGAAGTATAGGCTTTGCTATACTTGATTTCTATGATGTCTTTCCCTGTTCTTAATTTGATAAGTGAATTCATTTTTCTCCCACCATCAATAACATAAACTTCTATTTATTGAGCACTTGCTACCTGTTCCTTCTATAGAACATATGCTAATTAGACTTTCCCCTCTCAGCAATCTTATGAGAGGGGTGATTTTCCTTTTGTGTTGCTTTCTGTGTGCTCAGAATAAATGGTTCAGCCACTTGCCGAAGATCTGGGGGAAAGGAAGAACCAGGGACTTAATGGAGCTTAATTTCTTAAGTGCCATGTATTATTACAGTATAATATCATGCCATTATTCAGTTTATGTCATTCTACAGCTAACCTGTTTAAACTCTATTACAATGTTAATTACTGTGAGACCTTAGATTGATCAGTCCAAGTCCTAATTATTTGTGGTTTCATTGTGGTACTTCTGTAGTTTCTGTTTGTAACATCCTCAAGTATTATGATACAGTGTGATACATTGCCCTGTTAGTCCCCTCAGAGTGTGAATTAACTTATGACAAGGCTGCTAATTTCCCAATAAGAAAAAAAAGCAATATTTCACTTATAAATTGCATCTTTTTACAAAGAACATTATATGCTCAAATACTTTAAACAATGAGATATTGGGGTGGCAAGATGGCTTTCTGGGTAGAGGCATCTGTCATGCAGCCTGCAGACCCATGTTTGAACCCTAAAGCACATGATGGATGGAAAGAACTGATGGCTTTAAATTCTGACCTTCATCCTTGTGTTGTGTGTACATATTTACATAATTAACACAGGTGGTTAATAAAAACAAAAACTCAGTGGTACTGAAAATAAAAATACTCAAGTAGAGTTCTGTGGATGTTATGTAGGACCCTTATCATGGATGAATGCCAACCTCTTTAGCCACTTTGCCTTGTATTACTGTTTCTTTTTTAAAAATTCCAATTCCATGTGGTTATTATATGTGTAAGCACAGGTATATATGCAGGGCCGGATGTACATGGATGTCTTTGGAGACTAAATCTGATGTCAGGTACCTTTTGTGGTTATTGTTCATTTGATATATTGAGACACAGTCTCTCACTGAACCTGGACTTTATCAATTACAGCTAGTCTAGCTAGCATCCAATGGAATCCCTGTATCTGCTTCCCAAGAGCCAATGATAAATGCTTGCCTGGTTCTTATATGGGTTCTGATGATCAGATGCTTGCCAAGCAAGCACATTTTACACTGAGCCAGCATTTCAGCCCTGCCCTGTATTTTGATGCAAGGACTTTCTTGTAGATGCGGGCCTGTTCTAGATGCCAACACTAGCATTGCTACCTTGCAGCTGATCACTCTGCAGTTCAAACTGATCAATGAACTCCTTTCCAAGAATGCAATACCCATTTTTGACTAAAGATCTATCCACATGGAATATGGGACCAGAGAAAGCACCTAATTAAAGCTGATACAAAAGACGAAAGATCTTATGGATCCAGATGATGAAAGAAAGAAGTTCTTCCCTGTAAGTGTGTGAATGGGTCTCTAAGGAGAAAGGACATTCTAGCACGAATTTTGGATAAACAGAGATAAAACATCCAGGAAATCCAGGACACAATGAGGAGACCATACCTAAGAATAGGTATACAAGAAAGCAATATTTCCAATTTCAAGAGCCAGTAAATATCTTCAACAAAATTATAGAAGAAACCTTCCCCAACTTAAAGAAAGAGATGCCCATAAACAAGAAGCCTACAGAACTCCAAATAGATTGGACCAGAAAAGAAATTCCTCCTTTCACATAATAATCAAAACACCAAAAGCACAAAACAAAGAAAGAAATTACAGGCAGTAAGGGAAAAAAGGTCAATTAACATTTAAAGGCAGACCTATCAGAATTACACCAGACTTCTCACTAGAGTCTATGAAAGCTAGAAAATTATGGGCAGATGTCATACAGACCCTAAGAGAACACAAATGCCAGACCAGGCTACTATACCCAGCAAAACTCTCAATTACCATAAATGGAGAAACCAAAATATTCCATGATAAAACCGAATATATACAATATCTTTCCACAAATCCAGCCTACAGGACTTTGAATCTTGGCCTAAGAATGTGGATAAAGAAGACATTAGGCATTTCTTTCTGAGTTTCTCTTGTGAATTCTGGTCTGAAAGAAGGTTAGACATGTTGACTGGTAAGAGGAATGCATTCTCACATGCACAGAGGAAGAGACCAATCAACTGAGAATATATAAATACTCTTGTGGGTTATAACATTCATTTTCACAACATAATAAACCAAATGGAAAAAGTCTAACTATTTGTTCAAATCCAGACTAAACTATGTCACAAAACAAATATAGGGAGCCATGTGTTTCTGAATGTCTCTAATATTAAGATGAGAGTTGAGAGTTCTTGTAACAGTCTTTGTCTTCAACTTGACAGCATTTGAAATCCAATTTTCTAGGGAAAAAGCCTCCAGAAAAAAATTTAATTTGATTCATTGAAATGAGAACATTCATCTTAAATGTCATCAGGACTATGGCTTAGGCAGAGATCTTACATTGGGTAAAATGGAAAAATTGGGCTGAGTATGCACTGGTACTCATGGCTCTCTGTTTCCTGATAAGAGATTCAATACTATAAGCTGCTTCAACTTCCTGCTACCTTAACTTCCCTGCTATGATGGACTGTATCCTAGAGCTATAACTTAAAATAATCCCCTTCTCCCTTAAAGTGCTTTTGTCAGGATACTTTATCACTACAATAGGCAATGTAACTAAGACACTGGTGGTCTCATGATCACTTGAGAAAGTGGTCACAAAAAGAAACTTGAAGGACAAAATCCAGTGACTCTTTTCCATAATCATTCTTGAAATAACAGGCTTTGGTTATAAGAGAAAAACAGTAAATTGTGCTAATTTGATGATGTTAGACAACAACGACTGTCTGGGGATGGGGGAACGAATGATGTGCATACAGTTAACTGGAAAAAGAAATCAATAAATAAATTTCATGATATGTGGAAGCTTTAGGAAACTAGAATCCTAGGATTTACAAATCACATCTTTTTTGGAACATAGAAAGACTCATTGGTTTATAATTTGGTCCACCATTGACTTAACAATAGAGGCAACAGAACTCACAAAGTCCAAAGTTTGTCCTACGAGGCCCATCACAAAAGTTTGCCACCTCTTCAAAAGAATTAATACAATGCCCTTTGTGTATGTCTCATTAGCAGAATTTTTTAATTACTTTAGAGTGTTTGTGTAAGTTCACTGATAAATCTCTATGACAACTGCCAAGTATTCAAATGCACCCCTTAACAGGTTCCCCTAAGCAGGTTAAGAGTACCCCCTTTAAGAGACTATCCCAACCAGACCAAATGTAGACCTTAAATATCTACTCTAATTTCCCCTAGTCTACAAAACAGCAATTCTCTTACAAGGAAAAGATAACTGTCCTTTCTCTTTAGATCCCGAAATCTCTATACCTCATATGACCTGACATTTCCCTCAGACATTCATAATTCATCTTAGAAGTTTGTTACTAGTAAAGCTCTGTCTTCTTACTGTTCTTTCTCTTTCTCCAGTGTTAAAAAGGGGAGGCAGACGGAACTAAATAAAGCCTTTCAAAGCCTCTCTGTGGGCTGCTGAGGCCAGCCTGGCTCTCCTGCAGCTCAGCGGCAAAAAGTGATTGGCTGGTTGCCACTGGACCCCAGAACACTGAGCTGTAATTCTGACTGACAGCTTCCTTGTCTATCTTAAGCTCTGCAGCTTATAGCTGTATAGCAAATAAAGATGGGAACTAAAGGGCCATGAGCCACTCTCTTTATTTTCCTCAGTAGGTGATGGGGTGGGCTGGGATAGAGATGACTTCACAATAAAGACAGGTGAGACCTAGATGGGTACAATGACTTGCTAGGTATATTTTCCATTAATTTCTTAGGAAATTAATTCTTCTTGGAGTTTAAACTCAACACAGCTCACATAAGTTTGTTTTGGGAATGATGAGGTATAATCTTGTAAGGTGTACGTATGAATGAATAAGTAGTACATCAACACTCTCGCCATGTCATGCGCCTTTTATGAGCTTCTGATTTTTCAATCCATCCTTGCTGTTTACTAACCAGTGTTCTAACTTATAAAAATCTAGAAACTCTAGATTTCCAACTGCGGAACCCCAGAATGGGAACCTCGATTTCATATCTTGCTTCCCTTTCCCAAGTTCTCTCTATACTATACCTGTAGTTATTAGAGGAGGTAACAGGTGGTACACTGATATTAACTTTTACGCTTCACATAAGTGTCCAAAGCCAAGAACATTTTTAATTACATAAAATTATATGGGTCCCTTTCATATGACCCATATAATACAGACAATTATTGTGATTTCTGCTTTCCATGTCATTAACATGAAAAGTATAAAAATTGCACAGAGTCAAGGTGATGTTATCTGGGGAAAATCATTTTTCCAGAGTCCACTCTATCAGATTTTAAGTATTAAATGAAAGGAATGGAAGGTAACTCCTCCCCATGGAGTTGAACTCGCTCAGGAGTGGAAAAATCCATAAATATCATCCAAGTCACCCGTTAGAACAGGGTACCAGAAAGTGTGAAACATAGCCTCCATTCTGCTCGCTCTTTGTTCCCACAGGACATATCACCTTCTCACATAATATCCTTTGTGCTTGATAATATTTTTTTATTTTCTGTTCTGTTCAAACACAGACTTCACAGAAGCAGGGTTTTTTTCCCATTTGTATTCCCTAATGCAAGGTTATGCCAAACATCTAGAATCATTCTGCATTCATAATAGGCATTACCAATGAAATTATGTACTTGAAGCACGTTTTTATTTATTCAAAGTAGATATCAATCAATTTCATAGGGTAAAACTTAGAATGTTCCTTTATTCTTCACTTAAGTTACCAGTAGCCCATTTGTTTTGTTTTGTTTTTTTTAAATAAGATCCATTTTTCATAGTTTTTTAGCTCTCTTTTTTCCATGATTTTCATCAACTCTTGATTTATTTAACAAATATTTATAAAAGGATTACTATGTGCAAACTCCCCTTTTAGATGATTTCTTCTGCCCTAGCATTTTTTTTTCTAGCTGAACTTGAGTACAGATTCCTAGGCTGTCAGTATCAACAGCTCAGAAATACACTGTAAAATCAAAGGCCCCTGATTCATAGGGCCATCTGGATATGATAAGTGAAACAGCCAGCCACAGGATGCTATAAAATCTCTTCCATTCCAGATAACAGAAATCAGAAGTTCAAAGGCAGGATTCTGATAAGGACCAGAAGGGAAACCAACTAGAACCTGATTTGTGGCTCTGGGTCTTTGTTTAATTGTTAGCCAAGGAGTATCCACAGAGGAAGTGAGAGCCCCATAGCCTGTCACCCCTGTGCTTCCAGTCAGAATCAGCAGGTGTTTAAGGAAGTGTTAGAATGCACAGACTTTGATATTTCCACAGCAATCACTCTACTAAGTAGCTTTAGTAAGCATGGATGCAGTGAGACTCTCTTCTGATTGTCCGCTAGCAACAGTGTGAAACAGAATCTAACAAACATTGAGAGTCGAGTGATGTGTGTCTTCAGGGTAGCTGCATTTATTGTCCTTATTTATTTTTCTCCTTCCATGCCCTTCATCTCTTTATCTTCTTATACCTAATTGCCCCAAGTATGTCTGATGGATAAGCCCTTGGCTGTGCTTTTTTGTTTTTTCAATAATAGAGAATTTTTACCTTTTACTATTTTCTTTTCTTGTAAAAGAGTGGCTTTTATTAATTGAGTGATCTTGGAATTCATTATTTCATAATTCTGACTTTGTGCCTACTTTGTTAGATGGTCACTGTGGTTCTCCTCGAGCTCTTAATGTCCATGATGACATCTGTGCATGAAAATACTGACTAGATCTCAATACATAAATCTAGTATATCACATCCTGCTTTTTCCTTGCCAATGACCAGACATTTATCTGCCTCAAAACAAGTAAGCAAGCAAAACAAAGGGACAACAGCAAAAATTTAAAACAACTACATTGCTGTCAGGTACACTATTATCACCTACATTAAGGTAGCAAAAAGCTCAGAGTTTTGGAATGTTTTATAAGACAGGATTCAAACATGGAGATAGAATAATAATTCCATCCTCCCTACATGATCCAATGACAGACACCACCAAGGACTCCTAATCTCCTTATGTCTTGTGGTATCTAGAATCCTTTTTGTAATATAGGATGTTGCATGTAAGTTGTCTTGATGAGACTAATTCTCTTAGACCTAGCCTATGTTCCCCTTTAGAGCAGAGCACCTCCCCACATATGGTGCGACATTCAGTCTTTTCTACTTTTACTTTAACCTAGTACAAGTCACATTTTAATAGTGTACAATTTGCTTAATTATGTTTATCTATGTTTCATACCTCCTGTTAGAATGTCAGCTCCACACGGGCAAAGTCAAGACCAATATGCAAGAACAGTGAGTAATGCCTAGCATATAGCATATGCAAGAAAATATGTCAAATGAATTAGTACTGTTGGGACTAACTATGTAACAAAGCTGGTAAAGGACGTCCCTAGCATACTGAAAGCTCTGAGTTGAATTCAAAAAACATCAGATGTTGTATTCCTGTAGTCACTTCACTCAGGAAGAGAACATTGAAGAATCAGATATACAAGATATTTTTTTTTTAATCTATAAAGAAAGTATGAAGCTAGAATGAAATACACAAAATCCTTTACTATTATTTTTTAAAAATCAAACATCTTCTATATGAATAAAAATCTCAAGGCTTTGTGAACCAAGAGGAGGTCATTGAGGCATCTAATAGACTACATTTTAGGAAGCACTATCAGGGCTAATCCTTCACTAGTGTGACTCTAGGTACCTGAGAGTGTCTTTAAAACCTCTACCCCAGACACATCACATTTCTCCCCCGAATCCAGCTTTTAAACCCATCCTTGTTAAAAACAGATGTCTTAGCACAGCTGTATCTTCTGAACTGCAGTTAATGGAGGAGATGGTGGGCTAGGTACTGTACTGCTCAGGGGTACTCTCATTTCTATACATAGTACTGTGGGAGAATCATTGTTTTATGTCAAGCAGTACTGCCAAGATGAATTTTTCATTAAGCTATCTATGGCAAGCTCCTTCTTCATCTCATTTTGAGACCCTTTACAATCTTTCAGTGGCTTAACTTCTCCATCTTTTAAAAAATGTATAGCAAGATTTAACCAGTTTATCATCCTAAGTACTTTGAAATTTATGATACACAGAATCCTCATACAACAACCTATGAGTAGTGCTGTCCTTTTGCCATTTACTGATGAGGAAGCTTCCACCGAGGAGAGGTTAAGCAATTCCTTTCAGGTCACACAACTAGTAAGGCAGAGTTGACACTCACATCCATATAGCCTCATTCCACAGATCATGGATACCCAGGCTATCCCAATCATTTTAGAAAATGAGAAATTGTTTTAATGTAAATCTAAAGCATTCTCCAATATCCTCTTTGTTTTACTACATTCTACTGGGAATTCTCTAGCAAAATCCTTTGAATAAATTACACATTCATACTCAAATGAAGAAGTACAGTCAGTCTACTAATGATGCCCTTTGGAAGAAGCATCTGCCCTGCCCCATTGTGATGGTTGAACTTTGTGACATTCATAAAACAAGCTGTTATGACAAATTCATTTCTTAGTTATTTTCTTATAGCTGTAGTAAGAATACCATGACCAAAGCATTTAATTTTGTTTATGATTCCCAAGGCTTAGAATCCATGGCTGCAGGGACAGTTGAGAGTTCATATCTGATGTAAGTGCACACACACTAGAAGGTAGGTAGAACACACTAGAAATGGCCTAGGCTTTTCAAACTTCTAAAGCATGCCTTAGGGACATAGTTTATTCTCCAACAAAGCCTTACTTCTTAATCCATCCCAGCAGTTCAGCCAACTGGGACCCAAATATTGAAATACTTGGGGGCCATTCTCATTCAGACAATCACAATAAGTAAGGGGAATCACGGCCCAATTCTGCAAATAACTTAGTTTTAGTCTCCATGATAGTAAAGTTACCTTGACTTTAATCTCCTATACCCACTCAAAGTAACCTGGAAAAACAAAACACAAAAACAAAAACAAACAACAACTCTTGTTTTATTATTTATTTACTCTTTTTATGGTTCCATGTATGGGTATAACAAATTTTGGTTGTTTTGAAACTCCATTCCTCTTTTTAAATTATTATTTTGTCTCTTGTCTCCAATTTAACAGGTAATTCCTGGATGAGCAGTTGGTCATTATCACAAGCAACATTCTCCCCCAATTTATAAGGTAACTCCCTAATTTATCAGCTAAGTGCCTGGTTCTTTTTGACTCCTTATTTCAATGTTCTTTCGCCCTGCTTGGACTCTTTTAGGTAGGTGTGTGTGTGTGTGTGTGTGTGTTTGTGTGTGTGTGTGTGTGTGTGTGCTTGTCTGTGGGTGTCTGTGTGTGTTGTAAAATAAATGAGATATGATCACATATTTTGAAATGTAAATAAGCCTCTGCCCATCACTCTTATCTCTCAATGAAGCACTAGCTGTGTCCTTGAAGCCTACTACTTATGGAGAGTAAGAAAATACTATGAAAAGAAAAAAAAAAAAGAAATCAATCAATTCTTGGCCTTCAAGTTTTCAAAGTACACAGTATTCTCCTAAGATAAAATCAAAACTACTCATAAGCAAAGAACATTGACTTGGAAAACTTAGATAAGTAAAGGTCACACTGTCTAATTTAGCTCCCTTTCCCCAATCAAATGGGATAGCAACTCCCAATTGAGAGGAGAAGGTTCTTGAAAGGGGATGTGAGGAAGTGCACACACAAGTTCATGACAGCCTGGAGATGGGATAATGGAGAGCATCCCTGTAATTTAGACTATGGGTCAGTAGAACAACACAAATCCAGAAAATACCTTATAAGTGTATGCAAAATTATACATTGATTTATATAAAGATTGTAAGAAGCCACTGAACTGGAACAGGTTCTATACCAGACTAAGTACAAAACCAAACCATGGAGGAGTTCCACTCAGGAAACTGAAGATAAACACTTAGCCAAACAGACAAGCAGCAGGGAGAAAACCATCTTAAGGACTCTAACAGTCCAGTTTCTGTGGCCATGATCATTAAGTTCACTTTGCTTTCACCAACACAAAAGGAAGAGGAAGAGGAGGAGGAAGAAGAGGTTGCTAATGCTAACCAATTAGTTCCCTTTATAAATTATCCTTTCTCTCTGACCCTACTTTATAAGAAAGAAAAGTTTCAAATGGCAGATTAGTTTTCAAGTTTTCTTTCTGATTTCTTTATCTGCATTCTGTCTATAAATCATTCCCTCTAGCTTGCCTCATTGAGATATTTATTACATGCTGTGGGACAAAATATTGTCCACGTCTAGAATTCTAAAAAGTCAAGCATGGTCCTTAGTTAAATTCTTGTTATTGTGTTTGTTGAGAATACATGGACAGATTGGGATCATTGGGGAACAAAACAATGATCTATTTGCAAAAATCAGTAGTAACCTAGAAAGAACTCTGGGCTGCCAGAAATAACTTCTGTTGGCTAACAGAATGAACTCATATTCTCCAATCATTTTGGAGAGGCATGAGGGAGAACTAGCCTTGAATTGAGGCATAAGGGATGAGCATATGGTATGCTGAAGGGTGACAGAATACAGGAGTCCCAACCACAATACAAGGGCTCCATTTCCACCCCAACTCCCACCCTCCATGTACTCCACACCATGGAATTCACAAAGTCAACCCTAGGCATCTGTGATGTCTTTGCTTGGCCCAAAATATTCCTCATGATGATGACCAACTCCTCATCAAGGGAGGTGAGTAAAAAGTGTGTGTAAATTCAATAAGGCATTAGCACAGAATTAGAGACAGGTATTTTCCCAGCACTGTGCTCAAATAGTACTAGTCAACATGAGGATGAGTGATCAGAAGAATGCAGAAGAGGCCCAGAACTTACCCTTCCAACCACAAATGTCTGGAACAGATAAAGGAACACATGGATTCTGAAACAGCATTTATCAACACAGTAAAGAAAGCACCCAGAAGATGTGGCTTCATTATTTCAGTTCGTAAACTAAAATAGACCACTGGTCTCTTAAAAGATTCACAATAGAAGTGACATTTGCAAAGGTTCTGCCTGAAAAGGCTTTTGACATTTGTTAAAAATGAATCACAATCACAATCACAATCATAATCACACTGTACCCTGTGAGTTTTCCTTGGGGAAAATTTAGATGCCAGATTATCCTAAAACCCCAAGTTAAGTTAACAACAAGTTAAGTTGTACATATCAGACAGCCACAGGCCCTCATTTTTAACCAAGGACAAAAAAATTATTGATACACAGATGTTAAAATATTAAAATACATGACTGAAGAAGGACTTAGAAAATTAACGGAAGAAGCAAGAGATACAATATAAGAAATTCCTTCACTCTCAGGCCATCAATACCGCAGGAACATTTTGAACTCAGCCACTTCTGTTTCAATTACTTTTTAACTAATATAATTTAAAGACTTATTTAAAATAAAGATAAACGATAAAAAGAGAATGCATACAGAATAGCCATTCTGTGACTTGGGTGTGAAGGGCATAGCAATATTGAACACTGTTAACTGAGACATAATTGTGAACATACAGTTTTAAGTTTGGCCCTTATAAACAAACACTCTTCAGCAACTATTTTAGCCTTAGTTTATGGCAAGTGGCACTGTGGCATTTAAGAAATGCTCTGAATTAGGTGTCTTATATGTCCATTATGTGCCTATAGAAATCATGTTGGAGGGGAGAACCCCATGGTTCCTGCAGTCCTTGAACTGACTTAATGGGAGATATTTAGATTACATCTGGGGAGATCTGATAAATGGATTACTAGCTCCTTAGTGAATGATTTCTTGCTTTTGTGAGAGTGGGCTAGTGACTTCAGAATGAGTTATTACAAGGAAAAGCTCCTCTTAGACCATCTCTTTCTTCTGGACATGGTCACTTTCTCTTCTGCTGTAAGGAGAACAAGGACCATATGAAAAGTCCAGCATGATGGCACTAAGCTCTTAGACATTCCAACCTCCACTATAAGACAAAATGATTTACTATTCTTTATAAATGCTCTAGTCTTATACATTCTGTTATAGCAATAGAAAACATGCTTAAAATGAATGGTTGGTTGACATAACTGGATTACTACTGGGTTGGTGGCTGTCACTATTTCACCTGTGTTCTGTTGTTAGTACAGTCCATGTCTTCTGCTTACAATCATAAAAAAAATGTATTGTTGGCTGTGGCACATAAACAGAGATAGTCAAGATGGGAAAGAGGTGATCAGAGGAGCCAGAAGCATGCCCCTTCCTTAACTTAAATTTAATCACTTGCTGCCACATTAGAAAACTATTCTAGTTTTTAGGAAATTTTATGAATCCAGGGCAAGACAAAATAAGAGAATCAATACATACTGCAGAAACACTGTAGTGTTAGGTATCTGGAAGGGGTAGAAGAAAAGGGAAGGGAAGGGAAGGGAAGGAATGCAAGAAGGAAGGAAAAGAGATTTGATCTCAGTTTCAATCCCTGGGGGAAATGCAGTTTCTGCATTTTGCAAGCCTTGACATCAACCAACTAACTACACAAGGCAAGCAACAAGGTCAAACTTAGGATCAAGGGACAGTGAATCAGACTATTATCCTTGGCAGGTAGAAACTAGAAAGTCCTATTGCAAAATGATTACAGGAAGGAATGCAGAAGGAGCTCCACTCATGATCAATCCCTGCAGTCAAACTAGCCGACTACACCTGACTGTTTTGGATCTTCTCCCCAGTCTCTATGGATTTTGGCTACTAAAGTACCAAGTCTTAACTGCTGTAGCTCAGCAATATAACCTTGTATCTTATAATAGTAAGTCATCTAGATATGGGTTTGTTCACCATAATTACTTTAGCTAGGCTTGGGTTACTGAATATCCATTTAATGTATAGAGTCTGCGTGTCAATATCCATAAAGGTATCTCCTGGGATTTTGATTGAGCCATTTGTAAGTTGAGCCCTGTATTCATGAAAATCAGCAAAAAGTATCTGTCATCCTTTTGTGTTTGAGGAAACCAATAAAGAGAACTGTCTTGCCCCATTAGAGAAGATGCTCAGACTACTACCTAGGAGAGATATAGAGAAACATCCTCCACATTCTTAAATTCTGACTTGCCCCCAAGATTAAGGCAACATTTGGTGTAAACAAAAGACCCCTTTCCAAAAATCAGAGGACTACAAAGAAAGATACTCTTTCCTCAGTGATCTCAAGACAGCAATTTCTCCACTTTATCTGATTCCTCCCCCCAAACCAGGTTCTCTATAATTTAGTTTACTTTTCATTGAAAGAGAATGCTGGCAGCTTCTAAGGTCAGCAAGCTCCATATTTCAGTAGGACCTCTCTCACTATTTTAATGGTCTTCTCTTTAATTTGAAAAAGATCCTTCTTTAATATTTTAAAGCCCCCTTTAGCAGGATGGTGGTGGCACATACCTTTAATCCCAGCACTCAGGGAGCAGAGGCAAGTGGATACCTGAGTTTGAGGCCAGCCTGGTCTACAGAGTGAGTTCCAGGACAGCTAGGGCTACACAATGAAACCCTGTGTTTAGTAAAAGTAAAGGCCCCCTTGCATATTATATATGAATTTATTTGGCAGTTTTCTAACTCATATTCAAAAATTGTGTTCATATCAAGTTTTCAATGTACATAATATACAATTGAATCATTATGTTGTCCTTAAACCAAGATTATATTTTCTAGTCATTAACACTACAATCATATACATCTTTTTGTTTATGTTCCTAATGAGTTGATGACTTATCATGCTGACATAAATTATATTTTAATTGTTTTATTATATTTATTTTTTGATCTGTGCGTGTTTGTTTTTGTGTGTATGTGGTGTGTGTGTGTGTGTGTGTGTGTGGTGTGTATATGTGTGTGTATGTGTGTGTGCATATATGCCATAGCATGTGCGTAGAGGTGAAAGAACATCTTTTGAGAGTAGGTTCTTTTCTTCCACCATGTGGGTGTGGGGATCACACTCAGATCATCAGGCTTACTGGCAAGAGCCTTTACCTACCAGAGGCATCTCACTCTCCCCATAAAGTACTTCTAAAGACTCTTTTCTAAATGTCTATAGGTGAAATGTATATTGATGGAGTTTTGTTGACCTTACTAAAACTCACCTATTAATCATACTTTATGAATTTGACTCCGATCTTTCATCTGTGCAATCCCGATATCGGTACCAAGCTTCCTTATTCCTTTATAGCTCTCTGGCTTTTGTTTCATCTTGTTGCCTTGCTGCATGGTTAGGATCAATAGAACAAAGCTTAAATTCAAAATATTGAGATATTCTTAATTAATACTCTATCTGACGCTTAAAGCTTTCAATAGATCATCATTAAATAACTCTTCAGTAGGCTTTTTGGTGAGTTTTGAGTATATCTATAATTAGGCTATCTTATGTTCATTTATTGTAGCTTTAATCCACTAACAAGATGCAAATTTTCCCTAGAACATATCCTCAGAGCTTCAGTGACCTTGAAAGTTATATGTCTATAGAAATTACAGAAAATACAACTTTTCACCCTGGTTCCAAGTCAAATCTTGAGCTATTTCCTTTACAGTTCTTTCAAGTAGGAAACACATTTCTGTTTTTCAGAAACTGAGTTTCCAGGTTCAAAGGTTAGGAAACTCCTAGTTTATCACACATCTATTAAAACATAGACAATAAATAACACGTTTTAGTGAAGGCAGGTAGACATTAAAATCCTTTTTGAAGTACATTCTTTAATGCTAAAATAGGTCTTTAGAAGTGATATTTTATATTATCTAACCCAAAAGGCCTTTAAGTATGCAAGTACAGTAAAGTGCATGGGAACATTGTTATAAATAGCAAAAAAATATGATGATTCAAATATAAGAACTCATGGACACTTATATAAATAACAACCATATAGTAGCATTTTGGTAGCCATAAAAAATAAAATATTACATATAATTAGTTTTCATCATTATGTATGATATCCATATGTTAAACTTTAAACAAAATAAAAATGATATAGAGGGTATGAATTAATTTTTGCTTAAAAACCCATTTTTAAATATTCATCATGAAATTATAAAATATATGCATATAACATATTCATAGATAATAGTGAAAAAACTATGTAAAGTATTTATAATATGTATGTTTATACAAGCATTTGTACTGGTTAGGTTTTTGCTATTGTTTTTACCATTTGACAGAAGCTGGAGTCATCCAATAGAAGAATCTTACTTGAATTTGGTCACCAGACTGGCCTGTAAGCAAGTCTGTAGGACACTGTCTTAATTAATGAATGATGGATGTAGCAGGATCTAGCCCATTATGAGCAGTGCCACTATTGTACAAAGAAAGCAAACTGAGAGAGCCATGTGGAGCAAGGTAGGAAGCAGTGCTCCTCCATGCCCTGCACTTCACTTCCTGCCCCCAGGTTTCTATCTTGGGTTCCTACCCTAAATTCTCTAAGTGATAACCAGTAAACAAAAGAAACCCTTTCATCTACAGGTTACTCTTGGACACAGTATTTTATCAAAGCAATATACATAAAACTAAGACTGGCTTAAAAGATATCATTAGAAAGAATGATAACAGCAAAGAACAATAGAGTCATATGCATACAAAAATTACTTTTCATTGTTTACAATGTAAAAGCTTGCCACTCATTAGTAAAAGACTCAGCTTTGGCCTTGATTAGAACAGTCATTTTTGAAAACAGTGATTATTTGGTTCTTGATGAGAATTATTGTGAAATTTTACCACTTCTAAAAACTCAGTATGTTTATTGGTAGTCATTAATCAATGCAACTAATTGTGAGCTCTGACTTCAGCTTCATCACTAACAGTGACTACTTGCTGAGTATGCATGTTCCTGGGGAGTATTTGGCACATATTAGCCATTCCCATCATTTTGTTGTAGAGGAAAACCAAGGTAATATCTATCAATTATACCTAAATGTAAAGTTACATTAACCTAGTTATTGAGAATATTTGTAAAATATATAGCAAGTAAAATGAGACTTAACCTGAGATGTCCATATATAACTCTTTAATTTGTAAAAGACGTTTGCTGTGACAACATTCACATCTATCGCTAGCTTGGAAGTACACTCAAAGAGCAGAACTTGAGATAAGCCAGGAGGAATTGTTAAAGTAGCCCTTTTGTTAGTTTCTATTTTGAAAAGCGATATGTAACTAATACTAGGGCCCTGTCATCCCTCCATCCAACCGATAAGCAGTAACCTTTTCTACATCTTATTGCCTCGTGTTCTACATCGAACAACAACCAAATATTGAAAAGACTACCTGCCAAGGTACTCTAAAGTGTCCTGGACTGAGTCCCTAGGACTGGTGCAAAAGAAGGGAAATGGGAGCATGTGGGACCATGAAAGGTAGCCTGGTTCCTGGTTGAGCTAAGGCTAGAAATCCTGGTGACCTTGAAGGGCCAGTAGGTGTTTCACCTATTCCCCGGCCTCTGTTACTATCCACAGACCTCCATAGATTTGTGGCCAGCAGTCATGTAAGAACAATGCTCTAAGCCCCTCCACATGTAAAGGACATGACTTGTAATCAAGAAGGCTCAAGACAGGCCTCCATTTTAATGAGGTAGCTAAAGACTTGAAAGGCTTAGCTAATAAACTTTCCTTCCCAGACACTCCTCCGTGCAAAAGGTATTTAATCTCAGGCCCACCCTGAGAAATGGGGTATGGTTTTATTCATTCATTTTCCACCATGACAAGAAATGCCTTAAAGCCATGGGCTGCCTCTTTTCATCGGGATCCGCCATGGGGAGCAATGGAGAGGGCCTTCATCTAGATAGGTGCCATCTAATCTCCCAGAGAAGGTCTCTCCCAGCCCGAGCCAAGCCCAAGACTGCCTGCCACCACTGTCAAGCCAAGGACTCTCCCTGAGGGACCAGCTGGAGCTCCCCCTTTTCCCCATCCCACCCCAGTCTAGATCCAGCCTGCAGGCCACCACTCTGTTCTCAGCAATTCTGTGGCTCCTAGAGGCGCCTGGGTGTCCAAGAACCTGAGAACCAGATGACCCTGGTCTCCTTGCAGGCCCGGGGACTCTCAGGCCAGCTCTGGCTATCCTGCACCTCAGACTGTACTTCCCCACCTCTGGAGTGGTTTCCCGGGGCTGCCAGCGACAGCTTGGGGTAAGCATGGTCGACTTTCCGAGTCCTGCCTCCCCAGTGGCCGTGTCCTGTGGCAGAGCAGACACACGACCCCATAACCCTACAGGAGAAAAATTGCAAAACATTATTAAAATATCATTTGAGGACGGATGGAAAAAGTATCTGTCTTAGCAGTGGTAGTACAGGTTTTCACATGTGTGAACATCTGCCAAATCCATTATATGATCCACTTTAAGTAAATGTCTAGTAGGCTGGTGAGGTGGCTCACCAGGAAAAGTTGTTTGTCCCCAAACCTGGCAACTTCAGTTCAAGCCCGAGGACCCATAGGGTGGAGGAGAGAACAAACTTTAGCAAGTTGTGCTCAGACTTCCATATGCATGCTGTGGCATGGGCACACTTCAGCATCTGTAACCCTCTCCTCAGTAAATAAACTTCATTAATCTTTTAACTGAGCCTACCCCTCAAAAATTAGCTTATTGAGATCTGCATCCTACCACATTAAACTGAAACAACACAAAATAACAATTACAACTCACTGGATATCACTCTCAGCCTATTTTACTATTGTCATGTATTTCTGTGGGTCACATAAGTTCTTTTGCTTATTCCAATCACAAGATAAACAACTGATAGAAAAAACCATCTGAATGCTGACATGGGTAAGAATCTATTCACTTGGGCTGCATACAATTCTTTCCTCCTTAATTAACTGAAGGCATAGTAATTTTTATCTTTAAAATATAATCTCATTAACTTTCTCCAGTATTGATTAGCATCAACCAAATTATATTAATTGACCTTCACAGGAAGTCTAAACAGCAGCATTTCTTCCTATGCCTCTGACATCCAAGTGAGTTTATTTGGATTATGTTTCCATTTCTCTTTCATGCACAAGTAGTTCCTGACATTCCATTTATTTTCTCAAAAGATAAATGAAAAGCTCAGAACTTGTAGCATATTATATCCCACTGACCACAGTCTTTAAAAAAAAAACAAAACACATTTTCCTAGGTTAGCAACTACACTATTGGACACTATTCTTCTGCAGGGGACAAGTGATGTCTACCTCTGGGTGCAGATCAGATGAAGCTATGCTGCTGTCAAAAGTCCCTGGTTGGCAGGAATTTGGTGCAATGAAGATGCAACACATGTTTTCATGATTGGAACATCTCATAAAATAAGGGTCACATGAATTTATTAATGTTTTCCTCAAAATCACCATCGCAGCTACATGGTTGTTTTACTCTGTTTTCCCTATATTCATAATTCATTGACATCACTATCCCTCTTCGGAGATTTATTCCCAAGTGAAACTATATATGTTGGGAAAATATGTGAACTAATGAATACCTAGTATTTGAAACAAATAAAACTTAACTAAGTATGTCTGGCTATTTTCAGAGTCCCTTTACCCTACTTACCCAAGTGATTTGGTTCTATATTACTGTAAACTTGGGATTTTTGAAACTTAAGAGTTTCCTTTTCATTGACTTTATAGTGTTGTATCTTTTTGTTGTATCATAGATCTCTCTGATAGGTTTCTTATTTTCCCTCACCAGGTCATCATTTGATCTTTTCAATCATTATTCCCTAAACCCTTATATTCAACATCTCTTTTTAAGTTTATTCTATTATTTTATTTATATGAATATTTGTGTGCCTATGTATGTGCATGCGCATATGTGTGTAGGTGCCATGAAGTTCAGAAGAGGGCATCAGAGTTCCCAAAGATGGAGGTCAAGTGGTTGTGAGCTGTCTGACATGAGAGCTGGGAACCAAATCTTGGTTATCTCCAAAAGCAGCAAGTGCTCTTAACCGTGGAGCCACCTTTCTAATTTATTGTTATTGTTATTATTATTAAGATAGAACCATACTATATAGCCCTGACTGCCCTGAACCTCTCTATGTAGATCTAGCTAGCCATGAACTCATAGAGATCCACCTATTTCTACATCCCAAGCTCTGGAATTATAAGTGTCTGCCAATATGACTAGCCTAATAGAGACCACTTAAGAGGTAGTATCCATCTATTGTTTCTTACCTTCTTTACTTTCTCCCACGTAAGAGATGCTGAGCTTTAACACACTTTACTCTCATCATTATCCTTCTGAAGCTTCAGATGACAACACACAAAATCTCTGATATCTCTACAGCTTTTCACTGCCACCTGCAAATGAGTCTATCAAGGCCCTTCAAAACAATCCTTACTGAAACCTCCACATTCCATTTCCACCACTACCTTCCCCACAGGATCATATCTCCATATCACACTGCCTCTAAAACTAACATTGCTCTGAAAATTCTAAGATCCTATATGCTGAGTTACATTTATTGGTGGATGTCTAAAATATGGGATTATAACCAAACTCTTGCAGACAAAGGCAACTAGGAGAAACACTGGTAGATCAAAACAGCATGTCACTGTCACTAGCAAAACTGAGAACACTTCAACAGAGAAGTGATAAGACAGGCAGTTAAAAGCTATGATTGCTGTGGTTTTGCAAGATTTCTATATCTTGAGAACAGCATCACACTTACAGGTATCCCTTTTGGCTTATAGAAGATGCATATGTACTAACGAGTGGGAAGGATGAAGTACAGAGGGATCCAGGGAGGATATGGCAGGGCATGCGTGACAATGTTTCATAATCAGGCTCGCTTATTGTCTCGTGAAACAGCTTTGCTACATCCAGATTCACCTCTATTGACAATGCTCTAGGGTCATCCTCTGCTCTGACCACCCTGTTAACCAGTGCACACCGACTCATTCTCTAAGAAGTCATTCCTTTATTTTATGTTTTCTGTGGTCTGTGTCAACACCCTTCCCTTCCTGGACCTTTACCTGAAGACAGTAGAATGTCAATAATACAAGTTATGCCAGAGTTCCACAGCCAGCCTTCCTGGATTCAAAAGTTGGCTTGAACATGTCACACTGGACAAATCACAGACAAAGCTTCATCTGAAGGAAAAGGATATGCGAATCTCCAATTTGCAGCTATTATGAATATCACAGGAAGCCATCTGCATGTAATAATGCACAAGGAGCCTGAAGCACAAAGGTCAGATATTTCCCCAGCTTGTTATCATTGTTGTGCTTTTTCTCATCCCAAGAATATACTTTATGTATGCTGATTCTAAGAATTTCTATAACACATTGTGTTGTTTAACTTACGTTTACTCTAATACTTGAGATCAACCCCAAAAGAAGACAGATTTCTTTTGGCACAGAGTTTTGGAGCATTTATTCTATAAGGGATTGAGGCTTTTATATTTGTCTTACATTAGCACAGTAACTCTAATTCTAACCTAAAGCCCAAAGTACATCATGATGGAAGAGCCTAGTAAGGAAAGGCTACTTACTACATAGGAACAATATATAGATGGAGTTGGAGTCTTAACAGCCATTTGAAGTACACACTCCTAAGAACCTACCTTTCACCTCCCAGGCCCCATATTTTAAATGTTCTGTCACTTCTTAATAAAACCAAAGACTGGTAGACAGCTACTCCTTTAATAATGAACCTTTGAACAATATTCTAGATCTTAATATCAAAATTTCAAAACATCATTTGTTAATCCATCATTAATAGAACCTTATTTACCTTTTGGTACATATATTTAATTTCCAAATGCAGACACCACACCATATCCTCAGCTCTTTGTTATTCCTCTTCATCATTATATTATATTAGCATAATCAGTAACTGGTCACACCAAACTTAGTTTAAGGCCAATATGTTTACATCAGACACTCTTTGTTGTTTTATGTATATTACATGCAGTCAGTCACTCTAGCACTACCAAATGGGAATCCAATTTCCACTTTAGAGAGAAGAAGGAGAAGGAGGAGGAAGAAGAGGAGGAAGAGGAGGAGGAGGAAGAGGCAGAGGAGGAGGAAGAGGAAGAGGAGGAAGAGGAGGAGGAGGAAGACGAGGAGGAAGAAAAGGAGAGGAGGAGGAGAATGGGTTGTAGAATAGTGAGCAGTGAGGAGAGGGGCATTTTACTTTTCCAGAGTCAAAAGTCTTTTCATAATTCCATGAACCAAAATTCATCTTTTCTCCAAAAGATTCTGCTATCCTGTTTTGTTATAATACCATGATAAGAACATGGTCATAAAGACAAGTAGGGAATCACTCTTGGTTTTTAGAAGTTTATATCTTCAACTGACACAGTAACAGGGGAGTTCTGATTACTTTAAGTTTATTTCCTTGGTGGTTAAGGAGTACACACAAGTAGAACTTTTCCTGGTTAATGGACCTTGGCATTCACAAAGCATGCTTAGTGAAAGGAAGTGGATGTCTAAAGGTATAGGGGAGGGTAAGGTGAGCACAGTATGTAATTTAGAGAGTCACACATAAAGCGCCCATGAATCCTCTATAGATCTATCATGACAACCATGAACATGAAAGAATAAAAATAAGAAAATGAAGTATTCCCCAAGCCTATGAGATTACTTGGTGATTAAAGGTATTCGTTGCTGAAATTGATGACCTGAGATTGATCATCATGACCCACACTTTGGAAGGAGCAAACTGATTTCTGTAGATTATCCTCTGACCACCACCCCCTTCTCTCTCTCTCTCTCTCTCTCTCTCTCTCTCTCTCTCTCTCTCTCTCTCTCACACACACACACACACACACACACACACACTGATACCCCCACATATGTAATAAAAATAAAAATCAATGATATTTTTATTCTCATCAAAGGCATTTGGCTTTCATTAGAAACTGAATTCCACAGAAGGGTTTGAAGTAGCTAAAAGCTGGTAGACAAGGATCAAAACGAAAAGGAGACATTCTCAGGTTCAACTTCAGAACTAATCACTTCAGTGGACATGTGAAAATCAGACTTTAGTGGGTAACTCTGCAGTCTGGTACTATTATAGAAGAAAAATGAAGGTGAAAGTTGATATAAAGGATAGTGAGATTAATAAATGAAGTATGTAAGATCTAGAGATATTAGTCAAGAAAATACAGGGATTCTGATGTGTGTTTGTGTGTGTGTGTGTGTGTGAGAGAGAGAGACAGACAGAGAGAGACGGAGAGACAGAGAGACAGAGAGAGATACACAGAGAGACACAGAAAGAGACAGAGACAGAAACAGAGAAAGACAGACAAACAGAAAGACAGACAGACAGCTGGGTTAAAGCCAATTTTTTTGAATATTCTTTCATCCATCGAATTGATCTAGCTTTGTAGCTATTGTGAGAGAAAGCTTTCATAGAAAACATCTGCTGAGCAAACCCAAAGATTGTTCTTTCATGACTACTATCATTGACTATGCATTTTGGGATCTTGGAAAGTAGGGAATAACTGTTTGCACATATGAAGCTTATCCAGGCCTCTGAAATCCATGGTACTAATGGCCCAGCCTGACCCAGTCCTTGTCTGGATTTCTGTTTTGCTCTGATGGTCTCTCTCCTCCAGCTTCCAGAGCTGCAGCCCCAAGAACTATCTTTCATACTGAAAAGGCCCTCTCCTGAGACCCTGGACTTTAATCTCTGGGTCCTTCTTTCAGAATGTAGGTCTCTCTTTTTTCAACCAACTGCATTACTCAGTTGACATTAGAATTTAATTACTATCATGACTCACAACTCTCTTACTTGATTTCTCATAGGTTGTGCATCCTATGAACACTCAATAAACATCAAAATACTGAATCATAACTCAGAATATAATTCTGCATGCAGTATAATAAATTTCTAAATTTTTTAATCCCCAATGTCAATTCAGCCAGAATAATTAGACCCATAGCATGCATAAGAAAATGGGTGCTCCACAAAGTTTTTTGACTTTATAAAGTCAAGCAACGAGCAATTGCAGGTGTAATACAAAGAACTTAATTTTCCATATGATTGGTCATCATTGAAAAAAACCTTCAGAGTGCTTTTGATAATTTGCTATCAAAGGAATAAGGATTAAAGGCCAAGTTAACTATAAAAGAAGTTATTGCTTCATTGTTCTATAGCAATGGAAGAAAATTTAGACATTTAACATGGTTTGAAGAGTTTTAGGGTTTCAAAACGGTTTTTCACCATCAAAGTTAGTGAAAAGAGCAGGAGTTTTGAAGACTCAAAATCTGATTCTACATATAAAAGTAATAAAGTCACCAATTAAAATCTGTGAATTAGATGACTATAGAGATGGCTCACAGGGTAAGGGGACTTGCTACACTGCTTTTTCCAAGGACCTGAGTTTGGCTCCTAGCATCCAGATCAGGTTCTCACAACTGTCTGTAACACTAGTTCTAAGGAATTCAATTCTTCTAGGCTATGTGAGTAACACACACACACACACACACACACACACACACACACACAGAGTCTCTCCTCGAATGTACATATGTAAGCATGCATGCATGTACACACACACACACACAACATACTTATTTTAGTTTTTGTATTAAATCAAACACAAGCTTCTATGTACTGGGTTTATTTCCCCTTCTATTTAATACATATAAGAGGATTTGGCACAGCGACAATTATATTTTTTAAATTTTACTCATATCTGTTGACTAATGGTGACCTTAATTTTGATATCCTTGTATGTTCTTGCAGCAACACACTGAAGAACCACATACATCATGCAGATTTAACAAACATACTCAGGAAAAATACTTATAAATGGTTTCATGTTGCATATGACAAGATTTTTCTGGTCTTGTCCATTTATTTTATCTCCTATGATAAAGTGGTTTAAGAATGAAGTAATATTAGAATTGTAAAAATCCGCACTGGCTAAATTTCTTTCAGAACTCAGTAATCTGAATGTTTATGATTAATCTATTATGCTGGTTATTACTGATTTGCTGGTGCCAGAGATTTCTAAGATGTGAATAGATTGTTAAAAGGATGCTTAAGTGCTGGTAAATAAAAGTTCATATTAATATATGGAATAGTAAGGGTCTTTTTGGTTACTCATACAAAATTTTCTGAGGACAAAAACATTCTGTTCTTGTATACTCTCAAGTCTAAATACTGCCAAAAGAGTTTACCACTATCCTAACATGTAAGTGTTCTAATATTTTAGAAACTTTAGAAACTCTGCTGGCTCGTTATGCCAATTAGACACAGGCTACCATTGTTTGGAATACGGAATCTCAACTGGGAAAATACCCATAGTAAATTAATATCTGGGCAAGTCTGTGAAGCATTTTATTAATTGATGATTGATGTAGGTTCTGTGCCACCTCAGGGCTGGTGGTCCTGGGTGTTCTAAGTAAGCAGGCTGAACCAGCCATAGTGGGCAAGCCAGTAAGCAATGCTCCATGGCCTCTGTGTCAGTTCATGCCTTGAGTGACTGCTTTTTGGTGATGGACTGTGACCTGAAATTTTCAAGCTAAAATAAATATTTTCTTCCCCAAGTTGCTTTAGCAAAAACAAAGGCAGTGTGTGTGTGTATGTGTGTGTGTGTGTGTGTGTATGTATGTATGTGTGTGTATATATATATATATATATATATATATATATATATATATATACAAATGAATAAAATTTGCCTTACAGTGCTGTACATTTTCTGTGATTAATACAGGGCTCACAGAATTATTCAGAGAACACAGTGAATGGAGATAAGAACTAAATGTCACCTATGCCACGTAGATCAAAGACAAACCTTCCATAAGTCTTTAAAGGATTTTACTACATAGAAAAATATAATGGTAATATTTTAATTAAGAGGTACTTTATATTCAATTAATCAGGTTAGAGGATTTCAGGGCTGAAAGAAGGCTTAATGGTCATGAGATCTAGTTCCTTATTTTATACACAAAGAAATGAAGAACTCGAGGGGTTCAGGAATCAGCTGAATCCACAGTTAATAAATGGTGTTTCTATGATTAAAATTTATACTTACTGACTCTCTGTTGAGCAGAAATACCCTAAGAAGCAGGGGCTGAACTCCTGATGTCACTAGTCCTGAGTAGTAATGGCACTATTAGTAAAATAGTGTAGTGACTTCCCAGCTCTAAGCCTCAGTTTCCTCATCTTTATAAGATGAATTTATAACTACTTCACAGGGCTACTGACAGTGAGTCCATGGGCTTGAAGACTTCTAGCAGTTGTCATTATCCCCCTAAAGATGCTTTATTACTGAACTGTGTATGCTGGATATTACTCCCAGGGCAGAGGTTCAAGGACACAGAAATCCTAAATGATCTCCATACAATTTATAGTTTTAAAATTTATTTGTATTTTTATATTTTGTGTTTCTTTTTTGAGACAAGGTCTTACATGTAGCTTTGGCTGTCCTGGAACTCACTATGTAAACCAGGCTGACATCCAGTCATAGAGATCTGCCTGCATCTCCCTCCCAGTGCTGGGATTAAAGGCACATACCAACATGCCTGGCAATTATAGCTATTTTAAACTTTAATTTTATGTTAAAATAATTTTAGATCCAAAGAAGCATTGGGATAAAAATTATATAAACATGGTATTTTGTACCTGTCATCCACTTTTCCTTAATGTTAACAGCTTTTGTGACCATGGCACATTTAACAAGACTAAGAAATTAGCATACGTAAAATACTATTTAGATTGAAAATTGTACAACTAACTATAAAGTCCAGATTCCCTAGTTTCCTAGTTTAGCTATTAATAAACCTTCTTATGTCCTAGGATTTAACCCAAGACACTACCCAAGTCTTAAGTCCTGCTTTCTCTTACTCTGATTAAGGATAGAGCTTTCCCTAATTAATCATATACCTATTCACATCCTTTTCTTCATCTTCTTCCTCCAAGCAATTGCTGAGACATACTGTTGGGAACCAATGTACTCACAGATAAGCAGAGGAAAGGCACTTTCTATTAAAATATCCTAAAGGCATGCATTGATAGATTTCATTCATTCCATAATGTGCCAAAGTCACTTTAAACAATTGGCCAATGACTAACAGATAAATGCCACTGGTTCTCAAGGTACACCTAGCATCTCAAAACATTGTGCTCTGTGTTCCATTTTTACATCTTAAAACATCAAGTTTTAAAAAGGCAAAAAATGAGTACTTCTGACTAACTTTCTTTGGAAACCTATTTCCTCTTTAGAAGAGTACATAATTCTCTTCCTGATACCTAGGTTATACACACACACACACACACACACACACACACACAGACCTTTAAATTAAGACAAAAACCTAATCCTGCCAATTGATCCTGAGAAAGGCCACTTACTCACTTGAAAAGTAGAAGGTTATCCCAAGATGGTAACTGATTGTCTTAGGATTCTATTGCTACTTCAAAATACCAAGAATGAAAGCTGTTTGGGGATAAAATGGTTTATTTTGCCTTAGAATTCCAAGTAATAGGCCATCAGTAAGGGAAGTCAGGGCAGAAATTCAGAGCAGGAACCTAGAGGCAGGAACTGAAGCTGAGGTGATGCAGGAATGCTGCTCACTGGCTTTCTCCATATGGCTTGCTCAACTTACTTACTTACTTACTTTATTTATTTATTTAATTTAGTACCATCCTGGATCACGTGCCTAGGGATGGCATTGCCCAGAGTGGGCTGGGCCTTCCAAAATAAATCAATAATAAAGACAAGGTCCTATAGACTTCCCTACAGGCAAATCTGATGGAGGCATTTTCTCAATTGAGGTTCCTTTACCTAGATAACTCTAACTTATATCAAACTGACCAAGCACTTAACCAGGACAATGACCCCTAATCGGGTTTGGACATAGTATTCAGCAGCAATGTAAAATGCCCATTCACTTCAGATGACTTAATACAGACCTTACAAAGGGAAGGGATGTGTGAAGAACTATGGAAAAGCAGTTATTACTTTCCTTGAAAAAGCCATATGAGGATGTGTGGTTGATGGTATGTAATTACAACCTGGAGGTCAGCTTGGGCAAGAGGATAAGGAGAGGGGCGTGCCCTGTGTTGATGACCTTCTTTCCTGATTTGATGGCCACTTCTGTACCTCCCCCTCTAATTTGTTTTACCTGGTTCTATATTGACACAACAGGGGAAAGAAAAAACAAGCAGCCACTACTGGGTCACCTGATTAGCTGAAGTTGAAAGTAGAGGATGTGAAAGAGACTCTGAGACTCTGTACTAGTTGCTATCTCAAAAGCAGTTACTCCCTGGATAACATTTCCACCACTTGTTCCTGAGTCTACATGGTAACCTGGCTATGGCTATTTCCTTCTATCTTTTTCTTTCAGATACTGGACAAAGGCTAGATATGCATTCCCTGATGCTCTAGTTTTGTCCTGTCCTCTTTGAAGTTCCCCACCCCTCCTTCTGCCATGCGGTTGACTATCTGCCATATTTGCCAACCTCCATTGTTTTCTTGGTCCCTAGGCTAAAAATAATGACTTCTTCTGTTTCCCTCCTTCATCTCCTGCTTCTCTGCAGTTTCTGAGACTTACAGCTTGCCTGCTCTGGTAGTTTTTGCTCAAACTGTTAAAACTCTCCTTTGGTTTTTGCCCTGGTTTTCTTTCTACTATTGTGATAAAAACAGCAACTAAAAGAAAATGTGGGAAGAAAAGGCTTATTTGGCTTACATGTTCTGATCACTCTCCATCACTGAGGGAAGCTGTCACATAAACTAGAGACAGGAACTGATAAAGAACCATGGAGGCATGCTGCTTACTGGCTTGCTTATCATAGTTTTCTCAGTTTGCTTTCTTGTACAACCCAGGACCACCTGCTCAAGGTGGCACTGCCCTCATTGGTCCTCTTATATTAATCATTATTCATGAAAATTTCCCCACAAACTTGCTTACAAGACAATTTGATAGCGACTATTCCTCAATTAGAGTTCCCTCTTCCTGGATGGACACTAGCTGTGTCAAGTTGAGTACAAGAAAAAACTAATTGCACAAACTTCCTACTGCCCACTTTTTAATTATTTTATTAAAGAGACCAAGAACTCCATTTGTTTGCAAAATTCATGATGTCTTTGTTTTTAATAACTGAATAGTATTCCATTGGTTGAGGGACATCTGGATTGTTTCCAGTTTCTGGCTATTATGAGTAAAGCTGCTATAAACTTGGTCGAGTAAGTATATTTTGTGGTGTGGTGGAGTATCTTTTGGGTATATGCCCAGAAGCAATGCATGGTCAGCAATGGAGCAGAGACTAAGGGAATGGCCAACCAATAATGGGCCCTACTTGAGACCCATTCTATGGGTAAGCACCAATCCTTGACACTATTAATGATATTCTGCTATGCTTGCAGACTGGAATCTAGCCTGGCTGACTTCTGAGAGGCTCTACCCAGCAGCTTGCTCAATAGGTTCAGGAATCTTATAGAGGAGTTGGGAGGAAGAATACAGGGCTACAAAGGGGATAGCAACTCCACAGGAAAACCAACAGAATCAACTAACCTGTACCCTTCGGGCTCTCAGAGATTGTACCACCAACCAAAGAACATACACAGGCTAGACCGAGGCTTCCCACACATGTGTAGCAAATGTGTAGCTTGGTCTTCATGTGGGTCCCAAACAACTAATATGTTCTTCTAACTGAGCTATCTTGTCTGGCCTCAGTGGGGGAAGATGTGCCTAGCCCCACAGAGACTTAATGTGCTAGGGTAGGGGAATAACCAGGGAGAACCCACCCTTTCACAGGAGAAGGGGAGGGGGAGTTGAAGAAGGATTGTGGGAGGAGTGATGGGGAAGGGGGCAGTGAATGGGATGTAAAGCTAAAGAAATAAATAAGACCATGAACTCAAGAGAGGAAACCCCAAATTCCATAATAATAGCACTTAGGTCCAGCTTTAGATCTGTGAAATATCACAAATAATTCCACAATCAAATTATATTATATCATCACCCAAAGCTCTCCACAGCTCTTTATTTTACTTGAACTCAAATCTGTAGTAGACATTATACAGAAAGAAAATATGTTAGACCAAACCTCTACCTCTACCATCACCTCATCTTCTTACTGGTATATTTATAGTATATATTCGTGTACATGTTCATGTGTATGCAAGTTTATGGAGGTATGCATGTACATGTGTGTGTTTCTATCCATTATATAGAAACAATAAGTGAATTTCAGGTGTCTTCTCTATATTATGTCTTTGGACACTGATTTTGACTCACTGATTCAGCTAGACTGTCTATCCTATGAGTTGTAAGGATCTGCCTGCCTCCACCTTCCACCCCCTACCCCACTTCTGGGATTACAATTTATGTGGGTGCTGAGTATCTGACTTCACTGCAAGTGATTTACTGACTTCCCCCTGTGCAACCACATTACTCATCTTCTTTTCTACTGCTGTGATAAAATACAACGCATGCGAAAAGGCATGTATTTTAGCTTATGATTCCAGGTTACAGTCATCATTGTAGGGAAGTCAAAGTAGGAACTTAAAAAGCAAAAAAAAAAAAAAAAAGAGGAAAAAATATATGCATGCATATCTCTGTTCAGTTCACTTTCTCTACAACTGTTCAGAAATCCCTAAGTAGGAAATGGAGCCACCCAAAGTGACTTTACACCTCAAATAACATAATCAAGAAAATCTTCCACATACATTCCCACAGGTCAATCTCATGTAGATAATCCCTAATTAAGTTTCCCTTGCCAGGTAATTCTATACTTTGTCAAGTTGACAATTAAAAGCAACCATTGCTACCACTAAAGCTAGTATGGGTGCCCCAATACCATAACTTTACCTCATCCCATTTGCCATCCAAAGTTTTCTTCTAAAAATTTAATTAACACAGGAATTCAGTGATTTCCCCAAGTAAGAACTTGTAAGCAGCACACCCATATCATATAATGACTTCAAGTGATTAGCACAAGTTCAGACAATGAGCACTGTCCTTTTATCTGAAGCAAATAACTTTTAGGAAATTTGTGTTATGCAAAGAAAGAAATGCAAGGAGATATCTAAACCAGTAACCAGTACCAGAGAGTAGCAAGGGCCATAAGGAGCTACTGGAGTATGATAATTAGGCCAGGGATGACTCTGTGATACTTGTGCCTTTTTCTGTAAACGAACCTTCGTTAGAAAATCCTTTTCATTTGTCAAATGTTCACAGCAGCAGCTGGGTCACAGATAATCGAGGATCCTGGGGACAATTAGTTTTAATGCTGTGACAGTGAGAAAGTGGGGAAACCTTGGGGTTTCAGACACCCTTGTCATGCTCTTGAGGTTCTTCCATAGGCTGGGAGATCAGATGTTTCTTGTCAGACTTTTTGATTCCTATTTCAGGTCCTAATGCCCTGATCTCCCTTCCTCAGCAAACATACTGTTCACCGTAAGGCTTGAAAATGGGATGGGAATGACCCCAGATCACTGTAGTGGGGGTGACTGCAGGACAGGATGATGGCAGCTTTCCTTGCTGACCCTGCTTTCTTGAGAGCCTGAACCTTTCTCTATCTCTCTGAGCACCTGGCATAGAGCAGCTGCTCAATAAATCTCTGCTTAACTGAATTGGCAGCTCACTTAATCAGGTCCAGCCTGCTTTTCTTATCTGTTGAATGGGGAGAGTGAGGTTTTCCTCAAGGATTATGAGGAAGCATGTGGAATCAAATAGCATTGTTTCTTCCTAATAGCACACAGGGGACAAACTAGCTTTCCTTAACTTTAAATCACAAAACACATCTTGTGAACCTTTTAGGTGAGAGAGCACTAATTCAGTTAGCTGAAATTGCTCTGTTGGGCAGAATCAAGTTCATATATTTATTCTTCAATGTTAAAGTCATATTGATGTTACAGACTAAGACAATTAAATTCAAAATCCTCATAGGGGTTAGTAAATGTTCATATTTGTTCAATCTGATCACAGAAAAATGAAATATGTTACAAATTGAATACTGTTTTTCTGTGTTCTCTATTAGTCAATGAAAAGTTATGCTACTATTTTAGCTATAATTTACCTGCTAGCCTCCATGTGCTAGGTACTCCATTACATGTTTTAAACAGATTATCATATTCCTACCACAATACGGTCTGATGGTATATGCTTTACATGCCCTTGAGACACAGTTACCTTAAGCCACCTGCTCAAAGTCATGAATATTGGACTTGCTCAAACCCATGCTCTGGGATAAACATGGCACTATATAGCATCCATGGGTGCAAAGGAGAGTTGGACCATCTACTCACCCATGCCTCAGAGCTGAGATATATCATGTGTAAAACTCTGAAACTAAAGCTTGAAAATTCAATTTAAAAAGTCACAGCCTTGTCTTTGTGCAGGTTTTTATACAGTTCAGAATAAAATCTCAGAACAAGTAACCACATAAATACAGAACTACAAGTCACCAGCACTTCGAAGAAAAGATTAGAAGACATGGCTGAGAATGCTGGGTAATACTAGAGAAAGCACCCACAGGGCACAGAGGTATTATCAGCTGACAAAGAGAAGCCATCGAACACTCTTTCAAAAAGAAACTGAGGAGAAAGCCAAGAGGTGTCTGGAGAAAGGAGGCCAGGAAGCAGGAGCTTGTTCTCCCAACATCAAGTATCTTGGGGATGCTCAGCTGGAGAAGGGGCCAGGCCTCAGCATTAAAGAGAAGAAATCAGAAAGTGGAAAATAGTGAAATAGAAAAGTCAGAACGAAGAGTCAGAGAGCGTAGCCTACTTGAGAAAGCTTTAACACTGCTGGCTCACTGGGGTGTAATTGTCTTCTCTATGTGGGTTTGTAAGTGAGGGAGAAGTGCACAATGGCATTGAAGAACAGCTTTTTTGCAGGCGAGACTGACTTCAGTTTTCAGCGGAAAGGGCTTGAATACTGTATGAATTCTGTCTAAGTGCAGAGATAGTCCAACATTGTCTAAAACTCCTTCCCCCAAACCATACACAGGCTTTATTCCACAAGTCAGGAGATAAACATGTCATAAGCTTTTGTTCACCTCAGGAAAACTGAAATGACAGACCCATGCTCAAAGTTGTCTGGAGGTTAAATGTGCCTCACCGCATCTTGTATGTAGGCACTGAAATCTGCCATAGTTTCTCTTTGTACCTCCAAAGCAATAACTAGCAATTAAAACCTTTGTAGTTACTTACTTATTTGTGTATCAGTGGATGTATGTGCATGTTTGTGCATATCCATGTGTGGATGTCAGGGGATAACCCATAGGACTAGGTTCTCTCTATTCACCATGTAGATCCAGAGGATCCAACCCAGGCTGTCAGGCTTGGTAACAAGTTCCTTTACCCACTAAGACATCTCTCTAGCCATGTAATTAGATCTTAAAAGACACATCAGGGCATTATACTTTACTGTCATCTTAATACAAAAGAGGTACGTATACTAATATTTAAGACCAACAAAATGATAGAGCCAATGATCTTGCAAAAGGAAACAGTAAAAATGGAGGTGGAGAACAATAGAGAAGCCAGATTTTTAACAAATTATGAAACCTCCAAGGGCCAACACTGGAGGCCATTTTCACATGAAGGTAAGTAAGGGAGGAATCAAAACCCTCTCTTGTCAAGTATGTACTCCCAACTCTTTTGTTACTGCCAAGAACTCTGGAAACATCTCTGTCTGCATACAACTAAGACTTTTCCTTCTTTTGAAAACACCTGGCACTAAATTTTTGCAAGACACACATGGGACCTAAAGCAATAAGAGATTATAGACTGATGTTTCTTCTTCAAATAGCTTGTCTGGTGTTTCAGCATTCCTTCTTTTCTCTTTCCTTTCCTTTTTTTTTTTTTAAAGACAAGGGCTTATTGAGTACACTGTGTGTTCTAGGCTAGTCTGAGGTTTAAAGAACTTCTTCCACATCTACCAAGTGTTGGGGTTATAGATGTGTGTCAGCACTCTAAGCACAGCATGAGGGCTCTTGAATTAAAGAAAATGAATATATATCTCTATATATGCTTATGTCTATATATACTCATTTTATTCATTGAATATATATTCATATACATTCATATATATACATATATGTGGCTTTTATAAAATGAACTTCTATTATATTAAAAAGCAATTGTATTCAGATTAGAGAGAAAGTTCAGTTCATAAAGTACATGCCACACATGCAGCAGAACCTGATTTCTAGAAGTTTGATTCCTAGGATCCATGTCCAAGAGGTGGGTATGTGGTTTGCATTTATAATCCCAATACTAGGGAAGTGGACGCAAGCAGATTCCTAGGGGCTCAGTGACCTAGCCCAACAAACCAAAAAAAAAAAAAAAGAAAGAAAGAAAAAAAGAGAAAATAATAGGAAGTTAATTTTCCAAATTAGGGAACTGAGTAAGGTGACTTCTTCAAGAGTCATTAAAATCTTTCTCATTTGCTTATAAATCCCTACACACACAAATTCAATAGTTTCAAACACAGTAGCCATGTTATTTGTCTTTGTGTCCCAGGAAAGGCATACATCATGTCTTATTCATGGTACATTTTCCCAGAAGCCAGCATATTTGATTTGACATTGAAAAAAGCAGAAAATGGAATGCGTTAAAATGTACCCTTTACAAATGACTGACATTTGAATTCAATATTTACTTGGGGAAAAAGATCCCATTCATATTCTATACTAGCCCCAAATACCAAATGAATATAAATGGGATGCATTTCCATGTCTGCCTTCTTTGAGTATTTCCTGCATAGGCAGGAGGAGCAGGGAGGAGAAAGCTAGGGTTCTTCAGTTTAAAAAAGATGATGATGCTGACACAAGGTTCTGACAGGAACAACAAGGGTAGGTGAGAGGAGCAAGGCTGAAAATGTAGCTAGAGAAGAAGGGGGAGGGGCAAGTATTCACAGTCTGGATGAAAAATGTACAGAAAGGAGACTGAGTAACCAATCCAAAGACTGAGAATTTTCAGAGCTGCCAACGTGAATGCTAATATTTATTCCAAGAGGGAAATGGAGCCTCAAGTCCCCAAATGACCCTTGGGTCCCATTCTTAGTCTCAAGTGCACATATTTACATTGGCTGGTGACTGCATGATTGTATTTAAATTCTAAGCTCCAACGGACTGCAAGCAGCTGCTTCAGCCATTGTACCAGGCATCCCTGCTGGTCTTCAGAGTTTGACTGTGCAGAGTATAGGTAGTAAGTTATACAATGTCTGACCACATGGTCTCATGCAGAGGGAGCATGCAGCCACAGGACACAAAAGGACTTTCTCAAGCCAGACAAGATGCGAATTATTTTATTTATTTATTTATTTATTTATTTATTTATTTATTTATTTATTTTAGTATAACACTGGACTTCAAACGAAACAAGTTTTGTGTGCTGGGTGGAGAAAAGACACTTAGTACAGTGGAGACGGATCCTGCTTGTCTCAAACAAGAAGTCATGTGTGGTTTGGTTTCTGCCTGTGCCTTGAGAACAGATTAGCTCTCTGTCAGGTCATTGCTGAGGTACTAGATCCTTGAGAGGGGATACTACAGAGCCACACCGCTGACCTGCTTTTTCAACACTATTTTTGCTTATGGTGTTCACTGGTCAGTTTCTGCATCTTAACTATTACTGTTAGGAACCAGATTCAACCTCCTCTCCTAGACTACCTTCAGCTACTAAATGCCAGCAACCTTTATCACTAGCAGCCAAATGCTACATGTGTACCCTTTAAAAGGTCCCTTCCATCATGACCTGCTCTCTTGCTTTCAATTTCTCTGTCCATCTTTCATTCTTGTTCCCACTCAGAGGCATCCTTTGCTCCACCCCCAATAAATCTCTTGCATGATGTGATCTTTGCCTTATTCCTTAGTTCTATCGAACCTCCAAGGTACCCTTCCGTGGCAAAACCCTAGCAATTACTGACCTCAGCTTCCTCAAGATCGCTCTTCCAGCAGGAAGAACTCAGTATCCATCAGACAGTAGAATGTGTACCATGAATCTGCAAGGTGGAAAACGGGGGTAAGGTAGGGGAAGGAAGAGAGAGAGGAAGGAATCTGTCTATCAGCCATTCCTGTCCATGGTCTCCTCAGGGTTGGTGCTTATGTAGACCACAGAACCTTATCAACCAGGTTCTTCCCTGCCATGATTGCCTATGTATTATTTCTTTCTATAATAGCATTGGTAGATTGAAAACCCAGAAAGAAGTTCATATTTTCTGAGAGCTTGTAGGGTGATGTCCAACCACAGCCTTATGAGAGAGGGAGGAGGCAAGGAAGAAATGGAGTGAGGGAGGAAAGAAGAAGAAGAGAGAGAGGGGGAATGGACCAGGGAGGGTGAGGATAAAATATTTGGCTTCTAGTTTGAAAAGTCTCTGCCACTTACTATTTTGAGATAGAAAAACCTGTTTGTATTCTCCTCCCAATCCCTAAACCACAAGCTCAGGAAAGGGCCTTCTGATCTGGAGGAGAAGGAATGAATGTAACGTAAAAGTAAGACAACTGCTGGGCACTGGTGGCACACACCTTTAATCCCAGCACTCGGGAGGCAGAGGCAGGTGGATTTCTGAGTTCGAGGCCAGCCTGGTCTACAGAGTGAGTTCCAGGACAGCCAGGGCTATACAGAGAAACCCTGTCTCGAAAAAGAAAAAAAAAAAGTAAGACAATTGGATGCTGATGCAATGATAAACCACTGTCCACGGTCTCCCTCAGGGTTGGTGCTTATGTAGACCACAGAACCTGATCAGTTGTAAAGATTTTAGAGGGGAATTACTACTACTGATAGCTTGCCTGGAATCAGGGAGGCAGAGTGTTTTCAATATGCCCCGAGCTAGGGTTTAGATGTGAGAATAAATCATGTCCTACAGGTGCAGAACAGTGGGGGGAGATCATAAAGTTATCCTGTCTATTAAGGTGGGAGGGAGCATCCATTCAGAGATCAACTCAATATCTGGATAATCCTCAAGGACATAGTGAAGGAGAACCAAGGGTGGGAAATGCCCACTTCTCCTTTGGGGATTAGGGTAGGACTTGAGAAGATGATTGTACTCTGTTAAAACCATGGAGAAAGGAAGTCAGATCTAACAAACTGTGGTGATTGGTGCAATGCTGAAATATTCTGGAACCCCTGTGGTTTATTGAGAATAGTTTATGCTCTGCCTTAGATGGTCTCAGTTCTATCTGTCTCACTGGCCGTTAGTCACTTGCTCAGTGGCAAGGTGCAGGCACCACCATAATTATATATGCTCTAACCCACAAACATGACTGCCAATAATAGGTTGCTGAGTAACACTTTCCTCAGAGGTTGAATCATGGCACCTGGCAGGGAAGATCCATAGGCAGAAATACAAACAACTCAAAATAGCTTCAGGAAGTCCCTAAAACTGACCAGATTCACTAGGATCTTCCTGCAAGATTAAACAAGTCAAGCTGCTGAGAGGCACTGTCAGTGGAGCTGAGCTGCTTAGAAAATTCTCAGACAAGCCAAGCTGCAATAACCAGAAGATTCTGAAGCCAGACTAGGTTCCTAGCAGAAGACCGCCTTGTTACCAAGAAGATATTTAGAAAAATTGAGCACCTGAAAGGGAAATTCTGCAAATCACTGTGCTGCCTGTAGGCTCTGCAGTGGGCTTCAGGTTCCCAACTTTGTATGCCATCACCCATGCTGGGTGGGCGTCAGTTATACATCTGTCTTCGAGTCTTCCCATTTCTGTAAGTAAACCCTCACTCATACTTCTGTAAGTCACCCCAATAAAATTCATTCATTCACCAAGTTGGGCCTTTGTCTGTCATGGGCTCCCCTCAAGAAAAATTTTGTCACAAAACAATCGCCATCATTGTACCACTCATAAGGGTCTCTGCTTCACAAACCAAATGCTAGCAGCTCCTAGTTTTAGCTTCCTTCTAGGCCCAGTTCTCATCTATATATGAAATGTAGATTTTTTTTCCCCCACAGTGTCTCCATCAACTGAAAAGTCCAGACTTACAAAATGGTGTTCACCAAGAGAGGGAGCCATCATCCACTCATGATGCTATGTCAGCTCTTGTGTCTTCTCTGCTTTGCACCCTTCCTTCCTTGGCTTGATTCTCTTAGCTCCATCCCTACAACCTCCCTCAGCCAAACAGACATTGTTAGTGTGTGTTTTGTAACATGTTGTTTGCTAGAGAAGCTGTGCTGAGGCAAATTGGCACTTGAATGTATTCCAGAAAGGGATGCAATAGTGAATGACCCAAAATGCATATTAAGTGGCTGCATTTGGCCAAATGTTATCAGGATTACACTGTGATGTAGACAATGGAATTAAGCTCATACAAAAAGTAAAATGGCATTTTCACAATCTCCCTGTGCAATTTAGGGGTAGGATGGATGGCATAGTCAGGAAAACTAAGACATTCAAACAGGATAGCAATTATTTGTCCATAGGACTGAAACACAATTATGATCCAAAATTATGGTCTGGGTGGTTAAATATGGTTTGTCTTACAAGGACTCATGCGGTAGGAGCCTTAGTAAGGATACTATTAGAATTTTTGAGTACTACTCTTATTTTTTTTTTTTAAAGATTTTATTTATTTATACACTGTAGCTGTGTTCAGATACCCCAGAAGAGGGCATCAGATCTCATTATGGATAGTTGTGAGTCATCATGTGGTTGCTGGGATTTGAACTTACAACCTTCTGAATTCAGCGCTCTTAACCACTGAGCCATCTCTCCAGCCTAAATGCCACTCTTCTTAGGTCTTAAGTATTCTCACCCTGTCTTGTCATTGTCCGTGTTATGAATGCTTGGTTGAGTGTAAACTGGACTCACTTAGCAGGAAAACAGCCTTATGTGACACAAAAGTAAGTACTGATTACTTTGCATTCATCTTCAAGTTACTTCCTCTTCTCTGTGACAAGGCAGACAGAACTTAAGGACAAAATGGACATGATTGTGAATCTGATTCCCATCAGATTCAAATATTCTCCATAGACACCCAGATAGAAAGATATACTCGTAAATAAATTTTTAAAAAGACAGATAATAATGAAACAGATCATGTCAAAACATTAGAAAGGGCTTGTAGGTAATCCAATCTGCTTTAGGTTTCTCTAAATAAAGTTTTGCTGGGCTACAACTACAATCAATTTTTTTATGTAGAGTTTATAGTTACTCTTACATACAAAGGAAAAGTGGTAGTTTGTGACTTATAAATCCTAAAATATTTACTACTTGGCTATTTGGGCTCTGGCCTAGACATGGGATTGAGAGAAATGGCAGGAATAGGAGAGAAGAACTGGAAGGATAGAATTGGGAATCTCCAGGTAAGATGACATCAAATGATAAGCTAACGGCAAACATGACACTGGACACTTACAGAGGAGAGATGGAGAAAGAATAATTAAATCAACTGTAATGCTAGTCAAGAGCTAAGGGCAGGATTGCTGCTTAAGAACAAATGCTACAACGAAGAATAATGGGCAACACCTTCCATAAGTCTTAAAGACTATTTTGTCTTGGGAAATAAAGCTAAAGCAAGGACACAGTGCAAAGCTCTGGTAGGAACTGAACATAAAAATAATTGGATTTAATTTGTTATGGCTGTTGATTTAGATGCTTATTGAAGACACATCTTTGAGGTTACAAAAAAATATTTTCACATAAATCTGATTCCACGACATTTTCACTTTATTACTTTAATAAATGAATTGGGGGAATAAAGAATAAGAAATAGAGGCTTTTAAATAGGAAAATCAGAGAGATTAATTATTTAAGAATTTCAAATTAGTATATACAAGACTGGCTCTGGAATGGCTCTTTATCTGTGTGCCAATATAAAAAATAGATTTATCTTCCACTTAACTCCATATTAGAATCTTCTTAAAAAATAGCTCCAGTTGACAATGCATTTATCTCTGAGATAATCTTATTTCTTGTATAATTATTGTATCTTAATATGAAGCACTTGTGCAAATCTGACTAAAAGATTTAAAAATATGTCTGATCTGCTTTTAAACATCTCTGAGGTAGTGATTCACACCAATGAGATTATGTACTTGAACTTATTTTTTGAAAAACTAATTTCTTTGTGAAGAATATAATTTCCTATTCTCTCAAATTTCCATGAATACTTAGGAAAATTGTTATATTTCATGATAATCAAAGATACTTTCTAAAGAGCTACATATTTAGGAATACAAGATTTGTTAAAGTAAATTAAAGTATTCTCATACAGTCATTGAAATAATGGAAAAATAACAGTGTTTAAATGAAAACATTACAACAACATGTTCTAATTTTACAAGCAAAAAAATTTGGTTTTCTACTTATAAACATATAGTGACTCCCCTGGAGTAACAAAAATTATTATGGATTTCCTCAATATAGTTTCTGTGTTTTGTGAATTTTATATTTTATAATTATTCTATCTGTAGTTAGCAGACAATAAATTCTACAAAGCATATCCCATATGGTATTTTAACATGCAAACCAATTCAGTATCACGGTTTAGAAAACTACATGATAACCTCTTCTGAAGCCATAGACATGATAGCTTTTAAAGAAATGGGTAATTAAGAAACATTATGGGTAATTAAAACATAATATATGTAGCAGTTGAAATTTTGCAGGCATTTTTTCATTTGCATGAATCTAATTCCAAAGAATTGGTAATTAAAAATTAATCATATCTACTTAAAATTTAAATCATTTCAACTCTTCAGTAGATATTCAAAGTATTGAAACACTCTGATACCAACATATTTTTGTTCTTTCAGACAGATCCATAACTTTTACTTGTGCCTGTATTCTGAAGAGCAACAACTATAAATTTTAATACAGATAGCATGTAGCATTTTAAAAAATGCTCTTAGATCATTGTGTTTGCTCTTACAAGGGGCACTGGAGTCCAGAGCAATAGATCAGAGGGTAAAAATGCTTGCCACCAAGTATAATGGTCTGAGTTTGATGCCCTGGGACACACATTGTAAAAGGAGAAAAATGACTCCTTCAAGTTATTCTCTGGCATTCACATGTGTGTGCTGGCCTGTGTGTATATGTGTGGTGTGCAAAGCACAATAAATAAGTTATTTTAACAAAACCGAACACTGGAAAACTGTCTGAACAGAGACCAACATTCCTGTGATGGTAGAAGAGAGGTCTTCTACGTGTTCTGGTCACGTGAGCTAATGAAAGTTCAGAAAAATAGAACAGACACTACAGATAGTCCCTCCCCTCCCCCTAACAACAGCATCCTGCTTCTCTGAGGCACAATGAGTAGTCTACATTGAAAAGCAGTGAAAGTAGAAAAGTGTGTGGTTCCTGTCAATGGATTTTGTGAGTTCCAGGATGGTTGCTGATTGAGATCTGCAGTCAGATCTTAGGTCTCTGGGGAGTACTGTCCAACATGCTGATGTGTGAGGCTCTCAGAATGTGTTGAATGACAGTTTCAAAATGTTTTCTTGTCCAATAAGTGTCTGGTAAATAAATTTATAGCTAGCAAATAGGAATGAGTATCTTCCATTGCTCTCCTATTGACTCCTTCCTTGTATGTTTTGGATGTGCTGATAGGCCATCTGCCTCTATTTGTCATTTCTAGTTGGCTTGACTCAATGTGGTACATAAGCTGGAACTTGGAGTAAAGCCATACCTCTTTTCTTTCTGCCTCTTTCTCTTCATTCCTTTATAACTATATGTGCTTATAGCTCACCATTCTTTGCACCCCCATGACACAGCATCCAGCCCTGACACAGTGCTATTCAGAATTTCTCTTAATGGTCGCAAACTCACTATGACCATGCCATCTATTTCTTCACTAGTAAGATGGAATGATAAGCAAGTGAAGTCTCTTTCTCTGTCCACTTAGACTCCATAAAAAAGTAAGCTGTCCTTCAAAGTGGGAAGCCAAATGGGTGTCTAGGACTATTACAGATTTACAGACGTTAGAGAAAGGAGAAATTTCAGAGATCTGAGAGAAATGTATCACATTGTTGTACAACAAGGCAGTAATGGACTCAGCATGACTCCATTAATGAGATTTAGTAACTGAACATCCAGCTCTCATCCGCAGTCTTTTCCCCAGTGTGTACATCCATAAGCCAAACTTGAGCAGTCTGATAAGCTCTGTAAAAAGCCAAGTATGTACAAAGATATGGCTACCTGTAGCCTTCAAGGAATCCCGACTCAACTGAACAATGGACTTGCTGAAACACTAACAGCAGATATACATTGTTGGGAGGTTATTGGTTAAACATACAACTTTGACATCATATACTCCTTGTAGAATTTTGTTTATGGAGACTCACATTATGTTAAGCTCTGAACATAAAGTTAAATGATAATGAAATTTTCATACCATCTTATTTCAAAATTTAGGCATAAATTAAGAAGTGAAAATTTTAGTGTCACAATATTTTGAAATGACAAAATCCAGATACTAAAAAATGGGATTAATCTGTATGTCTTATCAAATGTGACAAGTTAAAAAGCCAAAGAAAGCCATTAAGAGATTTAACTGTTAGACTAATTATAGTTAATTTTATTAGATTCTTAATAAAAACATTCCCATATCTAAAATCCACTATATTGTAGCACAAATTAGGAAAGATTTAAATATCTTAGTTGAGGTAAGCAACAGGAAGATCTGTGTGCTAAATACAAAAGACTGTATTTGCCTTGGTTTAAATCTACATCACAATCTTTGTGAAATGCATGAGGAGTTGGAAATATATCTGAATGACATAGGATGAGGATGATAAGTAAGCTACTGGAATAGGGGTCATTTTATACGAACTACCATTTACTAGCCCTAAGGAGAAGTGGGTCCAGCTTAGGAGTCACCAATCTTCTGAGTATTTTCACATGCACTTCAGAGGACAAGATTTATAACCTGAGGCATAGTTCTCTTATGTGGAGAAATAGCAAAAATTAATGTATTTTATAGTGTTTACACATATTATTTTATATTTGAAAATACCCAGGTGTATATACATTGTGTGTGTGTGTGTGTGTGTTAGTATGCATGCATGCAGGCATGCATGTATGTGTATATGTAAAAGCAGTCTAATACTAGCACCTACTTAAGAGTTACTGTGTTGAACCCACTGTTCTAGCCATCATTACTATGATGACTCAAGTTGTTCCTCTAGAGAAAACAGAGATATCAATGGTTGAGGTTACACATCTTGTCCCAAACCTGAATGCTGAACCACTTTGATATATCTCATTCATCTTGTAGTACAGTGGAATCCTGAAACTTTTGCTCATGTAAGCATATATATTCTTATAAGTAGCAAATCTTTGGGCATGCTTTAGGTGAAACTTGTCAAGCATTTAGACTCCTTGGCAAGAATTCCCTCTATAAAATGAGTAATGATGTCTGCTTTGTGGATTTGTCTCTAAAGGTGAGTATAACATTTTCTGTATCGGAATCAGGTACTACTGGCCATTAGGAAAATCAAGAGGACTACTAAAAATGTTTATGCTCTCCAGTTGTGGCGGCATGCACCAATGTCGCCATTCCTAGTAATTATAAAGCGGAGGAGTCCATGCTTGCATCCAGCTTTGGCTACAGAGTAGAGAGATCGAGTGGCAAAAACAAAAGAAACTAATCACAGAACAAACACACAAACAAAGGAAACAAAAAGGAATGTCTGCACTCTAGCTTATTTGTAACTTACCGGTCAAATTGAAATTAGGGTTCGACAGTATTCAAATATTACATCCAGTCAACTTGCAAATAAAGATGAAACAGGTAATTCTCTGTGAAGTGGACACTCTAAAAACAGGACAAGGGGCAGCACATTTCATTACAGGGATTTTGGATGATATCTCTAAAATCCAGGTATATTTTAATAAGAATTTATCATTTGTTGAAAACATAGCATCACTTGGTTGTTGGGAGACAGCAAGGCATGAAGTTGTAAACCCAGCTCTGGGCATACAAAATCTCAAATTACTTAACTTCAGCCTGGTGGGTTTTCATGTGAAAACAGTGAACCGTCTGTGTTTACTTGAGTTCTTAAGATACATAGAACAGTAGGCATTGCATTTGTCCTGTAATCAAAATCAAGGATGGATTATTAATATTGTTATCATTGTCTGACTAAATGCATACATTATGTACACATAGTTGGACTGACACTAATTTATTCTTGATTAATCACTGTTTCTTCACAGATATGAAAAAGAGCAGCACACGCATCTGTCATACTTTGTTCTTGGTTATTTCGGTGAGAGACAGATGCTATCAGATAATTTTGAACATATCGCATAAGCTGATTTCATAAACCTTGCCTGGACAGCCAGATATAGAAATAGACTGTTGGTTTCTCTGTGCAGCTGGTATGGAGGACCACCTCCTTAGTGTCTCCCAAATCTACTGACCACTGTTTCTGAATAAATGGCTATATAGATACCAAAGGATAGGACATTAATGAAAGACTATTCAAGTGTTTTGATGTATGCTTTGATGTATTTTTAATGAAAATTTCAAGTAAGGCAAAACATGTTCAAGGTCACCTACCAATCTGCCCTTCATCTACATGATACAGAAATCACAGGAAGCATAAGGAAATAAAAGTTTCAATCCTTTAAGAGTGGGATTTTAGGAGAGTTCCAATCGTTAAAGAATACGAGTAATGTTTACTTATTTTCTTGAAGACTTGATTTCTAATTACTTTCCCCCATAGAGATAGCAGAAGAGAATGTAAATGCAGTTTTTAAAGAGCAATATAAAACCAAGGTCCACATTAAAAAAAAAATCACAACCGGGATTCTCACACACAGACTCAACAAAAGGAATGGAATTTTCTCTTTTGCCAGAAATTAATATTTTAATCAGTTTACAACAACAGTGTGTCTTTATGTTGTTATTTATATATGAGTTTGTGATGGGTGTGAGCCGTTCTATTTCATAAAGAGAATGGAAAAGACTTTCCAAGCAGGGCTAATGAGCTCAAGTCTGAAGTATTTGAACAAGACCCTTGAACAACTAACCTTGGTGAAGTCAAATGGCATGAACACAGATTGACATGGGCTTTGTGCCAAATTACATTTAATGTTTTTGAAAATGGGCACTATATTTTCCTTCTCATTCTATAGTAAAAACCCACCAAGATCACTTGCTAAGCTTAAGCAAGTTTTCAGCTTGAGGGTTGCAACCCCTTTGGGGGTAGAACAACCCTCTCACAGGGGTTGCCTAAGACTATTGGAAAACAGAGATATTTACAATATGATCCATAACAGTAGCAAAATCACATTTATGAAGTAGCAACACAATAATTTTAAGGTTGGGGGTCCCGCAACAGGAGGAATGTATGAAAGGCTGGCAGCATCAAGAAGTTTGAGAGCCACTGTGTTAAAGAGTTCTTTCAGGATGGGAGGCAGATATGTTGTGATGTAATTTTGGTGAAAACATGGAAAGGTAGAAGCTGACCCATTGACTCTCCAACTTTGCCAACGATATCTACAGATGGAGCAAATGTGCTTTTAAACAAGTCAGAACCATAAATCATTTTCCAAAGGAGTTCTACCCAATGGAAATGCAATGTAATGCAAGCACATATTATCAATATTTTAGAAGTCACATTAAAATATAAAATCAAAGGGTAAATTTTCAAAGTATGTTAACATAAGATACCAAATCACCACCAGCTCAACATGTGAATATTTAAAACAAGTTATAGTATCACAAAATTATATCTCAAAATTAGTGGCAATGCTTTATGTTATTTCTGCCATCCTAAAATCTTAAGGTAACTGTAAGCTATGTTTCATCTTAATTTGGGATGGTCACATATGTTCTAAGTGAGTGTCCAATAGCCATATGTTGCCAGTGGCTATTTACCAAATTTAGGTCAGTGTATAAGATTGTGAGCCCTGAGATGGAATGTGTTGTGGGCAATTCATATGTTTTCTCTTTCTCTTTTCCTTTTAGCCCACAATGTCATCAGTGAACACTTGAAAATTTCAGTGCTTCAGCCCTTCTTTCATTATCTACATTTTCCATCGATAAAGACAAGGTCAATATCATAAAAGAGTTTGATTAAAGAAACATGTTAAAATATGATTTCAAAAAACCTCCCTTTGTTCTGTTCTGTTTCTACACACAATTACTCAGCATTATAAAGGGTATAAATTAATAACCTCAGTTCCATTTTGGGTAGTGTTTTGTCAACTTCTCCCCTATACAGGTGTTGTCATTGATAAATTGATACTTCAATTTACACCAATAAAGTCAGGAGAAGTATTTCCTTTGCTCTTAGGCCATGAACAGCAGATTGTTCTCCCATTCCCCTCCACTTCTTCTGCTGATGAATCTTAATGTCCAAACTGAATGAATTTGGAAGACTGGAGGTCTTTCTCAGAGACTGAAGGAAGAAGGGTATAAGCAAGTCTAGAAACATTTTTGGAAGACCAAAAGAAAATGTAGTAGGACAGAAATAAGTAGACAGGATTTGGGTTTTGTTGAGTATTGCAAAGGGGAGAGCAGAACCCCTATTTTAGAAGAATGTGAGTGTGAGCCACACTGGCCCTTCTACTCAGGCCATTATTTTTCTCTCTGACTTTTGGTAAGAGCACTTGAAGTATAAAATTTGTCAACCTCTAAGCTAAGTGAAATTGGACTACAAATATGACTTTTTAAAATGTGCCTTTTTCTTTTACACACACACACACACACACACACACACACACACACACCCAACCCAAAACTCTTGTCTTCCAGGAAAACTAGTAAATAATTAATCTCCTACCTTTAAGTAAGCAAAAGAAGTTCATTAGAACAGCAGCAAGCTCACGCATTGTACAATCTCCCCCTCAAAAGTCAGGAGTTTATGTCTTAAAGAAATACTAGCTCAAAAGTCACCACAAAGAAGCCATAGCTTTACCCCCCATGAAATCCTATGTCCTGATAACACTGTAATTTATTAAAACAGTTTCAATTCAACATCAAGGAATGAATATTCATGAAGCTCTACTACATTATGTATGGAAGGAATGAATGTTTTACCAAGTGCTGGTGATAGGCCAGAGTGACTCAGACTGTTTATCTGAGTCTACTATGAAAGACTATAAATGAACTCTCTCCACACTTCCATTATAAGCAGCTTTGAATGAGGATCTTTGTGTTGGCTAGGTTGGATGGAAGCTTCCACATGCAAGATAGAGCCTTTTTTAAAAAATGTACAGATGCCAGGTAGTTGATTTTCAACTTCTTTTGATTAGGCAGTCATTTTGTTGTTAGCTGTTATTTGAAACAAGGTCCTACTATGTAGCCGCAGCTACATGTAGACCAACCTGGCTTCAAACTCACAGAGATCTACTGGCTTCTACCTCCCAGGTGCTGTCATTAAAGATGTATGCCACCCCATCTAACACGGGCAGACATTTAAAAACTCATTAGCATAGACAGAACCTACAATCTGTCTTGAAACCAAGGTAAGCCAAAATGTATCTTTGTTCCCAGATACTTAGCATTTTCCAGCCTTTGCAAGGTAGGGCCCTTCTAGTAACAGAAAACAAAGACAGAGGATCATGGACTTGAATCAATATACATGTCAATATTACCTTGTTTTCCTACCCACATGATTGGAAGAAGTAGAAGGATACTTTCTCCTGGAAACCTTTCCTTTTATTTTATTCAAAAGTAGGTTTGGCATTAAGACCAAGGGCTTGTGAAAGAATTTTAAGGCAGCAGCTTCAGTGAGTCGTTCAAGCCAGCAGTCCTGAGTGAATTCTATTTCTTTATCGTTTGACGATTGTTGCATTCAAAGAAGGAAGACTTTCTTTTAGTTATTTATCAGACAACTTGTAAATTGCCACATCAACAAATTTTGTAAGAGATTTCAGGTTTTGTCCTTCCAGCTCTTCATCTGCTCTCCCCTCCTCTTCTCTAATATTCTGTCTCTGCATCAAAGGCAGCCAATAACATCTGAAAGTTAAACTATTCATTCAATAAACATCGTAAGGAGTTGGTAGGTAGCAGACTTATGTACAGACAGCTTGTTTTCCAGTTGTTCTCAGAAGCAATAGAGACTATAAGCACTATTTGTTTAATGTGTTTATTCTTGTTATTGATGATTGCCATGGAAACATAGGTGGGAGAAGTTGAGAGCATCAAGCATCAAGAAAATCTTCATGAAACACTTGACTTCTTTTAGAGGCAAAGCGTGTCCCAAACTGGCAACCAAGAGAATAAAATCCATCCTCCCTACATTAAGCCTGGACATTGCTCGATAAAGTCATGCAAGGATTATTGGACTATGTGAAAGTCAGTCTTCCATTTTGTATTTACTAGTTCAATGGAGCTCAGACATGGAGACGTTACTTGTAAACCTGAAGGCAGAAACTGCAGAACGTGTAATTCCAAAGTTCTGGTTTTATTATTCTGTAGGACGGTTTTGTTGTTGTTGTTGGTGGTGGTGGTGATGATTTTGTTTTGTTATTTTTGTCTCTGATTGTAATTTATTAAAAATCCTTCATTGACAATCTGTTCCTTTAAACATTCTTCTATCGAGAATGTGCCTTCCTACTTCCTTATTAAACAGAGTTGCATCAATACTTTGACATGGACTTTTCATCTGTTTGTATGATATTCTTGATTGTACTTTGAATATTAAACTTTCACAATGTAATATTATAACAACGAGTTTAGCAAGAAATCAGGGTAGAATTCTTTTACATGTTTTCCCTAGTAGAATATATTTATTTATTCAGCAAAAATGAAATAGTAAGTTCCAAACAGATTGGTCTAGTTTTCTGCCTGAGATTCTTCAATCATTAAGTATAGTTAACTGATTCTGTATTTCTCACTCTAGTGATTAACTCTTCTCTGTTTGTTGAAGAACTGTGATAGTTTATGCTTTTAACTAGAATATATTATCTATGAAAATTAAATGGAAGATCTCAGCTTACTTGCATAATTTGGTTCATCTCTAAACTTTATTTTGTTCTGCAATTACAGGTATCATCTTAAGGTGTGGTGTGGTGTGTGTTTGTGTGTGTGTGTGTGTGTGTGTGTGTGTGCGTGTGTGAATTATTTGTCCTACATCAATCACTTGATAGAAAAATGTTCACATGTCCCTTTCTTAAAGTTATCTGAGCCTCAGACTCTCTTTATCTTTCCTCTCCTTCTCCCACTCTGAAGTCATGTGTTGTTTCCTTGTTTTCACTGTCAAGGTTTATGACATTTGGTTTACTTCCTTGTGTTAGCTTTACAGGTTGATTCTAAAGGTGAAAGAGAGAGTTTATTATGATCTTATAAGTTGTTTGTTGGAGAGCCAGGTAATATACTAGGATGAAAATTAAATTTTTTGCCACAACCTCAGAACATCAAAATCACGAGTCAAATGGATTTATTTTTTCCAGATAAGCCATATATTTTGCTCAAATACTCAGGGTACATTTTGTTTGGCTTTTTATTTGAATCATGATTTTCTTATACAGATTTTGCTCTTCAGACATATTTTATAATTGACTATAGATTAGAGATGATATTCAGGTATACTAGCCCAGTACCCAGACTGAGAGACCTTTTCCAGTTTTTGCTGGAACATAAGACTCTTAAGTTTGAGAATTCATTTTAGCCACATAGTTTCCAGACCTCCTGCTGAGTTGTGATTGACTTAGCATAAATGAAGGTGTTCCAAAGATATACTTGTGTCTCTCAATTGTGTCTGACTGTTGGAACAACAGACTCTAAAGAAATAGAAATTCCTCTTGAAACTTCCTGCTGCATGAAGGAAAAAGTCCTAGCCAAAAGGGTAACTTGTTTCCAAGAAAAAGGTTTCACAGCCTTAGCAACTTGTCAGACCACCTTTATAGGTTGAGACTGAAGTCAATGATGGGTTTATGGTGGACAGGACCACATCTTGGCTAGAACTGCTTAGATACACAAATTACTGGCCTCCTAGTTAAACTTCAATCTCACTGAAGGACTTGGAGGATGAACATAGAGACAATCATTAGATCTTTTTGTCTTTCTTTTTAACATGATTACAGTGAATAAAACCTTTTTCTGCTTTCTCCTTTTAATTTGATTATTTTAATTGACTTATTAAGATGGGTGATTGTGACTCCTCTGTTCTATAACATTATCTGAAACACCTTCTCAAATATTTAAGAGAGGTTTATCATGGGGAGAATTATTTTGCAGTTCCTTTAAGATTTGTTGGTTGAACTACCTTGTTAATATACAAGAATATGTGGAGAGGCTAAATATCGTGATGTAGCAACATGTCTTTGTGTTGTCCTTACTTGGAGTATGACTTAAAATCAACTTCTCAAATTCAAGTTTTCACTCAGAAATTTTGAGACCTTGCTTTCCTATCCTTCCTGAAATGTTGCTGTTGAAAAGTGTGATAGCAGTTATGAGACCATTTCTTTATGTGTGAAACATTTTCTCCCCATCTGAGAAAACATTTCAGTGTCTTTACCTTGGAGTTTTGAAATTAAACAGGGTACAAGAGGCACATCTGTTTCTCATTTGTGTGGTGTATAAACTCAATCTACTGTCTATGCTCAGCTTGGCTATTAAGCTAAAGATTCTTTAAAGGCCCCATCTCTTGTCCCAGTCTGTATAGGACTAGCAAAGTCCTCAGAGGAAGTGGACAGTTCTACTGCATGCATCTACTAACCTACCTTTTTGTCTTATTAAATATTTTATTTTCCTTTTCTTGTATTCCAGGAAATTTATATGCAACTTTAAGCCTTCTATTAGAGAAACATTTCATAAATAATAGATCGTATTATTCTCTAAATTGTCTTTTTTACTATCATCAAGGACTGTGATAAAATGGATACTATCGAATCCATCATAGTAGCTATTTTTAAAAATTTATGTTTTATTTTATGTGTTTCAGTGTTTTACTTGTTGTTATGTCTATATACCACTTACATGTCTGGTGCATGTGGAGACAAGAAGAGGGTATCTGATTACCCTGGCATTGGAGTTACAGATTGTTATGAGCTGCCAAGTCATGTAGGTGTGGGAATCAAACCCAGGTCCTTTAAAAGAGCAGCAAGTACTCCTAACCACCGAGGCATCTCTCCAGCCCCCAGATTATCTATCTTTGTAGTGGTCACATAATATTTATATGTAGGGCTTGTAGGAACTATATAATCTCTGTGATTATTATCTTACCCTGTTTGTTCCTCTAATTAGAAAACACCACCAGTAGTAGATAATTTATGACAGAGTATATCACCATGCCAGCAACTTTGATGTCTGGCGAAGGCTGTTCTTTCTGCTCCCAGCAGGTCCCTCATGGCTGCATCCTCTGGTGGGAACACATACTGTGTCCTCTGAGATAAAAGAACAGATCATAAGAGTGGTCCTTTCAAACTCTGAATATTCTAAGTGGATCAATTCTATTGAGGACTGCTAGGGCCTGTGGAAATAATTATTGTCCAAAGCATACAGTCTTTACTCAGCTGTACTGAGAAGTATTCCAACAGGAATTGTGAGGGAATATTATTATATCAGTTACATTTGTTTTTCTAGGATAAAACAACACAACCAAAAGCAATTTACAGAGGGAAAAGTTCATTTTGGTTTATGGATCCAGAAGGTGAGTCCATAATGACTAATGACAGGAGAAGTATGACAGCAGTATGCCTCATCAGGAAGCTGTGAGATTACATCCAACTGAAAAAACACAAAAAGAAAAGAAAAGAACAACACCACAACAAGGAAAAACCCACAAAAATACAAAAATAAAAATAAAAAACAAGCAAAGGATATACTAGAAGTGGGGCAAGACTATAAACCGTCAAAGCCTGCCCCCCCCCATGACTTATTTCCTCCTACAAGGCTCTACATCCTCTTCCTCCACCTCTCCAAACAGCACCAGAAATTAGGGACTGAGTGTTTAAACATATGAGCCAATGGGGGAACTACTACAACTATTACTCAAACCGTAGCATCTCTGATACTGGTTTCTCACCATGGCTAGCTGTCTTTTTCTTTCTCTTCTCAACAATGAAGGAGTGAAATTTTTACCATGATAAGACATAAGAACACAAACTCTTTCCTTAAAAACCTACAAGAAACAGAATAACTTCTTAAAAGACTAGAGAATTGAAGACTTAAAGGCATTTAAAATGTCAGAGTCAAGAGGGTCAAGCCTTGCCTGTATGACCAAAGGACAGAGGTCAATCTTATACTTGAGTCAGTATCTGCAAGTGGATTTCTGGAGATCAGAGGTACAAGCCCACCAGGGACGTGTCTGACATTTGTTTGTGAAAATAAACTGACTGATCAGCATGATGATTATGAATCCCCTTCAACAAAAGAGTTGTAAGTCAGGTTTGAAGTCTTTCTGAGATCATGTATTGTAGAGCAATTTCCTCCAAGTTTTAACTAGTTTTAATGTTCCATCCTGGAAGGAGGCCAATTAAGACTCAAGAAGTTCTCAAAGCAGGCTCATTAAAGCTCAGGAAGTTCTAGAAAGGGAAATCATCAAGAGTCAGGAATAAACAACTCATAAATCTCAGGATGTCCAAGAGACTTAGCAGATTCACTGACCCTTCCCGAAGTTATAAAAATAGTAAGGTTTGCTGAGGTAACCTGCTCAGCTGTCTGTAATTTATGTGGAATTCTCAAGACTCCAAGTTTAGTGAGTCCTCACACATGCTAGGTGAACTTTCCATGATTAAACTATCTTTGAGTCATTCATATTCTTATGTGTAGCTACTCACCCATACTCCTATAAGGAACCATAAAAACTCGGGCTCATCCATGTTGGACTTTGGTGAGATCATTACTTTTGTCTGTCATCAGTTCTCTGTCTGAAATGAATACATGTTTGTTCACATCTTCGAACAAACAAGTGTAGATTAACATCCTTAATAAGATATACATTTATTGAATTTAAATTTTCAATCTGTATTTCCATAGAAAGAAAACAACTCTGTGTAGAATTGCAGCTGGAAATTTAAAATGGCTGTTTCAAAGAGATAAATTTAACTTGTAAAGAAGATCTAAATCTGTGCAAGATTTTGAATGCGCAATAGCACACATTTTGTTAAGTTTCAAAGGCCTTGAGTAAAATTCAGCAGGAGTAAACAGACAGGCAGCAAAACACAAGCTCAAGGGGAAACACACAAATCTTTCCTCCAGTAACTGTCAAAAGGAGATGACTCCTCTTAAAATGGTAGCTGCTTACATTATGAAAAAAATATAAAAATAGCGAAGGCAAAAATGGTGCTTCCCACTGAGAAACAGGATTAGAGAATATTAAAGCAGGTTCTGTACAGGCTCCAGGGACTCCTGAACACAACCAGAGTTAGAGTTTGGTCTGCTAGGTGCCTGTTAAAGAAGCAATTCAGAGATCGCATCAGAGAAACTTTTATTGCAGAAGAGGGTATAAAGGAATTCACTTGCTCTGTCTTTCTTCAGTTTCCTCAATGGTAAAATAAGAAGAGCCTTGTATGAGGTGTGGTTGAGAAAGGAAAGAAAATGAAGTTTGGATATTTCTAGACTACACAGATGTAAAAATACAGATGTAAAAATGAAATGATGACCTTTAGCACACACTGTGACTGTATTATAAAGATTGTTATAATTGCTCTGTATCACTCTGCAGAATAAGTGCTAAAACCCCATAGGAAGTATTCTGTGGAATTCACTTAAAGTTATTTAAGATTTTATTTTTGTTTTTGATTATGTGTGTGTGTGTGTGTGTGCATGTGTGCATGTGTGTACATGAATACAGATGTGCTTGTGACAGAAGACAGGTTCTAGATACTGTGAAGCATGAGTTACAGGTAGTTGAGAGCCACATGGTATGGGTTCTGAGAACCAAACTTGGTTCCTTTTGAAGATCAATAAGAAGTATCAATGGCTGATCATCACTATATACCACATGTAAAGTTCTTTAGCTTCATTTGTTTGGGATTTCATATGACACATGTGAATTGTCTCTTATATGGTTATTATATGTATTATATATAATATGTTCATATTATATATGTATAGAGTATATTCATATATAATCAGTAAGTACCAAATCACTTAAAAGGAAACTATAACAGGCATGTCCATTTGTTTGACATTGCAACATGATATCATTTACAAATTATACACACAAAAGCTACATAATTAACTTACAAAAAAGCACACACACACACACAAATCTAATAATATTTTAAGTTATAATTGTGCTGGGCCACATTTGTAGCTATCCTCTGTGACATCTACCTAGCAGTCCTTAGACTGGACAAGCCTTCAGGGCATCCTCAGTTTTATCTGATTTAGGGATTATTTTATAAATGAGGAAACTATAAAACCCAACAGAAAGGATAAATGTCATATAGATATGATATGATATGATATGATAAACCTCAGCACAGCTACTGGCTCCTAGTAGGTGTTGAGTATATGTCACCCAGTCACAGAGGCAGGCAAATAGCTATAGAAAGCAGCATTTGGGGTTATCCATCCTGGTTCTTCTGTTTTATTCATCCACTCATATTTGACACTAAGGTATTTATTAGCTAATAATGTGAAACTTCTTTGCATGATGAAGTTCAGGAGAGATTCAGTAAAACCCATAGAAACCATGAGTGGAAGGTGACCACAAAACTTGGTAAGTTAGCCCCAGTTCTGCTGTGTTTCTGTGGGGAACAGAAACTGTAAGAGCCACCAATTCCAAATGGTAGGGAAACAGACAGCTGACCAAGTGATGTGCATGAATGCAGACATATGCCAAACTAGCATAAGACTGTACCAATGTGAGCCATCATAAAAAGAAAGTACGTGCATGTGTGTGGGGGTCCTTCTTCTGAGTCAGCCATAGCCCCTCTCTGAATGATGACTGGCAGAAACAATAATAAAACCTATCCCCAAAGGCAGCTTTTCATTTTGCCTTTGATACTCTTGGAGGTGCACAGAGCCTTTGTACCAAGGGAGCAGGTTGGGAATAGACTAATTAATTTGTCAATATCATGCTCTGTTAGCTTGCACACATTTGCAGTTTTTCTGGCTTTTAAATTATACCCTGGGAATCAAAACTTTGAAAAGCCCAGCTAAAATAATGAAGGATTCTGAAGTCACATGAAAAACGGTTATGACAGTGAGGCAAACGGCGGAGGTTTACAAAGGAGCTGAGCTCTTCAACATCCCGAAACAATTAACCTTGCTGGTATGTGTTAAACATGCTAAACAGTCCCAGGCTCCCTTGGGTCCTTCTGGATAGATAAAGTGTAACATTCACATTTAATGACAGGTTTTTTTTTTCTCAAAATCATTTCCTATGTATTAATTAAATGCCCTTGTCTTTTCTTTGCCAAAAGTGTCGACTTCATTCAAATTCTTACAAATGAACCCAATACTGTTTTTATAAAATAATGTTTTGCAATCAGCTGAAATGGAGTGAACAGCACACCTACAAACAAGGATCCAGAGGGGTCCCATACTTACATCCAGGAATCATAGTATTCTTTTCCATAGGAGTATTACTGCTTACTCTACCTGTAAGAAGATGGGTAGCTTGGGATGAAGCCAGAAGAGCCTAACTCCAAGGCTCTCTTTATACTGGCCCTCATTCTGCTACAGTTCCTGGAAACACTGTTTGTACAATGGCCCATGATCAAAAACGATTGTCCTGAGAGCCATGTTGTCTCAAGCAATGAGCCTCAAAGACAAGAGTGACATTTACTATCAACGTTTTACTTTCCCCAAGCTACTAATAGAATACATAATTCATTTATTTAATGACTATTATCCCTAATTGCAGATTAGGGAAGCCTCTTCTAGAGGACTGCTCCTGTACATCTAATCTAGAATGAAGACAGCTAGTCCAGAATGAAGTCATATGAAATGACCTTACAATTCAGTGCATGAAAACAGCAGTGTGCACTGGGACTTGTTACAATAAATTTTTTTTTTTTTAATTTGTTTTTTTTTTATTTACTTACATTTCAAATGTTGTCCCCCTTCCCAGTTTCCCCTCCACAAACCCCCTATCTTATTACCCTCCCCTGCCACTGTAAGGGTGATCCCCAGCCTCCCACTCCAACCTCACCTCCCTAGCATCACTCTACATTGGGGCATCAAGCCACCACAGGACCAAAGGCCTCCCCTCCCATTGCTGCCAGCTAAGGCAATCCTTTGCTACATATGCAACTGTAGCCATGGGTCTCTCCACGTGTACTCTTTGGTTGGTGTTTTAGTCCCTGGGAGCTCTGGGGGGTCTGGTTGGTTGATATTGTTGTTCTTCCTATGAGGTTGCAAACCCCTTCAGCTCCTTCAGTCCTTCCCCTAACTCTTCCAATGGGGTCCCTGCACTCAGTCCAATAGTTGGATGCAAGCATCCACACGTGTATTGGTTAGGCACTGGCAGATCCTCTCAGGGGACAGCTATCAGGCTCCTGTCAGCAAGCACATCCTGGCATTAGCAATGTGTCTGGGTTTGGTGTCTGTAGAAGGGATGGATCCCTAGGTGAGGCAGTTTCTGGATGGCCTTTTCTTCAGTCTCTGCTCCACTCTTTGTCCCTGTATTTCCTTTAGACAGGAACATTACTTTTGTAAGAGTTACTTTGTGTGTATGTAAACCAGGGGTAGCAACACCTATCTCATAGGGCAGTTTCTCCTTCGCTCCTTTGAAAAGGGATGTGAGTTACACAGTGTCACTCTGCCGCCCAAACTGACCTTAGAATTTATGTGTTCCAAGCTGAGATGACGCTGATGCTACAAGGTTATGGAACCCACTTTAGAAAATACTGACTCTGGAGAATTAAATGGCCTTTCTAATGTTTAAAAACAGACTGTAATTGGCCTTTTATTATTTTGCTCCTAGAGCAACTAATTTATACGGCCTGTCTTCACAGGAAGAGATGTTTGAGAACCTTTAGAGTGTACCAAACCATGGGATCCAGGTACTATGGATCCCATGTACCATAGTACTATGGTACATGAGTACCATAGTACTACAGCACTATGGTAGATGGATGGTGCCCACACCATCTCAGGCTATTCTACCACCCTGGAAAAGTCATATTGGTTTTGTGCATGTGCACGCACACACACCTGTGTGGATGTTTGTATGGGTATGTATTATGTGTGTATATATACATATATGTGTATGTATTTGTTTATATATGTGTGTATACATGTATCTGTATATGTGTGTATATATTTGTGTATATGTGTATATACATGTATGTATGTATGTATGTATGTACGTGTGTGATCAACTGAATAGATCCCCTCAATATTCATTCACCACACAGCAGAAATTCCCTCAAATCCTTGTGAACAAAAAGAGTTTATTTTCCCTTTACCAACTGATTACTATCTAAACAGAGAACATTTTTTATAGCCAAGATCTCTAAAACTTTGCTGAATTTATGTTTTAAGTGGCTGGCACACAGAACACAGACATTCTAAATGATCAACATTCACAATACAGAACTCAGTCCAAATCCCTAACCCATGTATAAATTTCTCTAGGAATTTTAGAGATATAATTTTAGAGTGTTTTAGCTTTCTTCTCTGGTAGACCAACTTGTCTGAGCAAAGACATCTGCAACTATAAACATATCTATTGCATAACATATTTCTGCTCATGTAAGGACTTCAAAACAGAGGACTGTGTATATGCATGACTCCTTTAGGATCATTAAATTATTAATTGGGCCTTTATAATCATGTTAATGAGAAATGAGTTCCTAATTAAAATTTAATGTTGAATTGCTTTAAAGATACCCTGTGATAGAAAAAGAAAAAATGGAAAAAGAACTATGCATATATGAACAAAGAAGATGTGGCTGAGAAAGAAGGCATGATTTCTTACTTTACACAGTCCTTCATCTCTCAGAGTTATTTTGGTTTTCTAGAGGTATATGAGTCATGTGACTATCAGAGCCCTAGCATGTCTTTGTTGGCATTTGGAAACAGAAGATAGTAAGTATATGTGCTTCACTATAAACAAAGCATTCACTTACAAACTGAAAGTAAGCACCACACTTACTCCAGCAGGGAGAAATACAGGTGACAGCAGGACTGTACCTATACCTAATTTGATCCTTACCAGGGCAATACCTCCATCTCTCCTGAGTGCCTGGCCTAAGGGAGTTTCATGGTGCCACAAGAAGGAGCCCAATGCCACAACTAGCCAACTTGTTTCTCTAACTCACATAACCCTCTATATCATAGGAAGGTATTGCTGTTCTGTTTTGATTTGTCTCCCCCAAAATGTGTGTGTGTGTGTGTGTGTGTGTGTGTGTGAGAGAGAGAGAGAGAAAGAAACTCAAACAATAGTGAATAAGTTACCAACAGGCTTTTCACACCTTACAATATCACCTGGATATATCACGGGTACCTGTTAAACCATTTTCCACAGGGGCAAATGTGACCCCACTCTTCTATACAAATGAACATATAAACTGAAATTGTAATAAAGTTGAACAGATTCTGGCCCCTGAACCCATTAGCCTCAGGAAACTTTCTATTTATCTCCTTTCTGGCTTCCTGGAACAGAAATCCTATCACACATGGTTGTCATGTACAGATATTTTTGCAAATATCAGAAGGCAATAGCTGATTTTTCATACTTATAAGCTATTGTTCCAGTCATTATTTATTTCTTGACACCATCCATATGTACATACATAAGGATTTGGATATACAGAGTGATACATATAACACTGAAAAGCAATTAGATACATCTAAAAATTATTTACATTTTAAATAAGTTTGCACAAACGCCTATAATAATACTTACTTCATTGATTATCCTTTAATTACTATAAGTATGGTATTTATGATTTTAAAATCTATGGGAGACTTTTGACTCAAATTTACAGTCTGCCCCAGTATAGGCATATATTCTATATAAATGCTTGCTCTTTCCAAGGAATTAAAGAAAGAAAACTTTATCAGCAGCTTCCCATAGACATGGAAATAAATAGTGATAAATAAATAAATTATTTATGACACAGAATAATATATTCACTTGTGTCTTTTAGGGCATAGACATCTATAACAATTTCACTTTTCTGTCTATTTTACACCTGCCCAATTCTCTAGCCACTTTGTCATATTGCCTGTGCCTATCAGATTCATGGTGGAACAATGCAGCCCTCATTCAGTTTCCTCCATTGTCCTTTTGGTCTATCCCAACACATTACATAAAGATATTCCTTAAAAAGTAACAGAGAAAATTTTTAAATATGAAAATTAATTTAAGAAATTACTAAAGCTACAATGACCTAAAACCATAAATAACTGTTCAAATTATATATTCTTTAAAATTCGTGTGCTGTTAAAAACTTCTGCAAAATATTACTACTGAACATATACATAAAACTACTTTTCATGGAGTACATCTAAGCATTTGCAGTTGTGTGTTTTATAAATATCTTAAAGCATTCTTAATAGATTTTAATTATCTTCTTTTAGTCCTATGTTCATGTTAACATTTGCTATATTTTCTTTAAATTTTGTATCTGTTTGATTCTTATAGTCAAAGATGTGTTTCATAAATTTCTGTGAATGAAATTCACAGTGAACATCAATTATTTTCAAATGCTATTAGTCACATTCCAACAACGTACAAAATACAGGAACCAAAGGAAGAACTTAGGAGAAGAGAATGAAAATAGCTCCTTAAAACATTGATTTCATTATATTTGTAATACGCAACAATTGCATTAAATCTTTGTTATAAAATTGTATGATTTTCCCCTTTTTGAAAAAAAGGGTAAAAGAGACACAGAAAAGCAAAGGCAGTAGGGGATAAATCAATAAAAGAAATCTTTAAAATGTACCACATTTGTCTTAAAAATTAAGAAATTAAAAGTACACATCCATACCTTTTTAGTCTTACTCTTCTTGAATCTTAGACACGAATGTCAGAGCAACATTGGGATGGAATAATGTTCTCAGGCCCCCACCACAGCAACAGTCTCCTTAACTTCCACACTGGATCCAGTGTAGCTGTCTCCAAGCTCCCGAGGATAGAAGGTTCTTCTATGTCTACAAAATGACAAGAGCAATATTTGCATACTCAAAACAGAGATCAGCAAGGAGGTAATACCAACTCAAAGACCATTTGCTCTAGAAACTAAATTAAGTCGCTTAAATGACAATAAAGAATTCAGTATTGAGTGATCATTTCATCATCTCAAGCATGAACATGCAAACATACCCACGCCATGAGCAGCATCAACAGCATCATTACTCTAACTACTGCCACTTCTACAAGTATCTTGACTATGCTTGCCATCATGACCACTCCCACCACAAGCAGCACCAGCACCAGCACTAACAGTCATCACTGACACCACCAAGTAACTATGGTATTACACTTGAAAAGATTTTTCTAGTACACAACAATATTCATTTGCTCATCTGTTTTACATGGACAGCAAAGATTAGAGAGAAGTTAGATTCCCATGATGACACTGGTTTGGAATGAGTAAATGAATGCGTACCTCTTTAGTAAGGAGTATGTGCTTATCCCTGTTTTATAACCACGTGACACCAAAGGACAGAGGAACATGACTCTACTGCTATACATTCTACTCATTCCTATCTAAGGACAACCACCTGTTGCCACGGGCCACTCCACCATGAGTACCTCCAGAATGTCATTGCAGCTTCCTTGGTTCTAATGTAAGGACACTTTGAGACCCAGTCCTGAGCTTCTTTTCTATAGACTCTTTCACTGGGTGCCTCTTATAGTTCATTGAGTTGAGTTGTCACATTCTCACATTTGAGGTTTGTCTCCAGGCCTAGATAGACTCCTCTAGTCCAAATTCCCCTTTTCCCAAGTCCTTAAGTGGTCCAAGATGGTCATGGATGAGGCAGCAGTTAGCTCTTCCCTGTTAGCCTACTCTGTCCCTCACAATGGCTTCGTGCTGGCCTGAAGTCTCCTAGCGTACAACTGAATGCTTTTGAACCTTACTGGCATTACTTTTAACTAGGTGTGCTCTTAGCTTTGCTTGTCTCTTACCTTTACTTTGTGACTGTTATAAACACCTACATAAAATCATAAACCCTCTCATTAGTCTTTCTGTTTACATCCAGGGAATCCTTTCTGATATATTAAACATTTACTCATTTACTACTTGGTTTTCCACACTAAAACACAGGTTCTGTGTATGTAAGGATCACTGTTCCTTGTGTTTTAAACACATATACTACACGCTAGCCTGTATACTACAGCCAGGCTAGTGCACAAGCATTTGAGCACACTCTTTGAGTGAATGAATTGTCTTTTCAAAGACCAATCTGTGAGTGTCTGTGCATGACTGGATCTCAAAGTGCCCCGTTCCCATTACTCCTGCAAATGATATGACAATGAGAACATGAGTGACTTTCAGTATTATCCTTAGAAAATGACTTTAAATGGCCTGTATGTGACATAAATATTTATTACACATATCTATAGCTATAACATAATCAGAATTTCTAAGTACCTACTTCTTAGAAATGAAAGAGTATATGTTGCATATACCTAGATGTCCCTGCTCCTGCTGGGAACATCACTTTGTCCTTTTCATTTTCTCTGCCTTTTCTCCCATGCCATCATTTTAATCCTTTTCTGTAATCTCAGTCAATACTTTCTTGAGGGAGGGAGTATAAGAAAGAATGAATTTAGGGCTATGTGAACAAGAGGGAAGAGATATGCTTAGGGAAGGAAAGTATAGGACCAGAGATCAAAGAACTTTGGATCTCAAGTGATTGCTCAGTAGTTTTCTTTGTGTGTTTGGTATGGTGCTTTCTGCTTGGGACTAAAGCACAGGTCATCAACGATTTTAAACTACGACAATAAAATGGCTTCCATCCTGCTTTAATAATAGGATTTTGTTGTTTTCAGAAGTCTATGATTAGCTAAGATCTAGAGGACAATGCTTTTTAAAAAAATAGCTATGAATGTAGCATGACATATTATATCATATCCCAGTGTCAGAAGGCTAGAGACCTCTGACAAACTTTTGGATGATCATAGGTATAAGAGCTTTATCTGTTACCATGAAATGTTTTAGCTTCTGTTAATATCAAGGCATTCATATTTTTCTCAGACATTAATTTTTTCTATAAATGTATCTTTTAAGATGTTTATGATGAAGGGATGGCCACAGATGTATACTATACTCTATTGTGATGATGGACATCTTCAACTGGTTTTGTTTCTTTTGCCCACTGTAGTCACATACTCTACATTAGATCTCATGACTTCAGGTGCCTTCATTTCATTTCCTTCCATTGTCTGGATCTTTTCCATCTCCTGTGGAATGGAACAGCTTCTGTGGCTTACAATGACTCTAGGCAACTTTGTCTGTACCACCAGCAGATGTGTGATGTTACCTGGCCTGCCCTCATATCGGGGCAGTTAAAGAAACTACATAATAGGAGTCAACTTTCCTGGTTCACTTCATTTCTTCTTGCTGATACCCAGTAATTTAGGGGTGATGTTTGCCATGGCTTTTGTAGGAAGCTGATAATCAGCTTGTCATAGCCACAATTATTCCTCCATTTCCAAAACCAAGGGACACAGCTTCAGAAGGCAAACAATGCTGTCTTCAGAACAATTATACATATGAAGCTGTTAAACAGACTGCCTTGAGGAGCCCAGTCTCAAACCCATCTAAATGCAGCTTTGTTACCTTGTTCCCAGTCTGTGTTAGGGTGGGAACAACGTGTGTGTGTGTGTGTGTGTGTGTGTGTGTGTGTGTGTGTGTGTATCATAAAAAACCTCCTTTACTATCTTAGTTACAACTGACCTAAGCAATAGTTAAGGTTCTTCAGAGGGAACATACATGGCTATCCATCCAAGATCAGGTAAGGATGTGGTCAGAGTTGCATTGACACAACACATGTTCACTGTTACTATTTGCTGTGCATTTTATTAAGGACTGGGAATGCAGCCAGAACCACCAAAGACTCACTGTAACTGTGTAAAGCCTTCACTCCTATTACTATTCCTCAGGCTTTGTAATTTCCTAACTTCTGTTCAGATGTGCAGAGTGTGATCAATTCCACCCCCCCAACCACAACACAGATTCTCAATTGTTTTATGTGACAATGAAGGATGTATGTACTTAGATATCTCAAATCTTGATAAACATATTAAATGCTTGAAGAGAGGCAATTCTATATTTCCTTTCCCTTTTGTGGATGTCTTTGCTTGTTTCTTTTCCTTTCCTACCCCTCTTACTCGTTCCTCTTCTCCCTCCACTTTCTATGTACTGTCTCCTTAACCTTTGAAGATGGATTCGAAGTTGTTCAGGCTAGCTTTGAATTCACTCTATAGTCCATAAATCTCTTGAACTTGTCATCTTCCTGCCTCTGTCTCCAAAGAGCTAAGTTATAAGATTGGAAGCCTATGTAACCAGAGCATGTTAATTATTGATTTCCTTAGAAGCATGTTTATTTCATGAGCTTGCTCACCAGACTTAATCCAACACACACTTGTCTTCTGAGTTTTTGTTATGAAGCAAAAAGCACAAAAGCACTCTACCAAGATGCCCCACAGTACAGTAAAAAGTCCCAGTCTACATTTCAGAAATCCGCATTTCTGAAATCCATGGAAAGGGGTTAATCTTGTCACATAGTAAAATAAACTGAGAAGGACATACTGGAGGTATTGAAAAAATCATTAATGTCAAGAAAAAAAGTAAACAACAAAAAATCCTCTCAATTGCCAGTGTTTCCCAGGGTGGAAACCTAATCATAGAGGAAAGTGGCATCTCGCCTGGTGGGCAGCCTTGCACGCTCCAGAGGACACGTCACTCCTCAAGAGGCATCAATTAGTGGCTGCTCTGAGAGCGGTGTGAACCACACCTCCTTAATGGCTGGGTTGCCTTAAAATACCACCCCCTGTGAAAATAACACAAGCACCAAGCCACAGATCCAAATGCACCCAGACATGCTTGCCAAAGCGTCAGGTGTCCAGAGAAGTAAGGTCAGGAAAAACTGGCCACAGAGGTGTTAGAAGCTCAGAATGTGTAATGATCAAGAGTTGTGGAATGAAAGTGAATTAGGGTAAATGGTAAAATACAAATTTCAATTCACAATTTTACATTTAAAATAATGCTAACAGGGACTGCTGCTCTAAATACTCTCTGCCCCAAAAGTTTGGTCTCAGGTGTGCCCTATAGGTATACAAGATTGTATCTTTCATACATATCCACCTCCACATTGCCAGCTATGCTTCACAGTATGTGTATATGTTTGACAGTATTGCTACCATCCACATAGAGGAAACATTGAGTTTGGAAACTTTAATGGTTCTGATTGCAATCAAATAAATAAGCCCTGACAGTGTCAGGATCCAAATTCAGAAATGACCTCCTCCCAAATAATTATTCACCAAGTACTCTGAGAATCAGTAGACTGCTTCCAATATTTTAATTCTCATTAACTCTAGGTCTGACACGCCAAAATGTCACAACTCCAATGAAAAGTAGCAGTGCTCAGAAACACAACTGAACATGGACCTGCTTAGTCTCTATGCATGGGCAAAAAGGAATCCAGGCAGGATAGGATATATTTTTTCAAAGTTCTAGAAGTATCTCAGAATTGCTACTACTCCAAGTAGCAATGACACCTACCCCTGCATACATCACTATGGGTAGTCCGATTACATCTATGGGTAGAATGATTACATCTTGTATCAGATACAATTATTGAAACAATGCTGGGCTTAGCAGACATAAAACATGTTAGGAATCTAAGTGCTCAACTATACAGCTGGAGCGGTAATTTGGAGTGTGTACAATATGAAAGACCTTGCCTCCTAGTTAGATATGTATCAAACTGCTAGGACATAGCAATTCAACATAGCTGATGGACTTTAAGGGTTAAAAGCAAGAGTAACTCTAGGGTGCCTGTTATCTTGTCAATACAGCAAGACCTTATTTCTTACTTGGTTAGCCTTTTAAATTGGGTGATGAAATTAAAAGGACCCTGGAAGAAAAGCTACTGAATGTTATAATGAGATTCCAGGAAATTTCCCGATATCTGAGCTAAGTAGACACTGCTCTATACAGCCTTTTTTTTTGATAATGAAATATGTTTATCACATCTATTTTATAAAGTGGATCGGACACTGATAGTCTTTGGGCAATAATCACAATCGCCTGGAAGAACACATCTTAAAACTAAGCATGCACGGAAACACTGCAGCCCTTGCCCTTCTTGGTGCATGCACCCAATACCCTTATCACAGAAACTATGCTCACCATTGTGGTGGTTTGAATAGGACTGGCCCCCATAGAATCCTATGTTTGAATGTGTGTCCCATAAGGAATGGCACTATTAGGAGGTATGGCTTTGTTAGAGAAAGCGTATGTAACTAGGGGGCTGCACTTTGAGGTCTCAGAAGCTCAGCTCAAGTCTTCTCTCCCTGCTGCTTGAGGATCAAGCTGTAGAACTCTAAGCTCCTTCTCCAGCACTTGCCACCATGTTTTCTACATGTGCCATAGCAATAATAGACTAAACCTCTGAAACTTTAAGCCAGCCCCAATTAAATGTTTTCCTTTATAAGAGTTGCTATGTACATGGTGTCTTTTCATAGCAATAAAAACCTAACTAAGACAGTTATCCAGAAACACAGGTGACTTTTATTCTAACTGGTTGCTGATATAGATGTAGCCAGTGTCTCCGTTCTAAGTAACAGAGGATGAATGAGTTCCCCAAATACAATCCTGTTTGCAATACTTATGGAATGAGTCATATCATCATTGAAAGTACCAGCACAGTTGAACTTCAATATTTTCTCATGAAGTCCTCCGAAACCTCAAAATATCCACATGTGCCTGGGCAACAGAAGATGAGTTAGATGCCAGCAGTGTTTGTAGTGGTAGCCATGATACTCTGGCTGGTCTGAAAACCAGACACTGATGTTTCTGTTGAGCCTCAAACCCAGAGAGTAGCTAACTTTGTCGCCCTCTACTTGTTGGCAGAGAAAAACAGTCAGATGACATGCTTAGGAAGACAATGATTAAGGGACTAGGTGATGAGCAGTGGATTTCCACATATCTCTATACATTCAATGCAACAGAGACCCTAATCAGGGTCATTTAAATCAACAATAATAGCTCAGCATCATCTCATTACAAGAACATTGGCTTCTGACCTTCTGTCCTTGATGGCATAGTAAGACAGAGCTTCAGTGTTACTGCTGAGAACACATAGAAGATCCTCATTCTTAGAAGCTATCGAATAGGACTATGGTTCTGCCTTGGTAACATAAAATTCAAAGGTGCATTTGGCTAAGTATTAGAGCTCTGGCTGAGTATAAGCTCAGCTGTTCTCTGGCTATATTGTTGGTCATGTGATTTACTTTGAGGGCTCATCTGTAACACAGAAAACCTAGAAAAACAATTCAAATGGCAATTTGTGAAATCAATTTCTAAACACAATAGTGGAGTCAAATGTTTTAGCCCAAACCTCTAGTCCCAGCACTTTAGAGGTGGCTGAAGCAGGAGCAACTCAAGTTCAAACCCCAGAATAGGCTGAAATACACAGTAAGACTCTTTCTCAAATAATAGACAAGGAAAACCACATCCAGCAAGGAATGAAGGATGAAACGTTTTGCTGCTAATATTGTTCAGTGATGGTCAGGATTGACTATATTTTCATAAAGCTCTTAAAAAGTGAAGCCAGTTTATTTTCTACCCAAATGAAGAAGACAAGATCCTACCAACAGAGAACATGGAGGTTCAACAAGATATATAAACTCTGAAGAGTTAGTCAGAAGTTTATCAAAAGTAAAGAGAATCTTTCTGAGGATTTGAATGAACAAGTACATACCATGTCTGAGACTGAATTTACTTACCTATTAAATTGGCAAATAAAACTTTAATTTTTTCACAGAAATTCCAGGATGGTAGATTATAGGGAATGGCTCAGAAGTAGACTATGAGCTGAACATGCACAGGATGCTGGGTACATCCCTAATACCAAAATCACACAGACAGATAGACAGACAGACAGAGGCACGTGTACACACACACACACACACACACACAAAACCCACTGTAGTAGGTATGGTAAGTATTTGTTATTGAAACTACTTTAGCACTTGAGAGTATGCATTCAGGTTTGTGATTATCTCAGTGAGTGATAGAAGTGAGCATGTGCTCCTTTCCATTATGACAATTCATATTTGTGCACAGACACAAGATAATGACTGATGCAGATAGACTTTACTGACTGATGTCTGATTAAAGCTACTCCATTTCCTTGTTGAGTGGGTAGCAAACAGGAAGGCAGCTTAGCAGGAAATTCACTCCCACATTGACAGGTAAGCATGGAATCTGAAGAGAAGGGTGGAATTACCATCTAACCCTAAGCCATTATACAAAGCACTGTGATTGTTTGTGACCAGCAGCCTCAGGAGCAACAAGTTGTTGAGCTTGTATTTTCTCATACAATTTGTCTAAAACAGGAAGGTAGTGCAGAGAGATAAGGACTCAGTGGTAAGGCAATTTGCATGGTAGAGTAGAGAGTGAATCTAAACTCAGGACTGTTAAGTACAGGACTGTGATTCAGCCCCTGTGATATAAGATTTCCTGCTAAGGTCAGAAATCATTGCTGATAAAAGTTGTAAATATATCTTTCTGATTTGTTATGTACCACCCTACATTACTTACAGGGTTTGTTTGAAACCTAATCTTTTTATTTCATAATAGAAAAGTGTTAATATTCCTAACATTACAGATCTCTTTTAAAGGTGGAATAGAAAATCTTTCATAAGTGTCTCAATATGTAAGCAGGGGCATGTGCACAGGAAGCTTCTAGAAAAAAAATGAAAATAGGCTATGAATTCAGGAGGGCTCATCATAGAAAACGTGTAAATAAAATTTGAGTTCCAACACTTTGTAATCACTAGTAAAATCGACCTCCGTGATAATTATCAATGTGTGCTAACATTACTAAACAGGGATAAATTACTGAGTGCTTCTGATGAAAGTGATACTTCACCTATAAAGCTGGTAATGAAACCAGGAGGTAGACATTGGCTAGGCAGGATAGGGAAAAAAATTCCCAAAGAAAAGTGACCGGTCCTACTTCGGTAAAATTGGAAAATGACCCTGTTTGAGGCCAGGGACACCCAAACTGTCCAAACCAAAAATGTCATTGGTTCCACCATGTCAAGAAGCTAGAGATGCCAGGCAGTGGTGGGGCATGCCTTTAAAACCAGCACTCGGGAGGCAGAGGCAGGCGGATTTCTGAGTTCGAGGCCAGCCTGGTCTACAGAGTGAGTTCCAAGACAGCCAGGGCTACACAGAGAAACCCTGTCTCAAAAAAGAAGAAGAAGAAGAAGAAGGAGGAGGAGGAGGAGGAGGAGGAGGAGGAGGAGGAGAAGGAGGAGAAGGAGAAGAAGGAGAAGGAGGAGAAGGAGGAGAAGGAGAAGGAGGAGAAGAAGGAGGAGGAGGAGGAGGAGGAGGAGGAGGAGGAGAAGGAGGAGAAGGAGGAGGAGGAGGAGGAGGAGGAGGAGGAGGAGGAGGAGGAGAAGGAGGAGAAGAAGGAGAAGCTAGAGATGCCAGAAAGGGGGGTCTGGTTTCCCCATATCTCTTTTCCCCTAAAGGAATACCCCTTTCCAGGAAGCCATTTTGAGGACATGCTAAAACTCAGAAGCACCTGGAAACGAGAACTAGCCTCCTCACACATACACATACTCCCCTGCTTTCCTCCATTCACTCGAGTCTCACTAGCTTCCCAGCACTGGGGCTCAGTGGTATCCCATTCCCAAGGACTCCTACATAGGCTCTACCTTCTCTTTCTTGTAAACACCCTATAATAAAATACTTTTTCTAAAAATCATGTTCTGTTGTCTGTAAATTTTATTCTTTTAAGTTATAAGAACCCCAAAGGCACTGGCTTAAGTTGGTTTTGGTAGCCATATATTTTCAGGACCCTAGCTCCACACAACAATGAGGCCAACGCAACAATAGGCAAGAAAGGTTTCATGGCTTTACAAAGACAAGCTTCTACACCATTCTCTAGGGGAACACACACAACCTGAATCAATTTAAGCTGCCAGCTATAAATCCCTGTTTCCCAAGAATTCTGGTCATAAGCAACACACTAAGTAGGAAGCCACAGAGATAAAATAAGTTCTATCAGACCACGAGACTCTCTGTAGCACCAACAAGCCCACTCACTTCTAAAGAGAAGTTTTATGGAATATAATGAACAGATAAGGAACCTGTGGCATAAAAGAGGTTCACTAAACCTTGCAATCAATTAGTGAGAGTGTGCGCATATCTCTGTGTGTATGCATGTGTGTGGGTAGAGAGTTACATGCATACACATTCTTTCGTGTAAATGTAGGTACATACGTTAACAATTCAGAAGACAATCGCTGAGGCCATTCTTACCTTCTACTTTGTTGAATACAACTGTCTCTGTTTTCTCTGCTACATATGGCAGACTGAACAGCCTATAAGCTTCCAGATTTCTGTTTCATCTTCCCATTTCCCATAGGTGTCCAGAATGCTACTAAGTCCATCTTTGACATAGGTTCTGAGGATTTGAGCTCAGGTGGTCATGATTGCACAGCACATACTTTTACCCACCGAGCCCCCAGTGCCTATGCTAATGGACAAGCCTTTCCTGGATCTTGATGTACAAGCAACACATAAGAAAAAAGTGGTCCATGATTTGAAAAGTGAATAGATACTTACTACTAAGTAATTACCAACATGTTGTGATAAGAATGCCATCACTATATTAAAGGTAAACAATTAAATACTCAAGGAGGAAGAGATGCTACGAGTGGGAATCTGGCCCCTGGAGGGCCAGCAGATGCACACAGACTGCTCATACATAGCTAATATTTTGTACCAGGTTTTGCCTATTGAAGACTCCATTACTGCACGCCCTCTATAGAGAGCAGCATTTGCTAGGTAGACGTGCATTTAGCACCTGTAGAATGCAGGAGGCTTGTAGAAACTATGGAGTTTCTCTGACTGCAGTGCTCTAGATGATTTTAATCTTTTTAAGTATCCAATGTATCTTTCTCCTAATAGCTGCTTAACATATTGACAATGGAGATAGGCAAATATTATTTTAAAAATTGTTTCCATAAGAAGCTATAAAATTTGTGATATTTTATTCTTTAAATGATTGAGGTAAATACTGCAAAGTCATAGGATTGCCAAAAGCTGGGTGGCAAGCAGAAATTATTCTCTTACATCATTTTTTCCTTTTTTCTCCTTTTCTTTCTTCTTCCTTTAAAAAAAATAAACAGGATTCTGCTTTACAGCTGTGAGCATACAGGAATCTATTATGTGCATCTGGCTGTCCTTGAACTTACCACAAACCTGTCTCTATATCTTTTGTGCTAGGATTACAAGAATGTACCATAGGTTGGGCTCTAATTGTAAGCTCAGTATTTTGAGAAAAATAAAGGGTGAGTCATGTGACATGGAAACACAAGAGAGGACAGTTGGATGTGATAGAGGAGATGACAAGAAGGGAGAAGAAGAATGAAAGAGTGGTACAGGAGGGGGATGAATCAGAACAAGATAATGTGGCATAATGTATGAAAATCCCACAATAAGACTCAAAATTTTCTATGCTATTTTATGGTATGTAAAGATATAGATATGGTATGTAAATAGATGGCATTATGGGCTGCCAAAATGGTTCTGTCTGTAAAGTGCCTGCTGCACAAGCACGAGGATCTGAGTTCAAATCACTTGCACTCATGTAAAATGCTGAGTGTGAAGTCACAATATGTAAAACCCATGCTGGCAGTGGGGGTGGAATGGAGACAGGGGAATTGCTGGAGTTTACTAGTCAGCCATCCTTGAAAAATCAGTGTGTTCCAAATGCAGTGAGAGGCCATGTTTTTAAAGAGTAGGTTGAAAACAAGAAAGAAAAAATGCCTTATGCTGGCCTCTAATTGCTACATGTATTGTACACATATACATGGGCATAAATGTATGTTTACTTGCTTCTACATGTACACCTCCACATAAGTATATGCGCAAGCCTAAAGACAGAAATTTAAAATTAAGTAAATAAAAAGTACATCTGAGGACAGTAACCTCTTATGAAACTGTAAGTTAAAAATGAAATGACTGTCCTCAACTATATCTGATATGTTCCATTGAACATTCTTGTCAGGCCGTGATAAGAAGTCTGTTTTTTGGTAGAGCTAAGGTTTAAACCCCGCAGGCCCAAAAGGTTGTCCCAAGGGGAGGACATTCTATAAGGGACAGCAGGCGTTTGCCAAAGCTCCTAGAATACAGCTTCTAACACGTGTCTACATGTCTCCACAGGTCTGTGACATTTGGTCACGTAAAAATGGGTCATGCTCCCAAGAACTGCCACAGGTAGAAGTGTGGCTATGCAGCCCCAAGCCATCCCCATGTTAATGAGACCTAGACACCTAGAGGCTTAGCCACGCCCCTTCCCAGTTAATATTTCTACCTCTCCCCTCCCAGAGGTCACGGGATAGAGTCTCATCCATGTCACTCTCCACAATGACAATAAATGCCCTAGAATCATGGACTGTCTCTATGTATCTTGAGCCACTGCAGGAAGCGAGGGATCCAGTCTTTGATTAAGGGGCAGCGTACCTAATCTCTTGCAGAAGGCATCTCAGCACCCCAAGCCACCAACCGGGTCCCACTGCAGGACACCAGCTGCGCTCTGCTGCCCTATTTGTTCCCAGCTCTCCTGGCAGCATCCAGATCAGTGATGCCCAGAGCCTGAAACTCCAGAGCCTGCTGCTGCATTCCCTGGGAACGGCCCCTTTCCCCACCCACAGGTGGTATCCTTGCGGATTCACATAGCCCCCATCCACCCTGTGTACTGTGGGAGGACTCACTGCCGAACTTCCCATGTGTCTCATCCCTCCCAGAGCCACAGCACCCAGGTCAGACACGTGGGACTTCACTCTACCACACACCATTTGTTTCCACACATTTTCTCCAACTTAATCCCAGGAAACAAAGTACCATAGAGTATAAACTTTAATTTTGTTGTAGTAGCAATAAAGATCCATTAAGAAAAATTCTTTACTGTCAAGAGAAAAAAATATTATGCCTGGATAGAGGTCTAACTTTCAGTTGGGCCATGTCAATTCCTTAGCCAAAGGACCATCCCTCACCAGATAGACTCCCTGTGATTCCTGATAAAGAGGTGGGTGGAAGAAATTAGACTTTTAATAAAATACTATATTTTTCCTTCCCAGAATCCCCACTCCTGGTGTAATAGCTTACTGAACCACAACCTTAGCGCTTCATTTGTCTTTAGCTTCTCGTTGTCTTCTTTCTGTCCCCTTTCTAAGCAAGCTTTCCTTAACACTTGGGGTCTCACCAATACCGTGTGCTTCCTTAGTCTTTCTTAAGTCTGTCTTCCCCACCATATTGCCACTAGTTGGGCATGCTCTCATATCCATTTCATACAGTCTAAATCGGAGTGACTTTTCCTCTCTTCTCTACTTCATCCTCTATCCTTGTGGCTACTGAGATTTACAGCCTGCCTACCCTAGGGATTTTTCTTTTAAACTCTAATAAAATTGCCCTTGAGTTTCTGTTTGAATCCATTCTTAAATTATTGTATTAATGAGACTGAGAACCCCAAGAAGGAATCCTGAATTCCCATATATCATTCTAGTCATAAGTGTAAGAAATGATTCTGCAACCATTTACAAGGAGCTTGATAGGAGAGTCTCAGAATGTACCCCATAGGGAAGCCACCGGACACACCATACATTTTAAAACATTTTTGTTACTCAAGAAACAACAACAACAACAACACAACCTTAAAATCCATTACAGTGAACGGATTGTATTCTAATACGCCTCAATGATTAGGAAAAATTCTTAATCATTTAGCTAAAATATTTTAAGAAAAAAAATGGAAGAAAGCTATGGGGATCAGCCAGTTGAATCATATATTTCGAATATGGAAATAAAATGGTTTATCTAAGGTCACAGGGTTGGGTGGGGTCAGGGGCTTCACAAAGACTCAGGTTCAGTCCTTCACAACTATGCTCTGCACACACCATTCCATGTAAAAAATGTTTCTGTGATCCTATTAAAACTGTCTTAGCCCTTAAATGAGAAAGTATATATAATAAATGTAGATGAAGGAGTAGGTTATGACTTGGGGAGATGAATTGCTAACGGTGGAAATCAGGGTTAGCTTTACCTGTATATGGGTATATATACACACGGCTCTAGGTTCACAGTAATTGACCTTCACATACAAAGAGTTTCCATAAACCACTGTGCTTTACTTTCTCTCCTAAAAACTCAGCCTGTCCCTCCAACAGTACAGAAACCAGAAAGGCAACTAAGGTATAGTCAGTGGATCATTAAAATCCACATTATCATCAAGAGTTCATAGCTTATAGTCAATTTTGTTCTTCATATGCACCAGAGCTCTGAAGTGTAAATAGTAACACATATCCATGACTACAGTGTCATATCTAATAGCTTATCTGTCATAAAAATTCCTAGACAACATTTATCTATCCATCTCTCCCTCCAGATCTCTCATAACTACTGATCATTTCACGGTCCCTATAGTATTTCTACTATGGTCTACTATTGATACTATTCACGGTCCCTATAGTATTTCTACTATGGTCTACTATTGATACTA
>JADRCH010000166.1:2998083-3034913 GCA_019843965.1 Rhynchomys soricoides | reverse complement strand
GTCCTTATAGTATTTCTACTATAGTCTACTATTGATACTATTCACCGTCCTTACAGTATTTCTTTTTCACAAAGTAATTGCTACTTGATTTAGGCTCATTATCTATGCTCCATCAAGTCAAGTTTAGTCACCAGTTCTTGATAAGCTAACACGAGATACCATGGGGAAGTCTAGATTTTTGGTGTCCATCTTTTTAATAGTTTCATAGCCAAAGTGAGGGACTGAAGTATCTCTTTAGAATGTCTTCATCTCTACCAGGATAGTTTAATTTCATAATATACATCTGTTACAGAGTGACCTATTTTACCTTTTTTTGATTTAGCAACATGCATTTGTTTTCTTCATAAGTATTTCAATAGTTGATTTTCTTTTAGCACTGAATGATGCTCCATCACATAGATGTATCACAGCTTATTTATCTATTTGTCTCATGAAGTACATATCAGTTGATTTCAAGTGTGTGGCAATTATGAGATTTGCTGTTATAAATATGTACAAGTAGGTTGGTGTGTGAACACAAATTTCCCATTTAATTAGAAAAACACCAAGGAATAGAGTTCTGTATCATATGGCAAGAGTATGATTCCTCTGGCAGACATTTCTAGCATTTCAAATGTTTATATTATCAACTTTGAGGGTCACTGACTGTGGCCCAATCCAGGTTTGGCTATCTATCCTTAAATAGCTAATTAAAGGATTCAAATTAATGGTTTAAAGCAGAAAAAGGAGATTGATTAAATGTCATCGGGCAAAGAAGTCCAGTTACTATTCTCCATGTCTATCTTTCAAGTACTTAAGAAGAGTTACAATTTACAAACAGGGCTGAGGATATGCACATCTAAGCAATCCTAGTGTGATCCTAACAGTCAATGAACCGTCATCTTGGAGCTTTGGTCTCAGCATATGAGGTGAAATCACATATTGTTGGAACTATGGGAATCTCTTTCTAGGAGACAAGCTCCCATGCTTGCTGGAACTTCTTTATTTTAGCATGAGAATCTGGGGAAAATTTCCATTTTGGAGGGGGGGTGTCTGTTGCTCCAGTAATTTGATAGATTCAGAGACACAAGAATTTCTTTAGAATATTTTCATACATGCCAGGTCAATTACAGCTGTACAGGAAGTTTACTGTCAACAGTTATCACTTAAGGGATAACCACGCACAATCATATCACTCTAGAAGTGTCTTTGGACACAGTACACTGAAGCTGATATTGCCTGTGTCTCAAGTCACCATGCTGTAAAGTATTCAGCATCAAAGACTTTTTCTAAGACCATTATATCCCCTATATCTATAGTAGTGCCTAGCCATAGTCTGTTATCATTACATGTTCATTAAATGAATATATTAACCTAAGTAAAACCTTCCACCCTCCTCTAGTATTATAGCAGAGAATTCTATTTATTTGAACAAGTGAAGTAAAGACTGATGCTTAGGGACTATGATGTGTGGTAAGTATTTGTAAATAATAAAATTACACTCAACGTCTTTGCTCTATAAAAATGTAAGGGAAGGAAGGAAGGAGGGGGAGAGAGTGAAGGAAAATAGAATCTTTGCTTGTACTCTGGGGCACATGCTCATGGTGTGTAACAGGGGACAGAATCCTCTGCACCATTTAAATAGTTCTGTCTTTATTTGCTATGCATGTACAGTCGAATTTGCATAAATTAGATGCACATAAGCTGAGCCTCCACTATAATTGCAAAAACCATTGCACTGGAAATAAGCCTTCACTGAAATCACATTAGAAACCAAAAAGATTAAATTTGATTTAGAAACATATTTAGCCCTATCAAGAGGTGGATTACAGAAAGTTTATAAAACAACACAGACATACAAAACCAGCCACAGAAGCCTGGCCAGGGAACGAAAGCAATCCATCACACCAATGAGCAATACAATGATGGACTGGGAGTCACTTGAACATTTAAGCTCTTGCTCATAGAATTTAAGAAGCTGAGAAAACAGGTGGCACCCCATTCATCTGGCTTCAGGTACCTCAACTATATAAAGGGCATTAAAATACTTTCCAGGTATATTTGTCTAAATTCTGGTAGCATGCATACCACTCTGGATCCCCAATTTTCAATTTACCTATAATACCATAGTAGAATTTTTCTTTATCTCAATATAGAGGATTGAGGAGTTATCTCAATCTTGTTGCAGGTTTTCTGACCAGAAGCCTTTGTTAAATCTAGTACTTCCTAGTCTTAATGCCAGCAAGGTGCCTTTTTAATATTTATTAAGAATCCTCAGAATCCTGTGAATTACATAATTACATGCGCTGGCTATTATTTCCCCTTGCACTCCTACTCCCAATCAAATGTGGAGTGATATTAGTCACTTACCACAAAGTTTCCCCAAAACATGCACATCTAAAGAAATGCTTGATAATTGTTCTTAGCCATCTGGCACCAAGTAATGCTCATGAACTCACATGAACCATTTGGTAAAATTCCAAAAATGTCTATCTTAATTTGACATCTCACTTACTAAAAGTTCCAAGCTGGAAAATTTTGCAAGAGGAGAAAATGGTTTACAAAAAGGAAAACAAACTGATAAGATGCCTCAACTCATTTACATTTCATAGGAAAACTTACCAAACTCATCACCTACAGCTAGCTTTAACTGACTAGCCTCAGATAACACTTCCCAAACACACATGTGCATGCACGCACACACACACACACACACACACACACACAACCCACCACTGAGATAATGGTAAATGGTAGTTGCTTTTTGAAGTCCTTCTTAAAATTTTTATTCTATAGTATTTTTCCTTCCTATTTTCAGACCTTGCAAGGCTCCTTCTTGAAATTATGGCCTCTCCCCTTTTAGTTGTTAGTTTTTAAATATATAAGGCCAACTATATTAATATGACCCAGTCTAGCTAGCATAATTCATATCTATATGAGTTCTGGTTTTAGATAAAAAATTAGTGGTTTTATCCCTGGAAAAGACAATTTTTTCCACTCTCACCATTCATTCCTTGCCTGTATTTCTTTGTCTACAGGTGGGGTTCCATAACATTCCCCCTTCTATGTTATTATGCCCATTGGTAATGTCTTTTTTCAGTTTTATTTAGGCAGATTCTTATCTTGGTGATAGCCAACAATTCTATAACTAGACTTAAGGCCACTCAACAGGAGGCCTAGGCCATGAGAACTTAGCCAACTACCCAGGGCTAGTGAGATCATGGATCTTAAAGATCCGACTACCACCATCCATATATAAAACCAGAATAATACCTAAATACATTCTAAACATCTATCCTTTTACCTACATGTAAATGTAGCTCTCATTTCTTATCAAGAAAATTTGTCTTTGCAAGAAAAAGAAAACATTATAGAAAATAACAGTCAAATCATGGACAACAAATGCTTGTAAGTACTCCTGGTCCCAGTAGATGCATCTACAAACTCATTCCTTTACCTAAGGCTCAGGGAACATGAGGGAAAATGGGGCAGAAATATTTTAAGAGCTGCATTACAAGGAAAGCTGCTATGAGATTATATCTCCTAGAAGAGTCAGGGAAGCATGTTCCATGATGCATCAGCAATATGGCTGCCTAACTAAGTCCTTTTGGATGGCTGAATCACTGACTCTTACAGAAAGATGATTCCCAGAACTGCCATGCATCTCTCTCCCAAACTTCAGTCTGGGCTATCAAAAGCAGATTTGTACACACCTGGGTTATTATCATATCCTCTCAGTGCTGATCCCAACATGCCTCCTACCCCACATTTGGAAAACCCTATAAAAATAATGTTTCCACATCTATATCCAAAATTATGAAAACCTTCCTGCTGTTAGATACAATAGCAAATTCTTCACCTGACTTCGATGAGCCTCTGTGACATGGTCTCTGATGACCCTACTGGTCTCATTTTGAATCACACAAAGCTAATACTAGCCATACTGGATGCCATTTCTGTCATTGGGAGCTCCCAGAATCTAAATGGACTTGATATTTAGAGCTCATTAGAAATGAAAAATGGGAGAGGCCTTTCCAGAAGAAATACAAACACAGATTGCGCAGTGTGGTAGTTTAAGTTGGAATGACTCCCATGGGTTCATGTGTTTAAATACCTGGTCCCCAATTGGTGGAATTGTTTAGGGAAGATTAGGAAGTAGGACATTGCTGGAAAAGGTATGTCACCAGTGATGGGGTTTGAGGTTTCGGACACCCATGCCATTCCAAGTTAGCTCTATCTCCACCTATCTCATGTATGTGGATCTGAGTATAAGCTCCCAGCTAATGCTCCAGTACCATGCCTGATTGGCTGTTGCCATTTTCCCCACCATAATGATCATGAACTCAACCTCTGAAATAAGTCCTCAATAGACTGTTTCTTTTATAAATTATCTTGGTCATGTAGCTTTGTCAGTGCAGTGTAAGAGTAGCTAAGACGGGATGATTTCTGAATGATTCCACCCTTTTGTTTCTTCTCAGCCAGAAGCAGGTTACACACCTTTGACCAGCAACATTCTAGAGCTACTACCTTCCATTTTTCTTCTTAAATAGCACACATGTATCCAATCTGTAGAGTGTTTCCTAACATTTTCTTTATTCAAACGTGTTTTCTTTCTCAATCATCCCTATTTGCCCGCACCCACAACTCCCTGTCGCTTATATAAGCTGGAAACCTGGATGTTAAATCCCCTTCTTAAGCAGAGTTGAAATCCACTGAGCCAGTCTCCCAGAGTAGTCAGAAGAACATTACTTATCTTTCAATGATTTTATGACAAGCTCCTGCTTCTGAAAATCACTGGATATTACTCTAAAAATAAAACATTATAGATAATTATCCCCTAGAATGGAACAAATCATTATATTAATTTGAAAAGTTATCTTGGCTATGGAGGAGAGAGTACTTACTTAAAAAAAAAAATGCCAATATACATGAAAAAGCTAATTTCTAAGAGGAAATATGAGAACAAAAAATTGGTTCTTGCTTTCTGAAATTCATTTTGCTGATGTTAATAACTGATCCAGTGCTATACAGTCTCACAATGCCTGCAGAGAGAATTTCAGAAAGCATAATGTAAGGGGATGGAAGGCTAGACATTATAAGTGAGTGAAAAGTACCATATTCATTTTAGGAAAATGTATTTGGGATTCTTTGAGAACTCAGTACAAATAAGTTAAAGGAGAAATATGGGTCCAATAATTTCTGGAGAAGAAATATGCCAAAGTCATCTAGAGGTCAGTGAAAAGAAATAGCAAAAATCAGCAATAGTAATTAAACCTAAGCTTTATAATTAATTTCATGTCATTTGTTTCTGTAACAAATAATCAAAAATATAATATATTTTCCATACATGAGAAAATCTAGCACATGCCCACCTTAGCAGGACTAAGATTGAAGGCATGACAAGGTGAAAAATTCCAGACTCCACACTCAAAACATGGCACTATGCTGCATAGCTTGTCATAAAGGAAGTAAGACTGAGGAGAAATACATTCAATATTACAGTATAGTAGAAGTTAAACATACTTGATGATAAGTCATATTGGTCTTCTATGACTGCAGAAACCTAAGTACTTTAGGTCTCATTATTTGCCTTAGGTGAAGGAAGACCTCTGATCCCTAATTCAAAATAGCTTTAAAAGTCCATGAACTCTAATTAGGCAAATATACATAAATTTCTTTGAAATACTTGCTGTGTGGTTGTAACGTATATACTGGAGGATGACAAAGGCTTTGGGGGGGTGGGAGTGACCCTGTAGGATCACTTATCAAAGGATTACACACACATGGCATGAGAGTGAAGCAGCCTCCATGACACCAATATCCATAGAGTGTTGGCTGAATAAAATTACAAGGTGGAAAGAGCAGAATGTCTGCAGGTAGAAGATACTATATATAGAAAGCCAGGGCAGTGAACTGCCGTCTGCTCAAAGAACTTAAAGAAGCCCTGCATGGAAGTCTGAGTTATGCAATTTTGAGGGTGGCACATTTTAATGAAGCATTATGATATATTGGGATGAGGTCCTCCAGACTTCTCAGGCTATAGTAAAGAGCTTCAACATCTTAAGATGGTGTTAATAGTGAGAAGAAAACAAGATACTCTATGGAATGGCTTCCTCTCCCATTTCCCCATTCCACTGTTCTTTTATACTGCACAAAATAAAATAGAGGTGTACCCTGGAGCTGAGTGAAAGAGAGTAAAGCCACAAAATCAAGGAGTAAAATAAAAGAAGAAAAGACATGTTCATGAGGAGTCTTAGTTCACAAGAAAGTAAGTTCCTCCAGAGCAGTTCAGAAATGTGAGATCAAAGATCTCATGATGCTCTTGGTTACAACCACTAAGGAACATTTGTTCAACTTTGAGGACTTCTGTGAGGTGGCCCTTAAACTGGTGTCACTTGAAAACATTCATACTGGGCACAGTTCTATACAAATGTTTTGGAATGCTATGAAATAGATTTTCTCTTTGCAGATCTCATCTTGCCACCACTCCTCTACCTACACTCAAGTTTCATTTCTGTTATTTTTGAATAAGTGACACAAAGGTACCATTTTTGACATCCCATTTCCCATAGACTCTATGCATTATAAGTTGTAACACAAATCTGAAGAAACACACTGATGTCCATAAGCTGGACACCTGTGTTAGCTTAATGTAGTATGGAGCTAAATAGTAAACTTGACCAACCCTCTTGAGTTTGTATTCTTTCTGGATGTTTACTTCCACAAAGTTTCTAAGACAAGAGTAATATTTGGTTAGGAAAAGCAATAAGGTTTGGAAGAAATTTCATATGTGGATCTTAACCATCTTAGATGGTATCAGTGCTCAGAGCATCTTACAATGAAATTAAATAAGACCTCCTATATGCTTATTTCAAATAAAATTAAATGCATGTCATGGCTGTGGATGTAGGTCCATGGTAGAATACCTGTCACAGTTCTATCTCAAGAAATGCCAAATAATTCAAATTAATATCTATTCTACATAGTATTTGAAAAATATCCAGTAAATTTTATTACTATATGAAACAGATAGTATTTATTTAATGACCATAATCTATACCAGATATCACTATATAAAAATTCAACTTGGTTATGACATCAATCTTTTTCAGAAATTTATGGTTAGGAGAAAGAAAAATATAATTCTCCATGGTATAATACATATCCCCCAAACAGAGGCAAGTATGAGAGTGGTAGGAACATAAAGACATAAAGGAGGATCATTCTTGATGAGCCTTATTATATAGAAGATTATTTTTAAATCAAGCTGCTAGGGGAATGAATATGTCCTTTACAACTTATGTTAAATGTGTTCTCATTGTTATTATACATTCACCTAGGAAGGAGACCATAGTTTTGAACAAAACCACATCTAGAACCACTGACTATTAGGATCATTCCAAGGTCAATGATGGGCTAATTGGGCGGCTACTACATGTGTCTTAAGATTAGGAGTGCTAGAAGCTAGTCAAAATCAATCATATCATAATTCATATCAGAAGTAACAGATGCTGATTTGGAAGGGAGAAAATTAAAACTGGGCCAAAAGAAAAGTAGAAGGAGGGTTTATTACATCTGCAAAAACTTTTAATTAGACTCTGGCCTGTGGACAAAGACTCCTTAAAATGGAGAGCTAATACCAGAGGGATGAAATATGTTCTATCATCAAAAAGTACAAGCAATAAACTACACATTTTCTAATAATTGCTAACAGTTCTCTCCAGGGTAAAGAAAATAAGTCTTGCACCCTTAAGATATTAGATATACCAAATTGCCAAATCACTAGTGAATCAGAAAATTAAAGATAAATGTCACTCTTGCATCTTCATATACTTAACATCACTAAAGGAGGGATTAATTCATGGGCAGTTCAGTGCACAAGAAAGAGAAGCAGTTGTTTTCATCTCCCTAAGAGATTCAGATAATACACACACACATTCTAATATGTGTCAAAATCCTACTTTTATTAGTGAGCCTCAGAGTGGTGAGCAGATCATTAGTCACTGCATATTTAATTACATATCAGTATTGCTTGAAGATTAAAAAATGTCTCTTGTTCATTTATCCCTACATAGACCGCCCCATTTTCTGCCCATTCAGCTAGGAACAATGTATCCGCAAAATAGATTGCTCTAGTCTAAGATCTGTTGGACAGTATCCAGGAGAGCTGATTTCAAAGGAAAGATAAAATACACCTGTTCACACATTTCCTATTTGAGGAAGAATACAAACTTGTTTTATGCCCCTTTACATCCCAGTGAATAGCACAGCCCAGCAGACCCCTCTCAGTGTCTTCTTTCCACTTACACTTTAACAAAATGGGGCCAGTATTTACGTACCTGGCCTTGCAAATCCAAGACATCCAATGGGGCTAAATGTTCCAAGTAAATCACCTCACCCCTGGTCTCTACATGTAAGCAAATAATCTGCAAAGGTTTGGATTAACAGTTACTAATAGTGTCTCCTCTTTTGCCAGGAAAGTTCATTTCTCATAAGAGAATCAAACAAAACCACACTTCAGTTCTGAGTTGAAGATATAGGATCAGAAAGCTGATTTAAAATATATAAATGGTTCTTAGGATAATTTACTTACTACACACACAAGAATCATTTTCCTTTATGTTTTTGCAATCAGCCTATGAAGACAAAAAAACAAAACAAAACAAAATAAAACAAAACAAAACCAAATTTACATCTCTCTCATCTGTGTCATTGTGAGCTGAGCTCATTTGGTGCAAAAAACCTACAGTTTAATTGCTTGATTTAAACTTGGCTGGAGAATGCATACTGAAACATTACTCTTTTAATTATGTTAATTTATATCTCAAAAGCTAAATCTACAAAGGCAATAACATTAATTATTTACTTGCCCATTAAAGTTGAATATATATTACCAAGCTAATTGGCTCTATAAGTCTGCCAAAAAATGAAAACAAGTGGCTCACTGACGTACATGAGCAGGGTGCACAGCCTCAGAAGTTTTCTTGTTTTTCTCTGCATCAAAAGAAAACGTAGGTCAAGCTCTTTTCTTATCTATTTAACCATCCACATATCTTCTTAACATAGATCTAGCTTAATGGACATTCCATGCTCCAACATGGTACACATTTGACAGAGCTTTCATAGAGACAGGGAAAAAGAAAGCCAGAAATAAAAGACACTTCCCACTTACCTTAGTGGGTATAGCAGATAAACGAATTACAGAAAAGCAGCCCCAGGACTAGGTGTAGTAGTGGTGCTTTAATCCCAGTATTCAGGATGCAGAGGCAGGAATATTTCTGTGAGTTTGGGGCAAATCTTGGTTTATACAGCAAGTTTCAGCTAGGAAAAGCTATATAGTAAGACCAGGCTACATAATGAGATCATGTCTCAAAAAAATAAATAATATGATATGACATAATATGTAATAAATAAAATCAGATAAGAAGGGAAACCAGTGATACCTCTGCTTGAGGCCTCTGCTGCTGATTTATGACAGACATTCTTAGCTTTTGAGTTGGGGGAGACTCAGGGCCTGTTCACAAATTTCAAAGGATTATTTATTAGTCAGTTAGATATTAGGTTAAATACAGAGGTAGGCAATGGATTGCTATAACAGGGATTAAAACTGGCCCAAGGTAATTTGGCTGTGGGCTTGACATTCTAACCTCTCATATCACTGAAGCTCCGTCTACTCAGGCAATCGGCCTCTGCATGTATAGCTTTGTTTTCCAGAGATTTTCCCTCACAGCAAGCTTAAAAACAACTGCATTTGGTGCATGTTCTAAGAATCGAAAGCTCACCATCTGTGCTACATTGTTTGAATATGGACTCTTCACAGAAGATGGGTCACTCCTCAGAATCCTTCAGGAAGTCTTGCTTAAAAACCTTCATCAAATTGTTTAAGAGCTTTATTCCTAGCCAAGTTAGAAAGCAGCATGACACACAACTTCAAAACATAGCCAAAACCACAGAAATAATTATGAGCATGGACCCCCAGTGTACATCCATGTACTCCATGATTAATATGTACCCTATAATACCAGAAAGGAGCTTCAGCTAATACATGAAGGTGTTCTCAGAAATGATTTAATGCTGGTCAGCCATCTCTTACTTGTTATTGAACAAACGAGTTTAGATATTAAAATCTATAATGTCCATGTGACTATAATCTTAGGATTATTGTGAAGAACAAGTGTAATGAGTGTAAGAAAGGGCTATAAAAATTCTCAATCATGAATTAAATGTCAGATAATGCAGTGGGAATTATTCTTTTTGGTACCTGAACAATCTCAATAGACTGACTTAGTATGGAAACAACAGTTTAGCTATATTTTCATGTAATTTTAAAGGTTACAAAGTTTTTTTTGCAGTGTATGTAATTTTAGTCATTATCTGGTCCAAAGGAAAAAAAAATAACATATAACCTTCACAGAGCCAATTAGCAAGAAGTCTTTAATTAATACTCAATAAAATGTTCTAAAAGCAGAATGCCTTCCAAAGGTCTTGGGTCACTGTATGCATTAATGTTTAAAAGAGGTTTATTTTTATACACAGAAAAAGCCAAAATATTAAACATGTATTTATGCATGCACACTTTAAATAATACAACTAAATTGCTAATGGTTATGGAGCAATTAGGACTATATTAATATATAATAAAAGGCAGATGTGTGCGTTTTCTAAAATTTAAATTATAATTTGAATGTCTACAAGTCAACTGGAAAATAAGACACTATTCCACCTTAGGAGATACCCAGAAATGTTACCAAATGTGAAGATAGTTTGGAGATTTTCTTCAGTAGCTCTAAGTTTAGTACTCTAATAAATTATCTTTTCAGATTTCCTCCGAACATTTTATGTATCAATCACTGTAATAAAGTTGTGCTGTGACCTGAGGGCTGGAGCTGAGAAGTTAGGTTCATATTACACTCTGACCCTCTTATATTTAACACTTAAGTAACATTGAACCGCTTGGCTCTGGCAGGGTACACTGAAAATATCATGCATGTTTTTCTATACCTTAGCATTGTTAAATAGCAGGAAATGATGCAGAAGCCATGGAGGGGGTACTGCTTACTGGCTTACTAGTTTGCTCCACATAGATGGCTCATCCTGTTATCTTATAGAACTAAGGACCATTAGCCTAGTGGTAGACCCATACACAACAGACTAGCTTCCTACATCAACCACTAATTAAGAAAATTCCGTATAGGCTCGTCTGCAGCCTGATCTCATGGAGACATTTTCTCTTTTTTCCACTTTAGTTTCTGTCAAGTTGACCTAAGAGTAGACATCCCAGGTGGAGGGTTAACATTGCATTTGGGTCAATTGGAACATATAGACAAGGGCTCGGGCTCACCTTAAGTCATGCTAAAGAGGGAGGTAAAACAAATATACTTTTAATGAGATATTCTACGTGTCTTTCCAAGAATCTCCACCCCTAACCCAGTAGCTCACCAGACTATAGTTGTGAAGTTTTATAACTTTGCCTACATTTCTGAATTACACAGAAAAAATATAGCTTTTCATTTCTTCTTTCTACCCATTGGCTAGGCATGCTTTTGTTAAAGCACTTTCCCAATATTTTGGATGTTTTCGCTCACTCTCTAATGCTCGCCTTTCTACCATGCTGCTGTGGGCCCACCATGCATTTAAACTCAACGCCAGCTTAAATGGCAGAACTAGTTTTTCTTTTCTTCTCCATTCTTCTCTAGGAAGCTGCTAAGATGTGCTTCTTGTCTGCTCTAGTTTTTCTTTGTTTTTCTTCGGAACACTAATAAAATTGTCCTTTTGAGCATTCTTTTGAAATATTTCTTAAATATTTTATTAGAAAAACTAAGAACCTCAAGAGGGGACCCTATTTTTCCCTGTATTATCCAGCATGAAGGGACAACAAAATTCTTTAATGATAATTACTTCACAAATATTTTCTCTCTAAAGACTAGGGCCATTGAACATTTGACAAATAATAAGCTCAAAGTACAATGAAGAAACAAATTCTAGCAGGTTGAAGATGCTCATTGCATTTTACTACATTTTACTCAGGTGACAATTCACTCAGGGGTTGAAGGACAAACATGGAGATACATTAGAAAGACCTCCTGTGTGTTTGTGTGTGTGTGTGTGTGTGTGTGTGTGTGTGTGTGTGTAGTAACTTCATCCACAAATTGTGGTTCTACTCTGGAACTTTCTTTAGATCTCTCTTTATCCATTATGCTATTTGACTTTTCAAAGTGTGTATAATACAAGACTTCTCTACAGTTTGAGTTACAGTCAGAAACATCAATGCCTTATAGTAAAGACACCAATGTGATGAAGGACCCATGATTGATGGTGAGCAATTTGAACTGTAAAGAGTACCTTTATAGAAATGGTTCAGTGGTAGCCTATCACAATATACCACCTTGAATGCACCAGACCTCATCAAACACAAAAGGTGCACATACCTGTGGATAACTGAAGGAACTTCAAATGTTAAGGCAAAGATAGACACCCTCCTATACTTTAGAAGTTACTTGTTAAAAAGTATAGTATTTCCTTCCATCACACACAGCTTTCTACTGTGGCCTCTTTCATTTTCCCCAGTTGACTCCCAGAATACTCCCAGAATAGCTATCATCTGTGTGTTCATACTTGATAGCAGAAGTTGATGCATGGCAGAAGCATAGGAAAATGTCACGCTGAATGCTCATCAGGCAGAATTGTCATGTACTTCACTCGTCTAAAAACAGAATTTTATTGTACTAGCTTGAGGTCTTCACGATGCTGCAACTGAACACCATAGACTAGCTGGCTTTAGCAAAAGAAGCTTATTTTCTTCTAATGCTGACGGCTAGGAGATCACAAACAGAGAGGCATGGTTGGACCCTAGGAAGGGCTCTTCCTAGTTTGGAGAAAGAACAGCTTTGATGATGGAGAGCCAAAGTCTCTTCTTAGGTAAGCATTAATGTCATCAGAGATGTCTTTACCCTCATGACTCAATTATGCCTGCCAAAACAAACAACTCTTGTCTATACATCCCATCATACCACAGCATTAGGAGGCAACATAAGAATTTCAAGGACAAGAGACCATCAGTTTTTAGAACAGCGTTTCTCACCCTTCCTAATGCTGTGACACTTTAATACAGTTCTTCTTGTTGTGGTGACCCGCACCCATAAAAGTATTTTTGTTGCTACTTTATAACTGTAATTTTGCTACTGCTGTGAATTGTGGCATAAATATCTATGTTTTCCAAAGGTCTTAGATGACCTCTACAAAAGGGTGGTTTGACCTCATGACTCACAGGTTGAAGCTTCTAAAATCGTGGTATTGTGTACTAGTCTTCATGTTATCTACTAAAATGCATTAACCTTTGAGTAAAAAAAAAATACATTTTTGTTTTTTGTTTTATTTTTAAAGACTGACAATTGCCATAATAAAAGGGGAGCTGGCCCTGGTCACTCCACTCCACCAGCTTGTTTCATTGAAATAAGATTCAGTTTCTTTCTGTCTTTCTTTCTTTCTGTCTTTCTTTCTTTCTTTCTGTCTGTCTGTCTGTCTGTCTGTCTTTCTTTCTTTCTTTCTTTCTTAACTAGAAATTTCAGTGTGAGACATCATTAAAAAAAAAAAAAAGCACTACTGCAATAGGAAAACAGAAAAAAGCTGAGTAAATAAACCAAGCCATAAAACATGCATAGTCACATACACACAATGTTCTAAAGGTACCTGCTTATACACTGAAGATATCTTTCATCTCCTTGCTAATGATTAGAGCTTGAGATTGCTAGGAGACAGTACTCTAATAAAGCATAAAAACCACATTAGTTTTCATGTTCTTTCTGTTTTCAGCTAATCTTATTCTTATTCAGGAAGCTAAAGGCTTCCTGAAGACATTAAGACACAATGAATGTTTTCTTTGGATGGAAATTGATCAGCATGCTAAGTTCTTCAATTACTTAGCAGGTCTCTGTAAACAACTCTGCAAAAACAGCTGCTTTCAATTTTTGCCTCTCATTTGTTTACCATTATTCTGCAGTTGTAAGCCAATACCTTGCTTGAAGAATGCTCTACATCAGTATAGGGCTCAGAAAATAAGGCCTAAGTCAAAAAACATACATATATCTTATTACACACGTATGTGTATATAGCAATTATTTGTGGGGTAAAAAGTGATCCCTCTTATGGAAATATCTACCTATTGGTAAGTGAATGCACAAGTTTATAAAAGGGTGCATGGTCTTGTTATCTACTATCAAATAGCTAAGTAATATAAAATGACTGTAAACTACAGATTTAATTTCTTATCAGTTAGAAAAGGAATGTGAACAAAGCTTAGTTTGGTCCTCTTCTATGGCATCTCTTGCAAGGTACAGTTGATATATCAACCAAGCTTGAGGGTCACGTACGGGGCTTAATTAGGATAGGATCCACTTCCAAGTTCATGTGGATTTGACAAGATCGAGTTCTTGACAGGGAGCTGAGTTTTCTTAACCAGTAGATACCTCTGTATATGAAAGTATATTTTATTCTGCAGAAAGAGGAAGTCTGCAAGCATGGTCAGAAGTTATAATCTCCTGTATTTTAATCATTACAGTGGCATCTCATAATCCTAGACATGTGCTGATAATTAGGACCAGCCTATGCCGAGGGCAAACTATTACCCATGATGTGGAGACCAGGATTTGGGAACCGTTAGGGGATATCTTAACAGTCTTTATTCACACTAAACATAAACAAACACAGGAGGCCATTTTCTAACAGTCCTTTGGGAAATATAACTTTTATGCATCTTATGTCTAGGCCAGTCTAGCACAAAACCAATTGATTTAAGTAGCGACACAGTATTTGCTTTATATACTTAATTTATTTTCTATGAAATGAGGTTTTTTTTTTCAAAACTCTATAATCCTCACCTGCTTTTCATCTGCAGGCTAAGAAAGTGATGATCAAGTTACAGCTTCAGGTAAGCAGGTTAGAGTTATTTTAACTTACTCAGTGTACACATGAAACACATAGGATGAATCCCAACAGCATCAAAACATGTAAACTTCTAAATTTAATCTCCCAAAGAGTCCCAGAGGAACAATACACATAATCTCAAAAAAGATTGAGATCAGGCAATTTCATAAATCTAACATAAATATTGTGAAGACCATAGTAATCATTAGGAGAAATTGGCTTATTTCTCTTGGAAATTTTTCAATGTACTGAACTTTCCTGTTCAAAATTAATGTTTTGAATTATTATCTTCCTGGGCAGAAGCCTTTGGAGACAGAGGCTCAGATGAAGTTAAAAGCTTAGAAATATCATGACTGTAACACTATCCATCTACAGTAAAACCAGAATATAGTGAAGCCCTCTCTTCCTCACACAGAAAAGATCACATAGAAAAGAGATCATATGACTACACAAGGTGGGGGCTTCCCACAGCCAAGCAAAGAAGCCTTAGCATGGAACTATTATCAGCAACATCTTGGTCTTAAGCTTTCTAGGCTTTAGAGCTGTGAGATGGAAATTTCTGTTGTTCAAGCAATCCAATATATTGTATCTTATTATACACAATGTATCAAGATATTGAAATAAAGAATATTAGTCTCACTTTAAGAATTTTATGGCTTGTGTAACACAGAAATGAAGACAGTGTTCTATTTAAGTCATGAGAACAGTGGTTCACCTGATAAAATCAGAGAAGAAAAGGGTCTCATTTATCCATCACCAGACATACAAAAGTCAGATTTAAAACTTAATACTAACAGTATGCATGTTCCTTTAAAATCTCCTTCACATTTCCACTGGGAATCTACTCTGAGTCTAGCATATATTAGGTGTCAACAGTAATTTGATCAAACAATGTGTTATAATAATAAACAAATATTTGCTTGTGAGATATGGAGATATACATTTAGATCAGGGAATCCGACAAGTAAACAAAGGAATATTTCAAAGGCCCAGTACACATTTCCAATTTTCAGAACAAGATGGCTTCCATCCATTATCTGTTTTCTGCCTATGCTCAGAACAAATATTAGTCCTAGAAATTGTGTAGGAGATTAACAAAGGTGAACCCTGGTAGGTGATAAGGCAGAGGTTTCCTGGCTGGCTTAGGGATCCAGTCCAGGAAGAATGGACTAGACTTGTCTCCTACTATATAAAGAGGACATGCATCCAGACCTGGTATATTCCAATAACTTCCAACCTAGGGGAGTGGGCATCTCTAAGATAGATATCCCTTCCTAGAACTGGATAGAAAACCTTTCGGCCATGTCTTATAACCCAACCACAACTACCAAGATAATAAACTGCTTGTTCGATCAGAAACACAACCAAGTAGAAATTGTAGCTGTAGCAGAAAGAAGAAACCTTTGTCCATGGATTCAGTTGCTGAATAGAGATGACAAGGAATAGAAAGAATGCTATTATAGACCAAATAGAAGAATTTATCTAGTGTTTACAATATAGAAAGACTTTTGAAAAAGTAGATAAATGACTCAGAAACAACTACACCTATCACTAGACCCTTAAAATAAAAGAAAAAAAAAGGAACTGAAAAAATTATTAGCTGAAAACCCTTGTATTTGGTGCAAAACACCAAGTTACACCTTTGTGAAAATCAGTAAACTCTAAATAGTATGTACCCAGGAGCATCAACAAAACACAGCATAATTAAATGTGTGAAAATGAAAGTTAAAAAAAAATCTTAAAAGCAGAGAGAAATAAAACATTGAACTTTGGGAAACTGTAACCAAAATATTATATTTCACTTGAAATTACAAAGTCCCCCAAAATTGTCACCTTATTGTCAAGCGATAAAAGAAGAAATAATTAGCCAGGGTGGTGGTACCTATCTTTCATCTCCACACTTGAAAAAAGGGGCTGGTAGATTTCTGTGAATTCAAGACCTGCTAAGGCTACAAAGTGAAACTCTGTTTCATATATATATGTGTGTGTGTGTGTGTGTGTGTGTGTGTGTGTATTCATTCCAAAGGATTGACCATAGCAGTTGTTCAAGGAAAGGAAAACATTAAAGAAGAAATAATGAAGAAGAATATGTACCAGACATAAAGGAAAACTGAGACTGAGGAAGGGAGAGATGTATAATGTAGAACAGGTATTCTGCAGATCAGAGCACCCATGATGATTCAGACCAACACTAAATAAAAACCTGCTACATAAGATAATGCTCTTTATTTTGGAAAAGTAAGGTTCTAAAATAGAAGTTTCCACAGTACGTACTCACTGATAAGTGGTTACTAGCCCAAAAGTTCGGAATATCCAAGAGTCATTTCACAGCAATCATTGGGCTGAGCATGAGGTCCCAGATGGAGGAGTTGGTGAAGGGACTGAAGGAGCTGAGGGAGTTTGCAGCCCCAGGGAGGGAGCAACAGTAGCCACTGGCTTGAGCCCTCGATACTCCTGGAGACTGGATCACCAACCAAAGAATACACATGGAGGGACCCATGGTGCTGGACACATATGTGGCACAGGAGAGTCTTGATAGCTATCAGGGGGAGGAGAGGCCCTTGGGCCTGAGGGTATTAGGTGCCCCAGTATAGGAAAATGCCAAGGAGGGAAGCCGAGAGTGGGTGGGTGAATACCCTGATAGAGGTAGGGGGAGTGGGGAGGAAATAGGGAGGTTCCAAAGGGGAGATCTGGAAGGGGGAAACATTTGAGATGTAAGTAAAGTATCAATAAAATAATATAAAATAGAAGTTTCCATACTTCATTTGAAGACATGAAGTGTTGATAGCAGTAACTTATTGTAAGTCTAATTTTTAAACTATTGTAATAATCAGAACAACCACTTCAAAAAATATACAATGAGACATACCACAATTGCCAAGACAAAAAGAATTATGTGAAAAGAAGTAGAATGAAATACAGGAAACACATTTAAAACACACAATTAAAGGACTTAAGTATTAATCACAGATTTGAAAATATTGATTTTTTTCTAAGACTTTCAAGATACCATTACATATAGCACTAAATTTGCCCCTTTGAAGTGTAGAGCTTGGTGAGATTTAGAAAATGCATACAATTTCTCGACTTAAGATCTATTCTGGCCATGCTTGTAAATCATACAATACACAACTGGACACTTGCACCACTGACTTATGTTTCTAAGATTTACTCAGGTTGTGGAATATGTTACTATTTTATTTCTCTTCCTGAACAAATAGCATTTCATTTCATAGACATACCACATTTCAGTTACTCAATCATCAGTGAAGAATGCTTGAAATGCTACTCCTTTGAGTTACTACGAATAATGTTACTGTGAATACTTATGTACGGGTTCTTGGCTGCACAATATTGAGTGGATGCTCTCTTCCCTGATACTTATCTAGGAGCACAACTGCTGGATCTGGTGCTTACTCTACATTTAACTGTTTCTGGAATGGCCAGATTATTTTGTGGAGCAGCTACATACTTTGAAATTTGCAATACCAGGCTACCAACGAACTACATCTTTCTCATTGGAGTTCTCATTTAACTATTGTGTGGCTTTGTTTTCTTTCATTAATTGTCATTCATATAACAAAATGGCTGTCCTATCTTCTTTACCCTGTTTTTAGTGAAATAGAGAAGTAATTGTTCTCTACTCCATATGCACAAAGGTTTATTGCTTGTTTTTTATTTTTATTTTTGTTTTTGTTTTGTGTTTTTTACTGTTATCCACAAAAAGTGGATATTGTATAGTTTTAGTTCTTATTCTTAGACCTACATTCTATTTAGAGTTCTTTTTACATGTATTTGTTTACCCCAGCACAATTTGTTGAAATAAGTGTGCATTCCCCATTGAATTTCATTAATACTTTTAGCAAGAATCAATTTACCATGAATATTAAGTTATATTTCCCAATTCATATTTTGCCATTGATCCATCTTATCCTGTGCATATACCATGCTGTCTATCTTAGTACAATTTTGAAATCAATATGAAATTTCCAACATTCTTTTTCATAAAGATATAATACTGAATTGTTATAAGTGTATATTCCTTTGGAATGGTCTAGATATACCAACTTAATCAGGACTTAGTGGTGAGGATTAAATACACACACAATGATACTATATGCCAGTCATAAGTAATCATCTTAGATTCAATCCATAGATGGGTCAAGAGTAAATTCATGGCAATTAATTGTTAATGCTAATGTTAATGTAGTGGTAACGTAAATATTATACAGAAATATTACCAATAAGAGAGGCTAAGAGAGACATATTCATTCCCCTATCTCTAAAAGACACACTGATTTTAACTGTGTGTATGGCAAACAGTTACATGCAAATGAAATACATAAAAAAGTGATTTGTTTGAAAGGAAAAATGAGGGTGACAGTCTAGCCCCCATCCCATCCTTCCAAATAATGGGTAGATTCATTTTATGGAGAAATCAACACTATAGAGTATGGAAAGAACACGCTCAACAGAATGTAATGGCATATGTAGAATATTCCTCCCCATACCAGAATACTCTTCCTTTTTAATACACTTTCCTTTTTTTTTTTTTTGATCATTCATCAAATTGTGTAGCATAGTAAGCAGTCATAAAATCTTCAACCAATTTCAAATAGTCAATCACATGCTTATTACTTTCTCTGATCATAAAGGAACTTCAAACAGAAATAAATATGTAAACACATGAAAATTATATATGCTCTTTTAAACAAGCTGTAGGTCAAGGCATTTGGGGGAGTGTTAAAGGCACATAGAGATTAATGAATGTGAACACAGTGTATTAGAGTGTAAGAGTGGAGCCAAGGTAATACTAAGAAATATCCAGCATTGGATGCTAGAACTAGAAGTGTGAGGAAATAACATGGAAATAACACAGTTTTCTAGTAAAATAAGCCAACAGCAATAGAGAGGAGGAAATTAAAAAAATTAATGAGAATTGAAATTGGAAGGAAATCAAGAAACAGCATTGAGACCAAGAACTACATCTTCAAAACTAAATCAGTAAAACTGATAACTGTTTAGCAAGAGGGATGAGGTAAAGCATCATAATCAGGCATGAAAAACGAAATCCATTACATATTCTCTGATAATAAAAGGACAGTTCTACTAGCAAGTTGCCACTCATCAATTTGACATCCCAGTATAGATGGAGCAATTCCTTGAAAACTACACACCACCTTCAACCACATACAGTCATCAAAATATTGTCAATTCTTAGGATACTGGCATCCTACTCTTGGAAGATCATGCTACCTTATAAGACAAGTTGGACTCTGTATTGGTGACAAAAGGTAATGATTGTCTTAGTCAGGGTTTCTATTCCTGCACAAACATCATGACTGAGAAGCAAGTTGGGGAGGAAAGGATTTATTCAGCTTATACTTCCACATTGCTGTTTATCACCAAAGGAAGTCAGGACTGGAACTCAAGCAGGTCAGGAAGCAGGAGCTGATGCAGAGGCCATGGAGGGATGTTACTTAATGGCTTGCTTCCCCTGGCTTGCGTGGCTTGCTTTCTTATAGAACCCAAAACTACCAGCCCAGGGATGGCACCACCCACAATGGGATCTCCCCCTCTTGATCATTAATTGAGAAAATGTTTTATAGCTGGATCTCATGGAGGCATTTTCTCAACTGTAGGTCCTTTCTCTGTGATTACTCCAGCTTGTGTCAAGATGACACAAAACCAGCCAGTACAATGATGAAGGACAGCAAGATAACCTTGTGGGGAGGCTTCAGAGCACTGGGGAGTTCAGTATGAGGTAGTCAATGAGCCAAACAAGCCAACATTCTCCAGAAACCGAAAATAATAGGAAATACTATTCCTATCTTCCATGAAGGAATGCATATTTGCCAACACCTTAATCTTAGCTCAGGAAACACAGATTACATTTTAACCTACAGAACTATGAGATAATCCTGTCTGATAGCACTTAGTCTATAGCAGTTCATTAAAGTAGACTAAGTAAGAACTCTTAATGCTTAAAATGAAACAGATAGTCTGAATGGTCTAAAATATTCAACAGATAGAATGTGCAATTAAAAGAATATGAATACAGACAGAAACCTACCATAACTGTCTCCTGAGAGGCTTCACGCAGAAGGGAATGGAGGCAGATGCAGGAGACCTACATCCAAACCTCAGTCCAGCACTAAGAGTCTTGAGAAACAGTGAGAGATAGAATTGAGCAAGTTGGTGGGGTCAAGAACATCATAAGAAGATTTACAGAGTTAAGTAATCTGGGCCCATGGAAGCTGACAGAGCCTGGGTCACCAACCAGGTAACATGCAGGGACTAGACCTAGCTCCCCTACATATTTGTAGCAAATGTGCAGCTTGGTCTTCATGTGGGTCCCCTAACAGGTAGAGTAGGGGGTATGTTGGTCTGTTTCCTGCCATTGGATCCCTTTCTCTCTATCTGGACTGCCTGGTTGGGCCTCAGTGGGAGAGGATGTGCCTAGTCCTGCTGGGACTAGAGGTCCCATGGTAGGGTGATACCCAAAGGGGATTGCACCTTCTCTGAGGAAAAGGGGAGGGGGCAATAGGGAGAAGGATTTATAAGGTGGAACTGGGAAGAGAGTTGGGGGATGCTATGATTGGATATAAAGCGAATAAAAATAATAAATCATTGGGGAAAAAATGAAAACAAAACCCTTAGGCCCAAAGATACTGGAAAACCATAACATATATTTAGTGAACAATAATTTTATATACTACTACCCACAAAACAGATGACAGGATAATTATCAGTTAGACTTATAATCTCAGTAATATCAATATAGAAAACAAATAGATAGAAACACTGTAAAAGAAAAAGACCAAAAACCTTTATTTCTCATGAACTTAGATTCAACAGTCCTCATAAAAAGTTTTGGCAAATCAACTCCAAAAACCTGTGAAAAGCATTAAACAGCACAACCAAGTTGAAACATATTCCAGATACTACATACAGAAGAAATGAATTAATAGATCTTTATCAACAAGGTAAAGAAGAAACATGTGATCATAAAATGCATTCACAAGGAACACTTGCTGGAAGTTCAAAATAACAGATGGAAATCACCTTGATTTTCACAATTTTTTTTTAAAATTATTGTGTGTGCTTGTGTGTAGGGCTGAGGAATAACATGAGTTCAGAGCCAGAGGAGGCCAGAATAGGGTGTCAGATTTGCTAGAACTGGAATTACAGGCATTTGTAAGTCACCGGACATAGGTGCTAGAAACTGAATTCAGATCTCACCTTAAGTTGATTAAAAAAAAAACATAAAATATTGTGTGTAACATCATACTTGATAAATGTACAAGTATGCATATGTGTATATATATACATTTCATTCTAGGATTAGAGATGAAAAATGCCCATTCTCATAATTTCACAGAGCTTCTGTAGAACTTAAAAGACAATTTGTGAGAATCATTTCTCTCTTTCTCCCTTATATGCCCAGGGGATTGAAATCAGGGTTCAGTCTTAGCGGCAGGTACCTTTACTTCCTGGACTATTTCACTAGCCCACTCTTACCAGATCTTATTGAACATTATTTTATAATTCCTAGTCCCTTATAACTGTTGGGTTTTAGTTTCCTCTAAATTGAAACATTCTCTACTGGAGGAAGAAGGAACAGTCAGAAGACACTGGAGGTTGACACTGATAAGGCAAATAAAAGGAACCTTGTCCTTAACTACTCATCTTGCTCAGCAACTCAAACATGGATTAAAAGGAAGAACATAAACCTGTAAAAACTTTTTAGGGATGAAAAAGAGGAAGAGAGAGGTAAAAAGAGATGGGTGGAGTCAAAAAGAAATCGGAAAGAGGGAGGAAGATGAAGAGGGAGAAAGGGAAGAAGGAGAGAGAGGAGGAGGAAGGGGCGAAAGGAAAAGGAAAAGAAGAGAGTAGAAGAAAAGAAGAAAGAGGAAGAGGAGAGAGAGGGAGGGAAAGAAAGAGATAGGGGGAGGTTAATGGCTTAAGGCAAGACCCTTGCACATGGCACTGATTGTGTCTTAAAATGAAAAACTGGTAAGTTGTATGTTAACAAAATTAAGAACTTGGAATCAGAAATTTCATGTAAAGAGTACATAATAGCTATCAACTGAGATGAAACATTGCCAAACTCAAGTATATCCAACAAGACTAGCTTCTTGAACACATGCAGAAGGTTCTTGGCTCAACTGTTAAAAAGGAGACTATGCAATTAAAGATGAATGAGAGCTATGAACAGTCATCTCACCAAAAGGATGCTCAGACAGCCATTAATCACATAAGATGCATTGGCTATTAGGGAAATGCCAATTAAAACCACAATGAGACACTACTCTTCACCTAATAGGATGGTTCAAAACAAAAGTGGTGACATCAAGTGCCAGGTAGAATAACAAAGAACCAAAATGCCCAGGGGCTGCCAGCATGATCATGAAATGACAATGTCTAAAGCTTGTTTTCCAAGCTTGTTTTATTGTTGTAAACTGAATAGTCAACTGTCAGATGACCCAGCAATTGTATTCTTGGCATCTGTCCCATTTATGTACTTCTTAACTTTTCCAGAGAACCAAAAACGATGTTCACACAAAAACAGGGAGAGGAATGCTGATTGTAGTTTTATTTCCAACTAAAAATTTGTGCTAGCTTATTCATAAATTGAAAGAGAGATGGATAAACAAATGACATCACATACAAACCATAGTTTACTAATCACTATTCCAAAGGAAGAATTATTTATACCTCTACAGATTTGGATGGATCTTCAGGTCCAATGTTTAAGTACAGGGATCCAGAGGGCACAGAGGAAAGAGCCAAGTATGATTATAAAATGGCATCATGTGTAGCTAGAGAGATGGTACATGGTAAAGAGCACATATAACTCTTGCAGACAAGCCAGGCTTGATTTCTAGTACTCACATGGTGGCTCCCAACTGTAACACTAGCTCCAGATCTTATGCCCTTTTCTGGCCTCCATAGGCATTAGGCACATATATAATACAAATACATATAAGCAGTCAAATCACTCATATGCATAAAATAAAGATAAATAAATCTCATTTAATAAGAAAAACCCTAGATCTTTTAATTTTGAGAAATTAGAAATCGTAAGTTCCAGGATAGCCAGGGCTACACAGAGAAACCCTGTCTCAAAGAAAAAAAAAATTAGAAATCCCTACACTGAAACTAAGCAGGTGATAAAAAAATGTGCAGTATTTAATGCATGCATACAAGTAAAACCACAGAAAGCATAATGATTTGTGTATTATATTAAAAAATCAAGATTCTTATTGTAAATTATAACTTTAGCAAAATATCACCCTTAGTGCCAGGAACCTTTGAAAATTATTTTAGTTATATCATGGGAGTTCATATTTTTTAATGAAATTACTATAAGCAGTAGTAGGCTTACAATAAGCAGGAGTAGGCATACAGCTCAATGGTAGAGCACTTGCCTCACATGCCACAAACACAAATGAACTACATTGGAAAACAGAGGACTCCAAAGCATCACAGCCACAAAAACTTCTTCTCATTCACTCTATAGAGTTTGGCATGGGCCTTGGAAAGGATGATAAAAAGGGTTTGCTGTTATTATTGTTGTTGTTGTAATTGTTTATTGTTGTTGTTATTGTTTTTCTTACATGTTTATTGCTTGGCTTTGTCTGATAACTCATTATGAGCTTCAGTGAAAAATGTCCACACAGGCTTATGCATTTGAACATCTAGTCTCCATTTGGTGGCACTGTTTGTTGCTGGAGGAAGCATGTTGCTGGTGGCAGGGTTCAAGAGTTTATAAGGTTATAAACTCTATTTGTGGTTTGTTCTTCCTGCTTCTGTGGAATGACATAAGATCAGTGACCTCCCTGTTCCACCTGCCTTCTGCCATGTCTTCTTACCATTAGGGACTCTCCCTCTGGAACCATGAGCCAAAATAAACTGTCCCTTCCATAAGTTGCTTTTGGTCAAAATAGTTAATAAACATCTATTATGTCTATGAAAGCATCCAATGTTCTGTCCTTCAGCTTTATGGTAAACACAATACAATTTTATCTATAATTATCATACTACACAATACCACCTCAAAAATCCCTACTTGCTCTATTGTGAGTAGCCATTGTTAACCTTTCCCCATTCCCCTTTCTCTTTAAACTCAGAATCATCAGAGGAAAGTGAGAAATTATACTCCAATGTAATGAAATGGCCTACCATAGTAGGTGATATCTGAGATAGCTCTGAAGGCTACAGAAGCATCTGCCAAGCAGAAATTTAATCTTAGTAACTTCTCAAGTCTGATAGCTAAAGTCAAAATAGAGATGTCACATGAATACACAAATCCTATTATGAGTCTATTTAAATGATGCTCATGGCTCCATCAGTGTGGCTAAACTCATTATGGTTATGGGAGAACATTGAAGAGGAAGTTGTTCATTATGAGGCACACAGAAAGCAAAGAAGGGAAGGGAATGGGGACCAGGTATAACCTTCACAGGCATTTCTATTGGGACCTACGCTCTTCTCCTAGTAAAGTTCCTAAACTTTACACTATGTCCCAAAAACACTACCATCATTTGAGATCAAGCATCTACCACATGAACTTGTAGGGGTCACTTCATCTTCAAGATGTAACAATGAACAAGCAAACAAATGCATAAACCACAGAATTGGAGGCCACAATAAAACAAAGTCCTTTCATTCCTCCTCTTTCTCATTCCAACCCCAGGCTCCCTCTGTCCATCTGATAAATGAATCCCACTCACCCTGTAACGCTCAATCATACACTGATTCTTCCATGTTATAGCTTCTCTGCTCTGCGGCTAGTCTGTAAGAATTTCTGTCCTTTATAAATCTTTATTAGACTCTTCAAGTGATGTTGAGCTCCTAAGAAACTGTCACCACAAAAGGCGTTCAAAGAAGGAATGCTGTGAAGAGCCTCAACTAGAGTTATAGACAAAATAGATGCTTTGCTGTGTATTTCTGTAAAGTATCTTCTCTGCACATGTGCATGGTACACTCATTCAATGTCCAATGACAGCAAACATTCCACCTAAGTTCCATCAAAATACCTCGTGAATTTCTTACAATATAACCTGAATCTCTAAATATTCCACTTAGTTACCTTGTAGTGGATCGAATAAAAATGACCACCATAGGCTCATACAGTTGAACACTTATTCACCAGAGGGTACAACTCTTTGATAGGATTAGAAAGATTAGGAGAAGTGACCTTATTGGAAGAAATGTGTCATCAGGGATGGGATTTGAGGTTTTCAAAAGCCCACCTAGTGTTTCTCTCTTTTTCTTGACTGTGGATTAGAACTTAGTTCCCCAAGACATCTCTAGCACCATGTTTAGGATGCCTGCAGCCACGCTGCATACCATGATAATAATGGATTAAATTGTACACAAGCCCCCAATTAAATGTGTCTTTTATAAGGATTGCCTTAGTCAAAATGTCTCTTCACAGAGATAGAACAGTGACTACTATATCCTTTAAAAACAAAAATCAGTGCCTTGTGGGATAGCATGAAAACAAGTCAGGCAGATGAAAGGGAGGAAGACCCAGCCTGTTGTAACTGCATATAACCCCTTCAGTAACCTTCTTTTTCCTTTTCTTTTTCCTTTCTTTCTTTTTTTCTTTTTTTTTTTTTTTTTTGCATCTAAGTACATGTGCACCTGTATGTGCAATTGTGGTCTAGGCCCATGTACACCTGCTGGCACATACACCTCTACACACAGATTGGGAGGCCAAAGGAGGAGTCTGCCCACTCTCTCCTCCTCTCCCTAAACCTGGAGCTAGTATGGTGGCCAGTCAATAAGTCCCACAGTCTTTGTGTGTCTGCACCCTACAGTGCTATTTCAGGCATGCACATAGCTACACTCAGATTTTCATTTAGGTGCTAGAGAATTAAACTCAGGTCCTCATGCTTGTGTAGCAACTGCTCTTATCCACAGAGCCCTCTCTTCATCCTCAGGACATGAAATTAGAAATTAATAGATATATCATCATCGAAGACATTTCACATGCTGGTTCCTATGCCACAATTAGTTAAATACCTATTTTAACAGACGTTGACAGACCACCTTAACATATGTGCCTACACATGTCGAATGGTCTCTGGAAGGATCCAAATAACACATTACACATTTCTTACATATGCTCCTTATGTTTTTCCTTGCCATTAAAAAGACATTTTTTTTGCTTCCTCTTTTCCTGTTCTTTCTTAATTAACAGTTATGCACATTGCTTCTATTGTTACCTGGCAGAGCTGAAATTTGCACTTCTGTTTGTGTACTTTAAAACTAGATCTTGAAATTTGCATGATTTCTAGGAAAAGTTTTAGTTTATTAACATTATGCAGTAACTTCATTTTTTGATTCTCCCATTCTTTAAGGCAGAAACTAAGGTTCCAAGCGTTCAACTTCCTGGGCACAGTTCTAGCATTTAAATAGAGGCTTGAAGAGCAGAGTTAGAGAATCTAAATCTGAGGGCTGTTAACAACTACAGAGGAGAAAGGAAGAGAAATAGGAAGATAAAATACCAGTGAAATGAGAAATGGTTTGTAGATTGGTTTACACGGCAAACAGAGATTCTACTTTCTACTGGCAGTAATCACAGAAATGGTGTGTACCTTTATTGTGTGCGTAGCATCACCTCAAGCATGAACATGGTGCTTTTCAGGCACCTCACTGCTAGGTTTGATGAAAGGCCTTACTGCTTTGATGGTTTACAAATGCAGAAATTCAGGTTTAAGATAAAGCAAGTCATTTGGACAAGGCCTCAGATCAGGAAAGTCAAGGAGCTAGGACACAATGTCACCCCTAGAGAAAGTATGGCTAAAGATGGTACATTCCTTACACAGTATGTGTTACCAGGACCCCTACCAATGCATGCTATGAAGAAAATTAAACATGCTAGTCCAAAACAGCAATCTTGACGCTTGCTGGAATTTGTTGGTGTTTAATGTTCTTCTGCAAGAGAAGCCTCGAATACTTATATCAGACTCTCCCAACCTTTGTCTTCCACTTCTCAAATCCTTACTCATTAGGAGACTGTGTCCTCAGAAAGGATGGCGATGCTTCCTCTTAACATAAACTCCCTTCAAAATAGGCACTCACTCAACTCACCTACCTTTCTGCATCCACTCTGACAGGAAAAAATAACTGTCTTCCTAGCCAATGCTTAGTTTGCTGCAAACCTTGTTATTTACCAGCTAGAACAGTTAAATCAATGGAGCTGCACTCAGAAACAAAGAGCAACCAGTCATTCTACATTTAAAATCAAGTGTGCATGCACGCACGCATATGCGCACGTGACCGCACACACATACTTTGCAGATTTGTAAAGCTATAGAAATGAACCACAACAAAGCTTTATATTCCTATTATATTTAGTAATACACTTTGACTATCTCTTATTTGAACTGTATTGGTTTGTAAATTGTTGCAGATTTTGAAATAGTTATACATACGTAATATATTTTCTTATTTCATACATGAACTAAAGTTTGTATGCAAAAGTGAAGTGGATCAGAAGGCCTTATTTAAAAATTTTGTGAATCTATGTTTTGCTATTAAACCATCAGGTAGAATTTTTCCACTTGTGATAAAATGTGGACACTCAAAAAGTTTTGCATTTTGAAACATTCTAGGTTTTGGAATATAGAACAAGGCAAAGAGCACACTCATCTAATCTTTTTTATTACATGCATATCTGATAATTTAAAGACAACTTTGCTCATAAAAGTTTTCAAATATGTCCTAGTCAGCCTAGGGTAAGAAGCTCTAATGAGTCCATCACTCAGCACAATTAATTCATGGACAATCATTTTTTATCCACAGTCCTGTAGTTTCCTCCTTCCTCTAGGGTATTTGAAGCCATCCCAGATAGCATCTCACCTTAATGGTGGATATCAATCCCATTAGGGTGAGCTCAGCATTGATAACCTAGTATCACTGTCCCATCTATGAACTCAATAGTTAAAAACTGGTATCACAAAGTACCTGTATTTCATATACATCTTCATCTCCATCATTTCATAAGTATTTCAGGACAAGGGTTTAAAATCGCTGAGTTCAATGCAGTGCTACTTCAGAGCATGCCTTAAAACCTAGGCTCAAAGTGTGGTTGAAGAATAGCATCACCTGGTAGCTGATCAGAACAGCAGAATATCATCCTCCAACTCCCAAGAGCAACTGAAGCAGGCTATCTGTTGCACAAGATCCCAGGTGATTCCCATGCATATTAATATGATTAAAGGCTGACCGGCTTATGTTCACTGCCAAACTAGTTTCCAAATTCCTCTTGCCTCAGCTTCTTTCTTAAATATTTTTAGATGAAACTAGGTTGTGTGTGTTCTGGGAACATCCTACAGAGTGAATATTATTAATAAGGGATTACTTTCCATGCTCCTCTGTCATCTGTGTTTAACATAACTGCACTTTGAGAGAAGCCTGTTTCAATTTTCGGGGCAGTGAACAAATTGGATGTCGTGGTGTGTTGTACTGTGAAGAAGCACATTCCAGCTGAGGAACTCATTTTTGATGTTCGCAACTTGAAGAATCCTTGTGGATGGATGATTTTATTTGACATTGCAGATTGTCCCATTACCTTCCTCTCTGGTTGCGTTAGTATTTCCAACAAGCATATCTTTGCCTACATCTACATGATTCCCCTGAGTTATATCTCTACAAGGAAAACAGGGTGGAAGTTTGACTCTATCTTTCTCTTTATTATTCTCTTCATATTTGTTTTTATTCATTAAATTTCAAACTCGCTTAGTTTCCAGCCATTCCTTAGGTAATTGTTGATTATTTTCCAACCAACTTCTTTTTTGTGGGTGCATCTGCTTGTCTTGGTAAGCACATAGAACATAAATACAGATACTAAAAGAGTGCAGAAGAGGATGTCACATCTCTTGGAGTTGCAGTTATAGGCAATTGAAAGTCACCTTACTTGGATGCTTGGTAATAAATTTACACCACCACCACCCCCCACAAGAGCAAGAAGATCTCTCAACCTCTGGGCTATCTATCTAGTCCCTTACAATTCTTGATATGAATTTAAAAGTATCTGATGTTTTGCAATATTGAATATAATGATGCTAAAAGGTTTTTCCATCACTGTCTACCAAAAACCTCAATAAGCTAGTTCTTATTCTTTGTGATATATTCTCAGTTTCCATTGGTATCTATCCTGCTTTCTGGCCTTGCATTACAGCCCACACCGAGTTCCCACATTTCCTACCTCATACCTACATTAGTAATATTTCTAAAACTCCATGGTGTTCTCTGTTCTTTGGTTGTTTCCATGGATCAGACTTAGAACTTTATTTATAAAATAGTCATCATAATTTCAAATTAATTCTAAAATTCAAATTATATATAATTTTATTTTAGTTTGCCTATCTAACATGCATCTCTCATTCCTCTTTTACAAAGTATCTGCATCTTCATTAAACAGATTTCCTCACTGTTCTGCCAGATTTCTAGGGAGATCCAGTGACTCAATAGATTAGACTTTTAGGTTATTTTCAGCTATTTAATATTTACAAAGGTTGCTGCATTATGGTGTTTGCACAGTATAATGGTTCTCTCTCATATATATGCACTTGCATGTGAAAGGGCACACTTGAATGTGTATGATTTCAATCTGCATTTATGTGAGTGTGCATATGTGTCTACGAAGTCTTACTGATCACACTTTACATTATTTTGAATCAGGGTCTCTCTACTGAACACAGAGCAGGAAGATAAAAACAAGTCTGGCTAGCCAGTTTGTTCTAGGGATCCCCTATCTCCACCCTCAGAGCACTGGAATTAAAACAGATACCTGGCATTTATATGATTTCTAGGGATCTCTAGCATTCATCCTTGTGCATCAAGTACTTTGACCACTTAAAAGTTATCTTGGGAAAGAGTTTGAAAAGGGGACTGCTCTATCTAGCAATAGGCAATGCATATATTCATGAGATATACTTTTGTGCATTACAGTATACATATTTTTCTATATCACTAAATATCCTATACTTTTATTTTGGATGGCTAGAGGAGAGCTGATTTAGTCACTTCCTTATTGCTGGGCACCCAAGCTATTTTCCATGGGCAAAAGTTTTGAATGCTTTAATGATTTTTGAATGCTTTTAGGTGGAAGCAAGGCTGCAGGGAGATACTAACTTTGAAACTTGAGTCTAGGCCATAATGTTGCCCTTGTAAAATGAAAGGGGTATAGCAGGTGCTTTTGACATTTTTTTCCTAAGCTTTAAGAGAGAATAAAATTCCAGTGAATTTTGTATGCCTTAGGGCACACTAAGTTCCCAGAAGTCAATGTTATTTTGCCCATTTATTCTGTTTTTATTCCACTAAGCATGAGATAGCATAGTTTCCTCATGGCTGGTTTTACTACCTACCTACTGAATTAAATGTTCAGTCTCTGCCCCCCACCACTGTTGAACTGGGCTCTATGACTCTGAGTATGAAAGAGATTCATGTCCAATTTAAATCTTATCAATACTTACCAACTTCTTAAGTTTATAAGGCATTGCGCTACCTCAGGTCGAACTTTTAAGATAAATTAATTTTTTTCCCTAGAAGAATATGTTTACATTAAAACAAATAGTCAAAAATTATCCCCTAAAATATCTTTTCTTGACTATGCAATAGTAGTAGTCTAAATACAAGAGAGAAATGAATGCACGTCACTGCAACTTGCTGAAAAAGAGTGATAATCCCCATATAATCCTTGAGAAGAGATTCTCTGTGAACATAATTCCCAGTCAAGTTCTTATTCTAAGTAGATTGATCTCCCCTCATGGCATTTACTGGAAGAGGAGACCCAATAATCAACGAGAGGCAAAAATAAATACATTTCTGGTTTTTTCCAATGCCACTTAAAAGAAACTCACTAGTTTAGTGGTTTGCACTTAAAAGTGACATGCACAGATGTCAATTACATCACAGTCACAAGTGAATATCAGTCCGTTGTTATGTCTTCATACAGTCTACCAGAAGCTTCCTTATTTTAAGCACATATGCATGTAAAGGAGTGTACATCCTTGGAAAGTCTAAAACAACTCCTGTAAAATAGCAAGTGGGGAGGTCGTAAGGGGAGATTGATGGGGACAATAGCACTAAATTCAACATGAAAGTAGAAAGAAGGTTGTGGGGTGGAACCTTATGGATCAGGAGTGTGGGAGCAAGTGTATAGGGGAGGTGAAGTGGGCAGAGAACACTAAAATACATGGTTAGAACATGCCATAATGATAAGAATATTTTGCATGGCAATTGAAAATATTAAGATGAAGAAAAGGGGAAGAGAATTGTATTTTGTGGATAAGACCTGCAATCCCAGGGAGGGAAAGGCAAGAGGACTAGAAATTCAGGGTATATTTGGGCAATACTGTGAGATTCTGCCTCAAAATATAAAGTCAAACTAACTACACACATATAAAGAGAGAGCTGAGGCTCCAGCTCAGTCAGTGGTGGAGTACCTGTTTGACATCAATACTGGGGGAAAAAGGAAAGGAGAAGGAGAGAGAGAGAGAGAGAGTTGGCAAGCTGAAACAAGTATAAGCAAAGAACAGGAGAAAGGTTTTCTTCATATATCCCTTGTAACTGCTTTATTCATAGAACTTGTTTTAAATTATTACTGTTTTTCTTTGTATACAACAGCGGGACAGTTAAGAGCATTAAGTCAGGTTCATTTTGACCCATACCTATAAAACAAGTATATGCAAAAGAGGGGCTATGGTCAGTTCGTATTTTAAGCTATTTTAAGGCAAGAAAATAAACCCCATTTCAGCATTTTGAGTCTATTTCAGTCTGTTCTAAGAAAGGGGTTAAGCATTCCCTTTTCCATAGCTTTAACATGCTACAAAACTTATGTATGATATAAAATACAATGATTTAAGAACTAAACGCCTGACAAAAAATTATTTGGAAATTTAAAAATCTAGAAGAAATGGAATAATGAATATAGAAAAGATAAATAAAAATACGATCAGGGCTGAAGACAGGGCTCAGTGGTTAAGTGTGGCAGTGCTCTTGCTGAAGCTTGGTTTCTAGAATCCATATCAGGTGGTTCATAAACAATGGGACCTCCACTTCCAGGATATCTGATGCCCTCTTTGGGCCTCCACATACATATGAATATGTGTGTGCATACCCAACAAACATGGATATATACTTAAAAATAAAATAAATCTTTTAAAAAATGATTAAAAAGATCTTTGAGAATAGAATAGTGTTGTAGTAACATAGACATTAAAGTTCTGAAACTTAAAAAGAAAGAAAGGTTTAATATAACCAAACACAGAGTTCATATTAATGTATTAATGTAGAATTTTTGGTACCTTGAGTGACACTTAACTCTTTCTGAGACTACCAAGTCAAGTTAAATTATAATCCTGTGTTTCTCAAAGTCTTCGGAACCTTTATAGCCTCTCGATATACATTTCTAAATGATACTTGATGATTGCACCAGATTCATGACAGGGTGCTGGCATATAGTGAAGTCTAACCAAAAGACCTGATATTACAATTAGCCAATGATGCCACAATGTGAAATCAAGCTTCTACCAACAGGAGGAGACAAAGTCGCCACCTATTTAGAAAGCCATCTTGGCCAAGTGTGCATGCTAGCCCAGCTTCCGTCTTGACAAATGCTTCTTAATTGGTTTGCTGAGCTAAGTTTGCTGTGTGTGACACTAAGTTATTTTTGTTCCTGAAATTCCTACACTAAAGTTTCTATTCTTTCTTAACCAATTGTCTCCATTTTAAAGCATGTTTTCCACTTATGCCTTGGCAATTTAATACATGGATATATTCACCATCCAGCATCCCTTTCTGCTTCCCTTTCCCACTCTCTCTGTTTTTTTCTTAAAGACCTTGTTTTCATCCCAATTTCACAAAAAAGCCCTATGTGGCTTCACAACAAACAACTGCTCCTTGAGGAACCCAGTATTGTTCGTGTTTCTTAAACTCTTGAATGCCTCATCCCTCAGCTCTTTAAACAAGTCTAACTCCCCTCTTAGTTGGTCATTGACAGTTCCCATGAAATAAAGTTCCTTTGCATATCTCTGGTCTCCTCTATAGTCTCGTGATCTTGGTAGACACTGGTAAATATCTGTTGACTAATTATAGTACAAAAGTGCAAGATAAGTTCAACATTTATTGAAACGGAGGCCGATTTTGGTCTCTAAACATAGTAAGGACCCTTTTCTAAAAAGTCTGGAGTTTTGAGCTAATTTTTAGCTGCCTCTCAAAAGGGCTGGGCTGGTTAGTCAATGTACAATACAAATGAGAAATCTCTTCTTTCTAGTCTGCTCCAGTTGGGTGGAAATTGTGAATGAGAATTGGAACGTTCCACAGTTGGGTACCAGGTGAAAAGAGATGGGCCTGTTCCAAGCAACAAAACTGCTTTCTCTGCTGAGTGAGTGTCTTAAGAGCAAGAAGCAGCCAGGCTAAAAGTTGCATCTTTGCCCCCACTTTTCCAGTGCTGAGCCAGGGAAAATGAGAGAGAGGAGAGATGAAATTTTGCCAACCCCCTGAGAAATGAGACATTTGCTGCTAGGGGTGCTTGAGGGTTGGTGACATTTAATTGAGGAATTGCCCAATTTTCCATCTTGTGGGGGCAAAAAAAAATCAAGGTGAAACAATTGGGCTTTGCTATGTGCCACTGAGCAGCAGGCAGGTGCCATCCAATTCCATTTTCTTAAGGCAATGGATCTTAGCAACAAGATGGCTTGGCGCCATGGTCTGAGGATGCAATTAGAAACCCAGGAAGGTTTACATCTTGACTCCTATTCTTCCCAAAAGACATTTAGCATACTTTAACTTTTGACCTACTCTGCTGAGCAGCAAAAACTCATCACAGTGAGGTATGTGCTGGAGTCATACACATTTATGTTAACTGCCTGCAGCTGCCCTTCATTACTGGTTTTCCTTGGGCAACTGAGGAGATTCTCTTCTTTTCAGTTTTTGTCAGCTATGAAAAACTCCACAACAATTCTTTCCATGCAAACGCCATACTGAAGAGCTAGAAAGCTGAGTAGTTAAGAACACTGGCTGCTCTTCTAGAGGGACTGAGTTAGGTTCACTTACATAGTGACTCATAACTGCCTGTAACTCCAGCTCCAGGAGATGCAATGCCCTCTTCTGGTCTCTACAAGTATTACACACACCACAAGTGGTACAAATGTCCCACTGGGACAAACAAATACATGAATAAATAAATCTTTAAAAACATATTATGCTTACTGGATAGAGGATTGTAAAACTTTAATTCCCTTAAATCATTACTTCAAAGTATGTCTGAGAACCTTACAGTGAAACTGGTTCTTTTGTACATTAACTGAAAAATTAAGTTACTGTTGATCTCTTCTATTGTTAGATGGCAAGCTTGAAGGTCATTGGGTTGATATTTTCCTCATGATGAACAACTTGTGAAACCAGAGGCTCAAATGGCAGAAATTTGATTACCTGTAAAAGAATGAGTTTTCTGGACCTGGGTAGACAGATGGCATTCTGAACTGTCCCCTAAATCATAAGATTACTATCTAGGTGGAGCTTTTCTAGTAAAGAACAAAGATATACTTTCCAGCTTAGCTACAGTTAATCCAAATGGGTCTGTCAATCACATGGGCAGGAATAACACTCGAAGCAAGCTGCCTGTTGTAGAAACTTTAAGAAATAACACACAGCCAGCCTAAAAATGTAGGATAGCACAATGACCCTTTGGTCTATTCATAATAGTTGAGGTTACCCCACTTCACTTTAGGTTAAAGTGTGGCGTTTGCATGGAAAGAACTGTTGTGGAGGTTTTTATAGCTGACCAAAACCGGAAAGAAGAGAATCTCCTCAGTCGCCCAAGGAAAACCAGTAATGCAGGGCAGCTGCAGGCAGTTAACATAACTGTGTATGACTCCAGCACATTCCTCACTGTGATGAGGTTTTGCTGCTCTGTAGAGTAGCTTAAAAGCAATAGGAGGCCTTGTATACTCCGCACTGTATGTCTCTTCTGGATTTTTTTGAAAAAGATAGAAGTCCTTCTGTGGTTCTCAGTAACACCCCGAGAATAAAACAAGCCAGAATTTCAGGGGATCCTTTTTTTTTAGAATAAGATGCATTTTATTTGAACACTGAATACATTCTGTCAGGCTGCTGCTGTACTGAGAACAGAATTTCTTCTATGCAAACCCTGCCTGTCCCCAAAATACAAATAGACATACAATGCATTATCCCTCCCTGGGGTCCACTCCAGGAATCCCATTGTCTGACAGGTTGCAGTTAACTTAAACTTTTTAAACCTATTTTAGTCATAGTGTTTGGGATTCTAAGTCATATTTTTAAGGTTGACATCTTAACTGATTCATAGCATATCTTGCTTATCATTTTTTAGCTACTCCCACTTCTTACAGAAATCACATCAAGTCCTCCTCCCCAGCCTATCCTTTAGGACAAAGGAAAAACAAGCAGTGGCTTTGACTCATGCCTAGGTGTGAAAAGCAAGCCTACATTTCCCTGCCAATCACTCCAAAAACCAAAGCCACTTTGAACTTAGGCCATACATAGTACCTTCCTCCTCTCCTGTGGAAATCCATGCCATCTTTTTGAAAGCCTATTAAAGTAAAAGACTGTCTTTTGTTCTGGGATTTTGAAGGATTGATTGTTCCTTCAGGACTTCAGATAAGCTACGTATCGCATTCATCTCTCCTAAGGGTTTTTCCTCTAGGGAAACTGAAGGAAAGATTCATATTCATTCATTCTCATTCTCTCTCTCTCTCTCTCTCTCTCTCTCTCTCTCTCTCTCCTTCATTCCCTCCCTCCTTCTCTCCAAGGCATTATCATGCTTCTCCTTGATGTTATACTTTGTCTTGTCCAAGGCTCTTTCTGTGTTCTGTGTGTCTTCTCTCTCTCTCTCTCTCTCTCTCTCTCTCTCTCTCTCTCTCTCTCTC